>QEPC01005395.1:792567-817280 GCA_003113815.1 Sphenodon punctatus | reverse complement strand
TTTCAATGGGGACACAGCGCCCCATTGAAACCAATGGATTAAATCCGGTACCGGTATACCGGATTTAATCCGGGAATCCGGTTTTCCCAGAACCGGTAACCGGTAAATCCGGTAGCCGGTAATGGGCCCGGGGTCCCACCCCTATAGATTAGATAGTTTATAGATATTTAGGTACTAGGCTGTTTTGTTATATATATTAGGATTATAGGATAGGAATATATTGTATACATAGGTTAGGTTTAGGTTTGATTCTGTATATATTTTATACATAAAATTACATATTACATAGTACATATTGTGTGCATTTCTGTATCACAATGAGAAAGGGAAGGAGTTTTGAGAAGTCTGAGCAGGTGGTCCTGGTAGAGAGTGTGGGTATGGGGGAGTTGGCAAGTCTGCTGACACTTCTTCCACCACCTGGTGATGTCCCCTGCTGCTGCTGCTGCTGCTGCTGCCAGAGCCTTTCTCTTTCTGGTAAACCCACAAACACACAAAAGTCCTGCCCCTCCTGGGGTGCTGTCTGTAAGTTGAGACCCTGGCACGTCTTAGGGTGCTACTACCAGTGCTGCTGTTGCTGCCCATGCCTGATTGCCTGCCCACCTATGGTGCAGCTCGCTCTAAAGAACACTCTACTTGTCCCTCCCTACCTAGGACTCCTCTAAGTTCTATAGAAAACTAAATATATACAGAAAAGCATTTTTATTTAACCAATCTGGCACCTCCTCTGCCCTGTTCCTCCTCCTCCTCCTCATGGTCTGAGGAGTAGCCCAACTCCACCACCTCCTTGGATGCAGAAGATGGTCCTGTCTCCTCCTCCATGGCTTCCCCCTTGGCCTTCCTCCTCATTCCTTCCATCAGGCAGGCACTTGGGCAGTAGGCAGGCACTGGGCACTGTGGGCAGTGGCACACTCACTCACCAACACATTCAGGCAAGCAACAAACACTCAGACACACACTGCCACAAACCACACACAGTCCCCCACTCCCACCCCACCACAGAGTCAATTGACCTTCTGTTTCCATTTTCGGTTTCATTTCCATTTCAAACATAATTTTTGATAACAATAAGAATACCGAAAATGAAAACAAATTAATGTGAATGAAAATGACAGGTTTCAAAAAGAAAAAAGAAAAACGAAAATGAAAAATGACATGGGTCCCTGGTGCACACCTCTAATAGCAGTTATTAGGTTCAGGTGGACTTGTGGGTTTGGGGAATCACTAAACTTCTATTCAAGAAGGAATAAACGTCATTACGTAATCTGAATTTTAAGTAAACCCCTTTTACTTCTCTGTCAAAGTTTGCCTCTGATCAGATCTTTGATGGAAATCCCTAACTGAATGCAAAGATAGAGTACCAAAAATATAGCTCCCTCCTGGGGTTATGTCTGCACTCTTGGTGGCACAGAGACTGAAATTATGCCCTATTCCTGAAAGGAGAAATTTGCAGAACTAACCAAAATATTTCCCATAGCAAGGGTACAGAAAATTCAGCAACATAACCTGCTTTAAAGGGTGAAAGATAAACATCACCTAGATATATTATTATAGTTTATTTAACATTTATGTAGTGCTTTCAGGTGAAAATCTTCCACCATTGAACTCAGTGGGAAAACTATATTGACTTTAATGGCAGAGGATTGTGCTGCTCATTTTCAAGCTACTTTACAATTCTTGTCCATTTCACCTCCACAACAACCCTGTGAGTTAGATCAATATTATTCCTATTTTACAGAGGGATACCTGTGGCCAATAGTGACATCCCCAAGGCTCACCTGCCCAAGTCCAACACGTTGACCAGTAGTCCAACCCTCCTCAATTTAATATATGAACACAGCAGAAACAATACATTTTGGAATTATTATCCCCATGGTACAGGTAGGAGGCCGGGGTACAAAAAAATGAGTGTCCGAGATACTAAAAGCAACTGCATCTTCAATATACTTTAAGAGAGGTCCTTTTCAAACAGATGCCCCTGCCTGTCCACGTGTGTGCAGGGGCATCCATTTGAACGCCGTGGCAGGTGCAGGGGGGGGATGGGGGATGGGGGGGCATCCATGTAAACACCATGGCTGGTGCGTGGAGGTGTGTGCGCATTCCTGCACTCCACCCACCTCCACCCATCACTCACGCATGGCGCGATGGGCACCAATGCTGGATGCTCCATGTGGCGTAATGGGTCCAGTAGGGGTGTGTGTGCTCTACTCCTAGCTCCCTCCCTCACTGCATGCCCATCACCATAACACTTGGGTTTTGCTGCCACCACTAGAGCTATGAGCTTCCGGGGTTAAGGGCTGCTCTGGAAGCCCAAACCCTGCTTCTTATTAGAGATTGCTTTCCTGGCGTAAGCTGAACTTAGGAAGCCTTTTGGGTCGCAGCACACACACCAGGCACTCTTGATTAAAGTAAACAAGATTTATAGTTTTTACTAGCTAAGTTAACTGAATTACAAGGATACAAAAAGGTAGGGAAAAGGCATTGAACTCATGAGCAAACACAGGCAACTACAAGCAGGTATGGTAACCTGTTTAGAGCACATCTAAGCCTAAATGGTCCCTAACCCTGCTTCTCTGCATAGAAGGACTTACTCACAGTATCTTCTCTGCATAGTAAGTGTGGATGTCTTAGCTATGCAGGGTTTGGTTCTTTCCCAGCTGGATGGAGAAATCTGGGTGTTTCAGGTTAGTCCAGCATAGCTACCGGGTGCTGGCCATGAGGTCTCGGTCTGTGGAAATTTACTAGCCTTCTTTTAAAGGGCAACACTAGCATCTCAGTTATTGGCTCCCAGCCACAGGTGCCCCATATCAAGGTGGCCAATCAGTTAGGTTACCTGGCCTAGGGTTCCTTCTTTGGTAAGGTATGTAAGGTGTGGTCAGTCAGATGGGCTGAGGTGAGTACATATCCTTATATGGTCTGACAGAGTCCCTTGCCTTGGGTCAGGGAGGAACCTAAGGGGTGATCTAGCCAGGAGGGTTTCTCCACACTCCATGCATGGAGGTGGGTGGAGGTTGGTGAGGTCTGTGGGAACGCACCCCCACCCACTGCCCACCCACTGTGCTGCCCACCCATCCCCCCACATACCCGTGCCCATTAGAAAAGGGCCAGAGTCCTAGTTCAGAACTTTAACCACAAGATCATTCTTCCTCCTTTTATTACTCTGCTTGATCTCATTTCCTGATGCACAGTTCATTTTGAAATATCCTGTCTTACAGCTGCAGTGAGAATGCTCTTTTTTATATTGAGCTTTTGAAATGTTCTTCAGGGCGTGTGTGTTTGTGTTATGTCATATAAGAAAGAACCTGAGTTTAGTACTAAGGGTGTGACACTGAGAAAACCGCTTCTCCTTTCTGGTAATAATAGAAATGCCTCTTCAAGAGGATTTGAAATTTACTCTATGCATGTGGACTGTTCATGGTGAAACTGAGAAAGGTGAAACCAATTTGATGCATATCTCACTTCAGCTCTCTAGGTTACAAAATACAAGAGAGACCCACAAGTTCAAACATTTCAGAATTATGGATCGCCACTCTGGGTGAAGCTACACAAAACAGGAAGGGGAGTTTACCACCTGTTGGGTAGCCTTACCTCTTGGGCAGCCAGGCCATGCAATGCAGCACATTGTGTGGCTGGCGCAGCCAGATGTCCCCCCACCCCGCTGCTCTGGGGCGGGGTGAACAGCTGCCTGCTATGTGACACATCCTCAGAACAATTCCAAGGATACCCACCTGGGGTAAGGCTGCCCGGGGGTGGGGGAACACCCATGTGGCTGGACCTCTTCTGCCCCCCACGTGGCAAGCCCTGAGGCAGGACTGTGGGCAACAGGCGATGGCACCCATTGCACGTGGCCACATCACGGTTGATGGTGAGGGTGGGCTCTCAGTCTAGCTGGGCCCCTCCTCCCCTGATCAGCTGTTTATTGGGGTGGGGAGTATGCGTGGGTTCCTCTGTGCTCCCCCTTTCCCTGATCAGCTGTTTATTGGGTGGGCCAGGGAGCCTATGCTCTTCCCAGGATCGCCTTCCCTATCGACTGTCAGGTGGGAGGGAGGAGGCGCATGTGCCCTCCCCCACCCCCCAACAATGAATCAGGTAGAGGGCCTGATCCTGCACCAAGTGACTGGCTCCGTGTGTTTGCCAGTGTGGTGGTGGCAATTAACCATCCTGCGGTTGCACAGGGATGGGGCCATCGGTGCTCGTGTAGCCTCGCCCTATGTAACTAATCTGTGGGACGGAGAGTGCAAGGCATTCCCAAATGTCTGGGTTTATATTCTCTGACTGCTGTCTGTCAATGGCAGGGCTGCTGCTGAGGCTGTATTCTCACCTGTGGCAATGGTGGCGGCAGCGGGAGGGGCGAGGGAAGATGTGGCAGCACGGAGGAGCCGATCAATGGGAAAAGAGCCGGTGCGAACGGGGATCTGCCGTGGCTTCTCTCGCGCATGTCAGGGCAGGATTTTGCGCCCTGATATGCATGAGAGAAGCTGTGGCAGATCCCCATTTGCACCGGCTCTTTTCCCGTCGGCCAGCTCTTCCGTGCTGCCGTGTCTTCCCTCCCCCTCCCACTGCTGCCATTGCCGCCGCAGGTGGGAATGCAGCCTCTATGCTGAATGCTGCCTGCTGGTTACTGCTGATCAACTGGTTAGTGCAAAACAGCTGACCGGCAGTAGCTGACAGGCAGATTCAGTGTTAAACAGCAGATTGACAGTAACCTGCAATCAACTACTTAGAAATGGGGAATTGGCTTTGACAGGAAATCAACTATTGAGTGCTAACAGTTCATTGTGTTCAAGATTTCAGAAGAACGTAAGTTGGACAATCTCGGGGGTTACACTAGAGGTAGTAAATAAATTTACATACCTAGGTACAATTTTCACCCCTAGGGGCACATGGACCCAACATGTCATGAATAGGGCCCGATTAGCAATGATCACCACAAAGATGCTGATCAAAGCACATAACTTCTCAAGAGATAGTCCTGTTGCTATGATTATAGAGGCTTTTCGAGCGAAGGTCATCTCCATGTTAACCTATGGCTCAGAATGTACCTTTTCCATGGACATCAGTCTCTTGGAATGGGTGCAGAATTATTTTCTACGTAGACTTTTAAAAGTGGGGGACTGTATTCCAGGAGCTGTTCTCAGAGCTGAGACAAATATGCGCTCAATAGAACATCATGTAAGGATAACCCTTGTAAGGTACTGGACCAAATTATTAATTCTCCCCTCTGACTCCCTCCAAATCTTATGTCTGAAGGAGGAACTTCAACATGACGGAGCCAGACCATATCCATGGATTCGGCATGCAGCATTAATCTCCCGAGAAAGAGACTGTCACTGTCAGAAACAGGATGCTGGGCTTGATTGATGGTCCATTGGTCTGACCCAGTATGGTACTACTTATGTTCTTATGTTTTTATATTCTCATGTTCTTATGAATAGGATAAACTGGGAGGACAGTAAAAGGCCTATGGACTCTTGTGTAAGGAAGGAGGCTTATGAGTCTGTGCTTCTGCACAACAAGTAACGCTGCTTTAAAAATGTGCTACTAACCAAAGTTAAAAGGGGAGAACAATTGGAACCCTGTCCCAGTCAAACTTGGATGTATCCCAAACAATTAGACAGCAAAGACTTGTAGACATTTCCGGCTCCTCTCCCCTTAACAAAGGGTATTTTCAGACGTTACGAGTTCACAGCCAATCACAGTGAACCACGGTCAATCCCACGGCGGGGCCAAAGCGCCCTGAATGTCTGTTTTGTGGGCGCCAGATGTTCACCACAGTCAATCCCCACCAGGAGTCAAAATTAACCACGCTTCCAGAGCTCCAGCCCGGACCGTGGGTGATTTCAGACGTTACGCGGTCCCGATTCACCACAGTGGATTCCCTGCAGTGGTGAACTGATAAACCACCTCCCGTGATCCAGGAAGGCCCTGAACAGACGTGATGGGAGTGGGACCACGGCAGGGAATTGGGCTGTCAGACCACGGCCGGGTCAGCACAACAGACATGACGCCGATTCCCGGCTATGGTCAAAACTCCTAGAAGGCACCAGGGAGGGGTGGGACACAGAAATGGCCGACTGATGGCAAAGGAAGTCAAGATCGCCTACAGGGAATGCCCACAGAAGGGAAATGGGAAGGGAGGGGGAAGAGGGAGAAGAGCCGCTGAGGCAGCGCACACAGCAGGCACAGAGACAACGAAGGCACAGTGGAACACACAGCACACGCACACACCCGGGCGCACTCACACCTGCAAGGAAAAGGAAGGGAAGGGGGGACACAGCGGGACAGACAACACACATGGCACAACGAGCACAGGGGGAGGGGGGGCAGGCCAGGGCCAGGGCAGGACATGGGAATTGGCACCCAGAACCCCCACAACAGCACAATCCACACGGGCACCCCTACAACTACACAGGCAGTCCTGGAATGGGGGGTGGGGGGCAAAGACCGGGCCACAGGCACGGGGGAGGCCACACGGAACAGGGAGCGGCCCAGGAATGGCCCAGGGGGCAGACAGGCACCCCAAGCACCGGCAAGGGTGCCATGGAAGGGATGCAGGAGAGCCGGAGCAGTACAGGTGGTCCACAGATGTACACACACCCCCGGGCGGATGCCAGGAGGCAAAGTCCAGGCGCCCCAGAAACCCACGGTCACATAGGCACCCAAGGGGTGTGTGTGTGTTACGGGCACAGGAGGGAGCCAAGGCGGATGAGGAAGTCCAGCAGCAACCAGGGGAGCTGGGCGGAGGCATGGAGAGCAGGACTCGGCCACAGGAGAAGGCAGCCACAGAGGGAAACACTGGATGCAGAGGTGAACGGGGGGGGAGGATGGGCTCGGAGCCACAGGCAGGGGCAGTGGAACCCTGGGAAACAGGCAGCACAGTTGCAAGGCCGGGACATCATGGAGGAAGCAGGCACCTGCCTGCGGCAGCAGGGAGGAGGCGGGAGCCCTCTGTGGGACCACCAACCGGGGCACGGTAGGCACAGGGGGCCTCACAGCCAGCTGCAGGGTGCAATGAAGGGGCCTGGGGCCGGGTGGCCCGCTAGGTGCATGAAGTGGGGCCACTGAAGCATGTTCCGATGGTAGCCCAGCACAGACATGTGGTGGGCAACCAGGTAGTAAGCCTCGAAGGGATGCTGTGTGGCGAGCCCCAACTGCACATTAGGACCACACACCGGACAGTGCTGCCAGCTCCACCTCGGTGGGCTTGGACAAGCCATAGTAAGCAGCAGGGGGCCACGGAAGGTGACCGAGCTCCAACAGCCAGTGATACACCGGCCCATGTGATCACTGGTACCCACGGGCCCTGTGAACACATCCAAAGTAGGACACGGCTGGGTCTGGGCCCACCTCATTCAGACAGGCCATGTAGGCGGCCAGACTGCACACAGACAGAGCAGACACGGTCTCTGCCACCGACCACCCCACATGCAAGCACCTCATCTCTGGGACATGCCCATCGGGAAAGGGTTTCCACATGCAGCCGGCAATCGCGGGTGCTCACCTCATAGCCAAAGTAAAGCAGCCCCAAGCTCAGACTTGCATAGGCTGTCCGGGCAGCTCAGGAGCAATTGCATGGCTGGGGAATGCCACAGGTCACACAGGGCCATGGTCTTGTGGAAGGTCCAGTGATGGGGGGCCCCATGGCCACTGGGATCTGGGAGCCTGGTGGAAGTACAGCCAGACATGCTCCAGGAAACAAAGGAGACTAATTGCTAGGACAGAGGGGCCCTGCAGTCCCAGGAGGGATGGGAGGGGATGTAGGGGGGCCTCAAGGCCAGCCGATAAGGCCACCAGCCGCAACATGGCATGGCAAGCAAGCGAGGCATGGGGTGCAGACCCAGCACAGCTGCTGGAACAGAGTGCACAGACAGGACAGCCTACACACTAATCAGGCCAGCGAGGACAACAGGCTGGCAACACTGAGAGGTTGATGACATCAGGAATGCAGCTGTAGCCCGCATGCGCCCGGGCGCAGGCTGGACCGTGTGCCAGGCCCCGTTCAGGGACAGCAGGTGCGCTCAATGGACTGCCCCCAGCTCCCCGGCACGGCCACCCTGCAAGAGCCTGCCCAGGAGGACAGGAGGGGGACCACCCATAACCAACCCGGGGGAACCTGGCAGGGCCCCGGGTCATGACCCGGGGCTGGTGCTACATGTGCCCCGGTCTATAACTGGACTGGCTGCCCCCCACCCGGGGCAATGTGCACCATGGGTCTAGGCTGGTTGGGCACCAGCGGGATGCACCTAGCCCTCTGCGCAGAGTAGGGGTGGGAATTTCAGTTCCTCCGATATCCAATACTGCCGGTATTTTGCTGTACTGGCAGTATTGGATTAACCCGACAATCTGGGGTACCGGTACTGGTTCCCTGTACCGGATTTTTTTACATTGTGGCCATTGAAATGAATGGCTGCAATGTAAAAAAGAAACAAACAAACAAAAAAAGTTCCCCGGAAGGTCTAGTGAAGTGCTGAAGCCACTGCCAGTGCTGAAGCCAGACCCACGCACTGTACTGTTGCTGCTGCCGCCCGGAGGACAAGTAAGGCAATCCCTGGGTGGGAGGGTAGGGCGATCCCTGGGGTGGGGTGTGTTAAACCACCCCCCACCCCAGGGATCGCCCTAGTACCTGCTGGTGCGGGCTTCGGGTCGCTGCTACTGGCGCGACAGCAGCCCAGAGCCTGCACTAGCAGGGACTTCGGGTAAAAAAATTAAATTAAAAAAATCCAGGCTGGGCAGGGTGCATGGGGGGGTGTCTACCCCCTTCCACCCGTGCAGCCTGGGAGGGGGGAGGTATTGGGGGGTCATTGATTTCAATGGGGACAGTTCCCCATTGAAATCAATGGGAAAAAAACCAGTACCGGTATACCGGTTTTAATCTGGTAAACTGATTTTTTGCAAACCGGTAACTGGTAAAACCAGCATTAGTTTTTTTGCCCCAAGTCCCACCCCTAGCACAGAGTGGTACCATGTGCACACTGATCTCTTGTGCATCCAGACCTCAGAAGTGCACCTGGGCGCCCACCTGCGGGTTACCATTGCCTGGAGTGCCGCTAGGCCTGGAGAGTCCACCACATCTGCAGGCTCTCCCTGGCCTGGCTCAGGGCCCTGTGGGTGTCCGGGGTGGCCCAGCAGGCCCTCCTTTTCAGCCAGGACAGGGTCACATGGCTCTGCAAGGCAGCCGGGCACCTCAAATGGTGGATGGAGACCATGGGGCACATAGCCCTGCTCGCTATGCCCATTGACCAGTGAGTCTGGGTCACAGAGTGGGCACAGTGGTGGTGGTCCCAGGCGCTGACTCCGTGGGATGAGGCTGCCTGGAGGGCGCACTTTCGATGGACAGGTGCACCCTACTGCGGCTCGCAGAGCTGTTAATGCCCTGGCTGGAGTGGCAGCACACCCCCATACGGATCCCCATCCCCATAGTGCAGTGGGTGGCCATTGGGGTCTGGGCACTAGCAACTCCCAACTCCAGCTGGTCTGTATCGCAGCACTTTGTCATCAGGGTGAGCACTGTTACCGGGATCCTGCGGGACGTCTGCAAGGCTGTGGAGGGAGTGCTCCTGGACCGAGCGATCCAGCTGGTGGACCAGGCAGCCATGATGGCCAGCTTCGTGTCTGGAGGCTTCCCCAACTGCATGGGCACAGTGGACGGCACCCACATAGAGCTCCTCCGCTCCTCTGCTGGGGAGGCCACGGAATATTTGAACAGGCATGGATACCACTCCCTCCCTGCGTGCTTTGTCCCCAGCTGGGAATCATTTTGTTTGATTCCAGCTGGTGGTTGCCGTTCAGATGTTACTTTTTATTGTTTCCTGGTGGGAATCGCATTGACCATGCTTTCGGAGATGGTCCAGGCTGGAGCTCCGGAAGCGTGGTTATTTTTGACCCCTGGTGGGGATTGATCATGGTGAACATCTGGTGCCCGCAAAACAGACATTCAGGGTGCTTTGGCCCCACCGCAGGATTGACCGTGGTTCACTGTGGTTGACTGTGATCTCGTAACGTCTGAAAATACCCCATCTCTGAAAGCGATTCCCACTGGGAAACAAGAGAAAGTAATGTCTGAATGGCAACCACTGGCCGGAATCAAGCAAAATGATTCCCAGCCAGGGACAAAGCATGCAGCGTTGCTGCCAGGCAACCAGCAACAACACAGGCCAGGGAGGGAGATTTAAAGGGCACACAGCGGCAGGGGGATGTGCCGGGATGGAGCGAGGCAGAAGTGAGAGGAGAGCGGTGGGCAAGAGAGCAAGGGAGGAGGAGGAGGAGGTGGTGGTGCAGGCAGAGGAGGAAGTGGTCGTGCTGCACCTGGAGGTGGTGGAGGGACAGCAGCAGCAGCAGCAGCAGCAGCAGAAGCAGCAGCAGGGACAGGCCTGCTGCTGAACCAGGGGACGAGGCACCCCAGAAACAGGTAAGGGGACCGAAGGGGGGGCAGAGGCACAGGGGCACCAAGGCGGGTGGGTGGGCTGGCGGGGGGGAAGGGGGAGGGACTCAGGGCTGTGACAACCCAGTAACCACTCCCCCATTATGACCCACAGACACAGAAATGGGCCCGGGAGCTCGAGCCCTCGGAGGAGAGGGCCGGAGGGCAGGTGGAGGAGCAGGAGCAGGAGGAGGAGGAGGGGCATGAAGACCGCAACCTGGAGGGTGCCCATGGGAGACAGCCGTACCATTGGGGGGGCAATGGGGGCACAGGGGAACACAGGACTTTATTCAGATCTGGGGGACCCTGGAGCACCAGCTGGAGCTGGCGGTCAACCAATGCAATGAGCACATCTTCAAGGAGATTGTGCAGAAAATGGAGGCAGCAGGGCATCACAGGACAGTGGCCCAGTGCCGTTCGAAGGCCAAGGAGCTGAAGAGGGGGTACAAGGCCATTAAAGACAACAACCGGCAGTCTGGGTACGGAGCCCGGACCGCCCCCTACTATGACGCCCTGGACTGCATCCTACACATGAAGGGGACCATAGTTGCCCCGTGCCTCATGAGGAGCACTGTGGTCCTGGGCAGGGAACAGGCCAATGTACCCCCCTCCCCTCGGACCCTGGGTTGGGGGCAGATGCAGGGGGAAGCCGGGGAGGACACCAGCTGCCCTCCAAAGGGGGGGGACCCAGGGTCCCCCATCTGTGGCACGGGAGGGGGGAGGGCAGCTGGGGATGCTAACCATTCCCTAACATGCACCCCAACAGGGCGACCTGCCTGAGACCAGCAAGGTGGACTTGTGCCCCTGGCCCAATGGATGAGGCACTGCAGGGAGGATCAGGTGGAGGACATAGTCCACTCCACCACATAGCAGGGGGAGCGAATGATCGAGGCCATCAACCACATGGAGGTGGCCACCGAAAGGGCCATGCAGCAGGCGGAGGCCAGGGACTGGAGGCTGCAGGCTGAGGTGTGCCTCGAACGGAGGTGGGAGCGCCAGGAGCACAGCAGGCAGGTGGAGACATTTGGGCAGCTGGAAAAGGCCATAGACCGGATGGTCAAGGAGCACTCTGCAAAGATGGACCGGTCGCATGACATAGGCACATCGCTGCTCCTACACGCGGGTACTATGAGTGCCTATGTGATGAAAGCCACCCCGCTGGGCAATCTGCCTGCCCCAGCCCCAATGCCACCTCCCCAGCTGCCAGCACGCTTGCTGGGGCCATGCTTCCACCTACTGGTTCCTGTAGGCCTCCAGAGGGAGCTGCTGGCCAGGAGGGCCCCTCTGGCCCCGGGCCCGCCCGCCCTCCCACCACTGCCAGACCTTCAAGACACCGAGGCCTCCCAGGACACTGTTGGGGACACAGACAGTGGAGGGGAGGGGAACTCCCAGAGCGCCACGATGTCCATCGGGTGACCGTGAGGGAGGCCCCAGAGATGGGGGGGGGGAAGGGGGGGGAAAGAGGAGGGCAACCTGAGGGGGGTATCAATAGGAGGTGGGGAGTGGGTGAGGTGGCGGGAGCACTTGTAGAAGGGTGAAACAATAAATGCATGGGCACCACAGTTGCCTCTGTGTGTCTGTTCGTGGGCCCAGGATCAGGAGCGCATAGATGTGTAGGGGTGCAGTCAGGGTGCTGCTGGGGCCCCAGAGTGGTGGTGGTGGGGAATGCACGGCCTCAGCCCTTGGCCTCCCAGCTGATCCACCTCACCAGGACGGCACAGATGTGCTTTGCATATTGGTACTCCCACGGGTTCTCTGCATTTACATAGAGAGGCACGGGTCCAAGAGAGCGCCAGGGCACAGGGTAGTCGAGAGCAGCCCCCTCGGTCTCGCACATGTTGTGCAGCACACAGCAGACTCCTATCATGATGGAGGAGGTCTCCACCATGTAGTCCAGGCAGCCCGCGAGGCTCCTCCAGCGCTGCCCTCTCGACATGGTCCTGCTTGCACACAGGCGAGTACTGAAGAGCGCCTCCACAGGGTTCCTGGCAAAGGGGTATGCCTTCATCAGCCAGCGGGTAAGTGGGTAGGCTGAGTCCCCCAGGATGCAGGGGGGCATCATCACCCCCTTGATCCGGGTCATCCCCATATCTGTGAAGTCTCCATGGTACATCCAGGCATAGAAGGGAGAGATGGTCATGATCCGGGCATTGTGGCTGCAACCAAAGTGGCCCATGTAAATGTCTCTGAACTGACCCCGGTGGTCCATGACTGCCTGCAGCTGCAGGGAGTGGTACCCGTGTCGGTTGACATACTCCGAGGCCTCCCCAGCGGATGGGCGCAGGATCACTATGTGGGTGCCGTCCACGGCGCCCATACAGTTGAGGAATCCCCCAGCCATGAAGCCGGCCATCACGGCCTCCTGGTCCACCAGCTGGATCACTTGGTCCAGCAGCATGCCCTCCACCTCCTTGCAGATGTCTCACAGGATCCTGGCGATAGTGCTCACCCCAACGCCGAAGTGCTGCGAGATGGAGTGGCAGGAGTCGGGTGTTGCAAGGGCCCAGACCCCGATGGCCACCCGCTGGACCATGGGTATGAAGGCCCGCATGGGGGTGGCCTGCTGCACCAGCCAGGGCATTAACAGCTCCGTGAGTCGCAGGAGGACTCGCATGTCCATTTGAAAGTGCGATCTCCAGGTGGCCTCGTCCCATTGGGCTAGTGCCCTGGCCCACCACCCCTGTATCTGCTCTGTGGCCCATATCTTTTGGTCAATGGGCATTGCAAGCAGGACAGCGTGCCCCATTGTCTCCCTCCACCACTGGAGCCGGACCACCACCTCGCGGAGTGCAGCAGCCTGGCCCCGGAGGAGGACCTGTCGGGTCGCCCTGGACACCCGCTGGGCCCTGAGGTGGGCCAGGGAGTGCCTGCACCCGTGGTGGGTGCTCTGGGCTCTGGCAGCACTCCTGGACATGCACACACACAGCCAGGTGGCCAGGTGCACCTCTGCAGTCTGGATGTGTAGGAGGAGAGCGGTACCACTCTGCGCACATGGCTAGGTTCATCCCGCAGGTGCCCAACCGGCCCAGCTCCATGGTGACCGGTGTCCTGGGTGGGTTGGGGCCACACCTGTTGTAGGTTGGGACCTGTGTTGCCCCAACCCCCGGTTGCGCCCTGCCAACTACGCTCGGGGCCCCGGGTTGCCCTGGTCAGCCTCTAGACCAGCAGGCCCGGCTCCTGCAGGGTGAGCAGGGCAGGGAGGCAGCGGGTGGCTCAATGCATGCACATGCCTTCCCTGAAGGGGGCATGGTGCATGGTCCTGCCTTCAGCCAGGCGTGTGGGAAGCAGCTGCATTCTTGCTGTCAACAGCCCCCCACCTCTTGGTGTCGACTGCCTGTTGTCCTCGGGGCCCTGAGTAGTGTGTAGGCTCTTTATTATTATTATTATTAACAAACATTTATATAGCACCAGCAGTGTACCTGGCACTTTACAAAGTAATAAAATAGACACGGTCCCTGCCCCTAGGGCTTACAATATGAGAGACAGGAGCTGGGGGAGAGACTTAGGAAGGGGAACAGAGGGAGAGACAAGGGGTCTAACATTCATGAAGATGCGAGGTCTCAAGTGCACGTGCTTGGCTTGGTTACAATGAGAATGACAGCAGGCAGGTCCATGTTGTAAGGAAAAGGGTAAACAGAACGTAGGTATAGGAATAGTGGCTCTTTGTGCTCTGTTCCAGCAGCTGTGCTGGGTCTGCACCCCATGCCTTGCTCTGTAGCAGTACAGTGTTGCGGCCCTTATTGCTTGGCCTTGGAGCTCCCCTGCTTCCCCTCCCATAGCTGGACCTTCCATGAGACCATGACCCTGTGTGACCTGTGGCATTCCCCGGCTGTGCAATTGCTTTTGAGCTGCCCAGACAGCCTCACAGGTGCCTACGAGAATATGAGCTCTGGGCTGTGGTACTATAGCTATTTGGTGAGCACCCATGACTGCTGACTGCATGCTGAAACGCTAGGCCTGTGTCCCTTTCCCGATGGGCTCATCCCGGAGATCAGGTGCTCGCATGTGGGGTGGTCAGCGGCGGAGACTGTGTCCACCCTCTCTGAGTGCAGCCTGTCTGCCTACATGGCCTGTCTGGCATAGGGGGGCCCTGCTTTGGCTGTGTCCTTCTTTGACTGTGCTCATGGGGCCCGAGGTTACCAGCGGACCCACGGGGTGATCTATCACCGCCTGTTGGAGTTGGGTAACCTTCCGTGGCCCCCACCTGCTGACTATGGCTTGTCGGAGTCCTCTGAAGTGGAGGTGTTGGCGTTGACTGGTGTGTGGTCCCGATCCGATGTGCAAGTGGGGCTCGCTGCTCAGGATCCCTTCGAGGCATACTACCTGGTCGCCCACCACATGTCTGCACTGGGGTACCATCGGGGCATGCTTCAGTGGCACCACTTCATGCACCTGGTGGGCCACCCGGCCCCGGGCCCCTTCGTGACCCCCTGCAGCTGCTTGTGAGGCCCCCCTTTTCTTCTGGGCCCTGGATGCTGGCCCAGCTGTGGGCTCCCGGCTCTGCCCTGCTGTCACGAGTCGCTGCCCGCTCCCTCCATGATGGCCCTGGTTCGGTGCTGTGCTGGCTGGTGCCTGGGGTCCCGCTGCCCCTGCCTGTGCCTCTGTGCCCTCTCCACAGCCCCCCCATCCGCCTCTGCGACTGGTGTTCCACTCCATGGCTGTTGTGTCCTGTGGCAGTTTCCTGTACACTGAGGTGTACACTCTGTTCTTCCTGGTCCGGCCTTGATCCCTCCTGTGCCCGTGCCCCCCTGCTCCCCTTGGGTGCCTCTGTGACTGATGGGCACTGGGGCCCCCGGACTGCACCTCCCGGAATCCTCCCGGGGAGGGCAGGCTTTTGGAAGGGCTGCTCTGCTCTTTGGCCCCGGCTCACCTCCGTCCCATCCATCACACCCTGACCGGTGCATGGGCTCACTGACAGCCTCCTGGACTGTTCCTGGGCCACTCCCTGGACCGTGTGGCTTCCCCCTGTGTCTGTGCTGTGCCCCTGTGGGGTCCCCCCATTCTGGGACTGGCAGTGTAACTGTGGGGGTGCCTGTGCAGGCTGTGCTGTTGTGGGGTTCTGGTTGCCATTCCCTGTGTCCTGCCCTGGCCCCTGGGTCGATTCCCCCCTCCCTCCTGTCCCCGCCCCCCCTTCCCCCTTGTGCCCGTTGTGCCATGTGTGTTGTCTGTCCCACTGTGTCCCTCCTTCCCTTCCTTTCCCGTGCAGGTGTGTGCACGCCCAGGTGTGCGTCTGTGCTGTGTGTTCCACTGTGACCTCATTCGTATTACCTGTGCCTGTTGTGTGTGCTACCTCGGTGGCTCTTCTCCCTCTTCCCCCTCCCTTCCCATTTCCCTTGTGTGGGCGTTCCCTGTAGGTGCTTTTGGCTTCGTTTGTCCTCAGCCGGCCATGTCTGTATCCCGCCCCTCCTCGGAGCCTTCCGGGTGTTTTGACCACGGCCCGGGATCGGCATCACGTCTGTTGCGCTGCCCCGGACTGTGGTCTGGCGGCCCGATTCTCTACTGTGGTCCTGGTCCCGTCACGGCTGTTTGGGGCCTTTCTTGACTGCGGGGGTGGTTAGACGGGTCGCCACCTCTGGGAATCCACTGTGGTGATTCGGGCGCCCATAACGTCTGAAATCACCCAAAGTGTCAACAGTACTTTCCGCATTAAAAGTGACTCTGCAACAGAATACGCTTCAAACTATCATTTGGACAGCTACTGCATTCATCATACCTTTCCTTCTCCCAATCCAAATATATCTTAACTTTCCCATGGAAAGTTTCTTTGCAGAACTGTAAGTAAGTCCATCACTGGGCTGGTCACTTTGCTAAAGCTGTTCTCTTGGGTTTCACCCTCTGCTTTCTTTGAGTCCCACAGTAGGCTTCACAAACTTATTTATTAATTTATTATATTTATTTTATTTATTATAACATTTGTATGCCGCCCCCTCCTGCTAAAAGTGTCTCGGGGTGGCTAACAACATATTAAAACAGATTAAAAACCAACAATAATACAATTAAAAAACCCACGGTAAAACACAGGCTTACTGACACGACACTAACGTTGTACTTACTAGGGACTGCTGCTAGGTGTGAACACTAAGGAGTAGGGTTTTGTGGAGTAGTATTGTATTTATTTGTCTTTGGGTGAAAACAGACTTGACACTAACCGCACTGTTTTCTTATGCATGCTGCAGGGCTGCATAGGGCAGACACAGACACAGTCCTCCCCCCGCACGTACAGCCAGCCCTCCCCACACAGTCATTTACAGAACAACCCCCCCTCTGATACAGTGAGCCCCATAACCATTCACAGACACACACAAGCACGCTTGCAGGTTCACACGATTGCAGGGTAGAGGTGGCAGGCAGAGCCTGGCTGTATCTCCTCTCTTACTACTTGACAATAGTGCAGGGAAGAAGGTGGAGAGAGGGACCTGGCTGGGGAACCTGCAGCACCAGCACACGGTGCCCACACACCAGCCCCACATACCCTACATACAGGAATCCCACACATACTGTGTTTTTGGAGTGTACTGAGGTTCACTTGGAGCCCAAATGCACAGCACTAACCAGGAGTAGCTGTGGCAAACTCAGGCCCAACATGAATCAGCGCAGAGTTGCACAGTGACTCACTCACAGAAACTGGCTGCAGGAAAACACCATCCTTAGTTTTTAAAAACATTGCAACTAGAGAAAACTCAAGACAAAAGAAATGAGGTGGCAGAGGAAACGGAGGCTTCTGATGACGTAATTACTCCTGTGCTCTCAGAATGATTTAAAACAGAGGTGGAGAAACTTCTCTCTCAGGGGCAACTTTGAAATTACTACAAGCTCCAAGGGCCACATAGAAGTTGGTGGCAGAAGTGGTAAAGGGTGGGGAAAAGAAAGGGAGGGTCCAGATCCTAGATCTGTGCCATGAATCTGTCCCCTGTCTTTTTGTGCATGCCCTCATCTCTGATCTCTTATCCTCAGCTCAGTTTTTTAGTGCTTTGGGGTAGGAATTGGATCCAGGGGCCAGATCCAGGAACTGGAAAGGGGCCATGCCATGGGCCTCATTTGGGTGCTGGGGCTGAAGTTTCCCACCCTGATATAAAATGAGATTAGATGACAGTTTGCTGTGTCACCAATGAAGTTTATACTCCTTTCTGAATACAATCTTAGGATGTGACCCTCCATTTACTTTGTATTAGTATTAGGCTTTAGCACAGACATGAGTCCCATTCACATGAATGGGATTTGTGTCTGCACAAACAGCTAGTGCTGTAGCAAAGTAGGTGGAAGCTTAGATGAGAATTACTACTAGAATTTCTGACCCTGTCAACATGGGCACATACTGTCTGAATGTAGCTTAGCTTCTATTCATGCACAATGCCTGGAAGCATCATTATAGACCGACAACATATACAAACTATGGGCCTGATATAAAAAAAATTCTGGTCTTGTTTCCATGAAACCTTTACCCTGAGGTAGCTAGTTCTTATCCCCAGGGTTGTTTGGATGCATTTGCACAAAGAGAGGGTATCAGAGAGATGCTTGTAGAGTTATTGTAAAGGCTACACTGGTCCTCCCTTATGCCCTCTTGTGTAGCTGGCACTGGGAATGGTGGCAGAAGAGAACATGGCAGGAATACAGGTTCCGCATGTTGTGGTGCTATTCTCTGTTTCTCAGGGGTCACCTTAGTGTGGAACTTACTCCCTCCAGATGATCATCTCAGTTCCCACTTCCTCACCTTCTGCTCAGTGCCCTCCTGCTGCTGCTGCGGCCACCACTCAAATATCTCTCTTTCTACTCGCTCATGTCTCCTGCCCTTGAGGCATTCTCCACAAGTTGAAGCCCCTGCTACACTTTGGGTTGCCAATGTGTTTGCTGGTCCATCTTGTGCCCGCCTGCTACATGCCAGTCTGTCTAATATTCTGCCACCCTGGGACACTCCCTGCAAGTTTGGGGATGGTAAACTGCCAGAGTACCTCTATATTTAAACAGAGGCAAGACCTGCAAGTGATCTAAGGTGAGTTGCAACTTCTGTTAAAATCCCAAAATAAAATAAAATTGGGAACATTTCTCCAATCTTTCTGAAATTTGGCAGAAATGAAATTTGCACACAATTTCCCCAAATTTTCATGCAAATCAGATGAAAAACAGAGAAGTTACAGCCAGAAGTCCATTTCCCATTGAAACAAATGGAAAATGAAACTTAAAAACTAAAGCAAAAATTGATAAAAATTAAAACTAAAATAAATGCAACTTTAATAACTAAAATGAAAATAAAAATAATTAAAAGAACAACCTATTTGTTCACACCGCTAGTGTTCAGTGACCTTTACCTCATGTCTAGGGTGTTTGTGGATGAGTCCTAAGTTTAGGAAACATCAGTAAAATTCTGGAGGGAACACCATGGTTTAATAGTCTGGGATTGTCTTCAGTTGGAGGTCTTCTAGTCTGATATCAGGAAATCCCTGGAAGAGGTATTTTTAGGAGCATTGATCTTCTTGTTGCAAAACTTGTACTGGTATGATATTGTAATGATGAGTGCTTGTGAATCCCACTGTGTAGAGAAGCAGCGTGGCTGAGTTCACATTCAAACCTGATTGTACAGGGCACATAGCACTTAGGCCGTTTTTATACGAGCAGTCAATCTAGCAGTTTTAAAAAAGCCGCTTTTAGAAACCTTTCGGGGGCAGTGTTTAGATGTGCCTCCCTAAACGAGCAGTCACCCGGCCACCACTGGAAACAGGCTCCAGGCAGCTCGCCTATTCTATTTAAAACCAGATTTATAAAACCTTGATATTGAGGTTTTATAAATTCAGTTTTAAATAGAATACGCAAGCCACCCAGCGATGCTGTTTCCAATGGCATCTGGGCAACTTGTCGGCGCACCCCCCAAGGAAGACACGACACATAAAGTTGGGTTAAAGTGGCCGCACTCTTTATTTCAGATTAGCTCCAATTAACGAATTGCACTTGTAATGGTGGGGGCAAATTCATTCCAATGAATTGGGTCCAGCACCCTTAACTATCCAACAGGTATAACATCGGGATTGGCCTGATATTCCCTCAGGTACCAATCCCTTTTAACTTCTAAACGTCTCCCCTTCCCGCTATGCAGTTGGTGAGAAGGGGACCAGGGCCCATGCGGGCCGGGGAAGGAGAGTAGTGCCCTCAGGCCGGGGACAGTACATGTCACTACGGCCCTCGCGGTCACTTCTCCCAAGGGGTTGACTCCGCCGCTTGCCATAACATGCTATTGCGGCTGGGATCCCCTCATCTCTTAAGGAGTTGCCCCAATTAAAATTCTATCTTACCTACCAGGTGCTGGACCCCTGCAGAGTGCGACATTTCAATATGGCAGCTGAAACTAAATTTTAGAAATGTTACCTTCAATCAGCCAAATAACCCCGACACTATGAGGAAGGCGAAAAAACAAACAACAAAAACAAAACACCCAATTATGTTGCTTGCCAAAAATTCCTTCCTGGCCCTACTAAGCGACCGCTCAGCCATAGTGTTGATTGGGTGGGTGGGAGGGTGCTGCCTCGCTCGCCGCCGCCTCCCAACTGAGGAGACGCGCGGCGGCCACAGTCCATTGCACCGCCCCTTCAGGGCGATGCACCAATCACCGGGCTCCTCGTGCTGCTCCCCGGCGAAGGTTGCCTAGCAACCCGGGCCGGGCCGTTCTTTCTTCCCGCCATGCGGGATTTGCACCGCGCACACCCCCCCCTTTCCATCACAACTGCAGGCTCACATACCTGCTGGAAAGGGGGTGTGTGTGTATGAAACCGGCCACCGCGGACAGGGGAGGGGTGCTTCCAGACCCAAGCCTTCCCCACAAATCGTCGTGGCTCCCTTCTACGGGGAAGGGGGCGCGACAATTTAGCTGTCGCAGCTATATTAGCTGCGAAGGGCACTTCTGGTGTGGGAAGGTGCGTCTAAATGCCGCCCCCGTGAGGTTTCTAAAAGTGGCTTTTTAAAAGCCGCTAGATTGGCCGCTTGTATAAGAACGGCCTTAGAGACAAAGGGGTAGGGCTATGCCTGACCCAACCCAAGTACATGAAACAGTCACATAGGATTAGCAGAATTTCCTCTGCCTGGAGGACAGTGGAGGGGTGTGTGTGTGTATCTGAGCCTGCAGTGGGAATTTTGTGTTTAACTGGGACAGATGCAGAAACAGAAGCAACTGCAAAGAGAGAAGCAGTTTGGGAACTCTTTGCTGTGGTTTCTGAAGAGGTTCTAGCAATTCTGTCTTGAGGAGAGCACTTCCTGTGCTGATTGCTGCTTCCCACCCAGTTCTCTATAATGTGTCAGTCTGTCGACAAACAGATTTCTACAGAACACCATGAGACTCCAGGATTCTCTCCTCAGAAGAAAGCTGCCCTTGAAAACTTCCCAACAGCAACAGTGCCATATTACAGTATATCCGCATGTTATACAGCATGATCCTCTGACTTCTTTGCACAAGCACTTGACCTTCTGATCTACTGAAATTAAACATAGGCAGCTACCTTATCTGAAATTTTTGTGTCAGCATTTAATAAATGATTGTCGTGCTATGGTTGCAAAACTAGATATCTGCTATGGAAATGTGGTTGATCAGAATACAAGCAGTGGGCTGATGTACTGCTTTCATTAAGCTCAGTATGCATTAAAGACATTTTTGAGGAAAAAAATGCTCAACCATTTCTAAAAGAAGTTTCGGTCAAACTGGCGTTGCTAGTTTGGTTAGCAATAGCATTTTCACCTGTGGAGAGATGGATTGAGTTTAAGATTCCACTGCTAGTTTTTAGGTCCCTGAACAATTTAGGCCCTGGCTGTATTTGAGATCGAGACCTACTCCTGGAACCTCATGCTGATGGGTATCTGCTTTCAGGAACCACCCGCTGTTTGGGGGTTCCACCATCATGTCTGAAGTCGGCAGGTGATCAGGCCTTTGCTGTGGCGGGCCCCTCAGTGTGGAACTTGCTCCCTCCGGATGTTCATCTCAATTCCTTCCTCCATACCTTTAAAAAACACCTGAAAATGTATGTATTTTCTAGGTGCTTTTAGGATCTACTGGTGGTGCCCTCAATGTACTTTGTCTTTTCTTGTTGCTGGCCCCATTTTACATTTTTTAATAATTGTTTTATATTGTTTTTAAATTGTTTATGTGGTTTTAATTTTTTGTGAAGTGCTCTGAGTGCCATGTAAGGCAGTGGGGCACTATATAAATATTATTATTATTATTTTTCAGCATAATGGGTAAAAAAAACCAGATGTAACAATAGCTTGTGTTAGTCTGCTTCGGCCTGCGACTCCCCTGCACGTATGTTCCATCACCACCAGATGTTGGCCTGAGTACACCCCGGTGTGCGTGGTTAGCTGCTATGAGACAAATCCTCTGGAAAAGTTCAGAGACTCATCCCGGGCCAATGCCTACCCACCTGGGTCAATTCAGTCCAATGTGGTCCCCCCATGTATCACTGCAAGGTGGGGGTCTGTGGATCAGTCCAGGAGGAGTGCGCTCACCTGGTCCTGCTGAACATCTGATGAGGGGGGGCTGGAGGGGTACTCTTACTCAGCCTGCCAAACAGCTGATTGGGGGGGCTGGAGCTCCTCCAGGCCCCCCAATCAGTTGTTAGGCAACCGGGGAGAACACGTTACCCTTGCCCCCCGCCCCATAAGTTGTTTGGTGTGCGCACCCAGTGCACCAGGTGGTGGTGCTCCTGATGGAACCGCCAGCTGGCCTTTCAAAGAGATGGACTGGCCCAGGCTGCTGCTGAGTGGTTGGCTTCCTGTCACTTGGAAAGTCCAGGTGCCACTTCCCCCTCTCTAGTACCTGGCCCCTGAAGGGGTGGGGAAGCAGTGCATAGACTTTCCAAGTGACAGGGAGCCAGTCCTGTGGCTGTGGTGTAGCGCAGCCCCTGTCACTTTGAAAGGCTGGCTGGTGCTTCCCTCAGGAGTCCCCCCACTCCAGCATCAGCTGTTTGGCAGATCCCGAGGCATGTAGGGACCTGTGCTAGGGTTGAGGGCTGCTCGTGTGAACAGCCCTCCCCGCCAACCCAAGGTGAGGAGGCTGCAGTGGTTCACCTCGGGGCGAGTCGGGGACGTGCCTCACGACCGTCATGTCTGCTTTCACCTTGTGTTATCCAATGCTGCAGCAAGCAAGTCTGACTGACATTTTGCTGCATCCCTGAATGCACCAGTTGGAGTTGGAATATACTAATCACACACTTTTAAATTCAAGATATTGGTATCCTGTTCTTCTTTGTGAACCAGTGCAGAGTGCTCCTCCCTTGCTCCTAGCTAGCTAGTTAGCCTCCTGACTGAAGGTGATCAGGTCAGCTGACCACTGTCAGGACTAAACAGCCCAGAGATAATTAAGAAGGGTGATGATCGTAGTCACATATAGGTTTGTGCTGTGTTTGTGGCAAAGGGTTGTGAAGAATGGAACTTCTGGGTCAGGAGGAGGCTCAAAGATGCAGGCTTGGTGTGATGCCTGGTCTTACAAGGGCTGTGTGGAATAACTGGGAACACTAAATGATGCCAAAAAAGCTGTGGAATTTTGTATGCAAGGAGTGAGTAAGTCTGAGGCACTGCAGCAGCGAGTCTCCTGTGTGGATATTGATAAACCCATGGGATAAGGTAACCCTATTTCAGGTGGGCCCATATCCCTTCCCTACCCTGTTAGGAGCACAATGAACTACTAGAGGCAGTAGGGAAAGTGCTGCTCTTCCCAATACACAAAACATACAATTGCATTTGGCCCTTTTGCAGTGCACATACATTATGGGGAAGGGCTGTGATCACTCTTAGAAATGATGCACACCTTAAGCAGAATTTGACCCACAGTTTTTTTGCTGATTTTAAGGCCAAAAGTGACCATTATTATTTATTTATTTATTTATTTATTATAAACAGTATTATTATAAACATTTAATCCATCTCCAGGATAAAACAAGTCATGAAACACAAAGAGCTCTGGTTGCAATCCTGGCGGCACTTTCTCTGGAGTAATCCCATTGATGTTAATGAGCTTTCTTTGGAGTCAGTGGTTTTAGGACCCCAGCCTGTGTGCTATAACAAGAGAAACTATAGGCCACCTAACCTAACTGCATCGATACTAAGAAAAAACCTAGATGAAACTAAATTGTAAACAAAAACCCAGTCATGCAAACATGATACTAATCCTTATGCTGTAGTTCTCCTTTTCTGTGACATTAGAATTTTAAATGTCTTTTTGCTTTCTTTCTCACTCACCACCAGACAGGAGTTTGGTGGCACAGTCCAGATACAAACTAGATTCTCCTATTTTTGTGCACTATGATTGTATCACTAGATAGGGCCAGTTTAATGCCCAACATCATGATGACACTCCACTGAAAGCAGCAGCAAGCCCTCATTCATCACCCCTTAACAAGTACCTCTAGGTTAGAACACAGACTCCAACCACTGTATTTTTTTCCTTTATCTTTACTGGCAGTGGTTTCCCTCTTCCAGATTCTCCCCCCCCTCCCCCTTATTGTGCTCTTTGTTATTGATAAGCAAAGCCCAGCAAAGTTATAGCAACTGGTATCCATGTCAAAGCTTCACAGAATAGCTATCTTTCATTTTTACTTTCAACCAACTTTTTACGTGCTGAACTTTTGTGATGCAAAAGGAAATGGCTTAACATCTGCAAATCCCTTACTTTTTGGTAGCCTCTCTGAAGTATTAGCTCAGACATGGAACTTTGCTTTTGCTGATGTAGGAATATTGGAAAGTTTCTGGTTGGTTGATGCAATTTATAGAAAGAGGATAACCACACAAACTGGATAACATTGGCATGAAATGAAACAGTGGTTCATAGAACCATAGAAATGTTTGTGGGTAGCTTAAGTGTAATCTAGACCAACCCCCTGCTCCAAAGCAGCATATTTATTAGAGGTGGGACCCCGGGCCCATTACCAGCTACCGGATTTACCAGTTACCGGTTCTCTAAAAACCGGATTCCTGGATTAAATCCGGTATACCGGTACCGGTTTTATTTCATTGATTTCAATGGGGCACTGTGTCCCCATTGAAATAAATGAAATAAATTAATTCCTCCCCCCTCCCCCTCCCAGGCTGCGCGGGTGGAAGGGGGGACACCCCCCACCCACCCTGCCCAGCCTGGATTTTTGTTTAAAAAACACACAAGCCCACCCCCTAGCACCAGCGGCTGCGGCGTCCCCGCAGCCGCCGGTAAGTATGACCCGATCACTGGGTGTGTGTGTGTGTGTTTAACCCCCCCCAACCCCCCAGGGATCACCCCTACTAAAGTTCAGTGCTTGCTTACCTTGCGGAGCTCCGGCGGCGGCGGCAG
>QEPC01005395.1:761540-792283 GCA_003113815.1 Sphenodon punctatus | reverse complement strand
CCCCCCCAGGGATCGGGTCATACTTACCGGCGGCTGCGGGGACGCCGCGGCCGCTGGTGCTGGGGGGTGGGCTCGCCTCTGAGTCTTTTTTTAAACAAAAATCCAGGCTGGGCAGGGTGGGTGGGGGGTGTCCCCCCTTCCACCCGCGCAGCCTGGACTCGGGGAGGGTTTGTTTTTTTAAACTTTTTTGGTGGGGCTTTAAGTTTTTACATTGCAGCCATTTTTAAATGGCTGCAATGTAAAAAAATCCGGTACCCGGAATCTGGTACTCGGACCAGATTTACCGGGTTGAATCCGATAATGCCGGTACGCCCGGTACCGGCATTATCGGATTCCAGATTTACCGGTTTTCCCGCCCCTAATATTTATCCTGTCCCCTCTCTTATTCAGTGTGTTATCTGAGGCCACTGGGCGAGATCATTTGGCAGTTTGGAATGAAGTGCTATCAGTATGCTGATGACACCCAGCTCTACCTCTCTTTTTCATCAATCCATGTCCCGCAGTGTCGGTGCTTACTCAATGCATAGCTGCTGTTGGGGACTGGATAAGGGTGAGCCAATGGAAGCTGAAGCCAAACAAGACTGAAGTGATGATGGCTGGCTGACCCTGTGACTTGGAGTGGATTGGTCCCCCTCTAGTTACTCAAGTTCACAGTCTTGGAGTGCTTCTGGACCCCTTGCTGCACCTGGATTTTCAGCTTGCAGAAGTGACCAGGAGCACTTTTCGCCAACTCCATCTGGTGAGGAAGCTGGCCCTTTCTTTCTGATTAGATATTGCCACCATTGCGGTGGCCACAATGGCTTTAATTACCTCAAGGCTAGATTACTGCAATGTGCTCTACGTGTGGCTGTCCTTGATGACTGTTTGGAAACTGCAGCTGGTGCAGGATGAGGCGGCTTGGCTCCTTATGGTGGTGGGTCACCATGAGTACATTACACCTATGCTTTACAGTCTGCACCGGCTTCCTATACTTTTCCAGGCACAATTCAAGGTGCTGGTTTTGACCGTTAAAGCCCTACGTGGCCTAGGGCCCACATATCAGAGAGTTCGCCTTTCCTTCTATGCTGCACTGAGATCCCTTTGGTCAGTCAGGAGCACTCTCTAGCAGGTACCACCTGTCTATCTTATCCATACAACAAGGGCCTGCAGAGAGGCATTATTGGTTGCTGCCCCAGTATTATGGAAATCCCTTCTCCTGGAGGTCTGTCAGAGCCTGAGCATATTCCAGAGGAGGTATTTGTCTGCATTTGGCAGGTGGGGATAGGGGCTGGGGTGAGTGGGTTTCTGGGATGAGGGTGGGGATTTTTTAAAAGGGATTGTACTGTATTTTTATAGTAAAAAGCCTATATTTTTATATAGTATGTTTATTATTGCCCTCTGCCTTAGTCGTGGCGGCGGGGCTATTGTTGTCCCCCCCCCCGTGGCAATGAGGCAGGACCCCAGGTGCCGGGGCTTGCAAGAATTTGCAGTGCCTGACTTGTGGCTATACTGTTGTTGCCGGCGAGGGTTGCCCTTGACAACCCTTGGCAGTGGTGTGAAAAAGGAAGTACCCTGATTGGTGCTCCACTGCCCACATGGACAGAGCAGCAACCAGTTCCTCATTACCTGCTCACTCCAGCAGGAGCAGGGAATGGAGCAGCAGCTGGCCTTGTGCGGCAAATGTGGTTGCTTTCCTCATTGAGGCTAGCGTTGCTCACGGCTCAGCTCAAGCAGGGGATTTCGGCCTACACCCCCCCAGGAATGAATACCACCTTAGAAAGATTGGCGGCATGAGAGGCTTTGATTTTTGGAGCAGGGCCCAGAGCCACAGTTGGGGTTCCCCCCCTGATGGACCCCACAGCAGGAGTGGGGGGGGCAAGCACCTGGCACCATGCCTGCGAGGGAGAGCTGGGGCGGGGGGTTAGGGAGTGTTGGACCTGTGTTCCCCATGCCACCCCTGGTAGAACAGGCCTTGGGCAGGGTTTTTTGCCCCACCCCCAGGTGGGGGAGGGGCCGGGGAGAATTGAATCCCCACATCCCTGGGCAAGCAGTAGCAGTTCCCCCCAGGTGGCAGGGCAAGTGTATTGTTCCCCCCGTGCATTTGACCAATGTGACAACCTCTGCACAGCGGAGAGGGGGTGGTGAACGGGGAGCAAATCAGGTATGCAAAGGTGGGAGGCAGATCCTTCCTGCTCAACCTTTTGGGGAGGGTGGACATGTAAGTCCCCTCAAATGTTTGGAGAATGAGGATGTTCAGCAAGGGGGTGCTTCCCCTTTTCAGTGTAATTACAGGCCTGTTGAGGGTGAGGAGCCTGCAGAAACGGGAGTGGATGACCCCCACATTCTTGCCAGAATCGAGGCATTGGAGCAAGCATTGGCAGACAGAGCTTGGAGTGGTGGGGCACCCCCCTACTCCCCCGGTGATCCAGGTAGGAACCCAGGTGTGGATTGGATGCCTGAAGTGCAAGGGACCGGACAGAGTGCGTGGGGGGGGGGGAAAGTGTAGTGCCCCCTATCCCCCATATGACCCTTTGATTGATGTGGGCATGGGTTATTCTGAGTGGGGGTTGGATGGCACCAGGGTCACTCCCCCACCAGGGATCCAGGAAGGGGGCAGGACCAATCCTCCTCCCCCTAGGAAGGCCCCACAATACCTGTGGTGGAATGGGGGGTTGGTACAAGTTGCCACCCCAGCAGCCCATGGGACGAGTACAATGCAGACCCCCAGGCAGTTCGGGGTGCGCACGGTGAATGCGGGCACAGTCCCTGGGCTGTCTCAGACCCAGCAGGCGGTGCAAGTATGGGGCCAGGTGCCCACTAACCAGGTAGGACAGTTAGGAGTGGGAGTGGGCCAGCCCGCGCCAGTTGGGGGCTCTTATGCGGATTTATCTGCACCAATAGGGGAGCATCTGTTTCCGGCCACGAGAGAAAAGATATGGAGGGGATATTATGTGGACCTCGTCACCCTCCTTTTTAGTGATGCAATAGTGGATCCTAGCAAAGATGATGAAAAGAAAGAAAAAGAGAAGTACAAGTGGCCCAGGGCAGACAGAAATTGGTCCAATTGGACCGCGGCTTATGTGATTTACCACGGGGTACAGTTGGAAATGTTTCCTGAGAGAGGGGCATTTCTCCTAAAATACGGGGAAATAATTTGAAGGGCTTACGAGACCGGCCCCCCCTGGTGCCTGGCTTAGATATGATGAGGCTTTCAGGCACCGGACTTCCTTTACCCCCGGACTGAGGTGGGACATTCATGCCCACGATCTCTGGTTAAACTGCATGAGCAATGCTACCGGAAGTCCTAGGACACAGTGGACACCTCCTAGTAAAAGGGTGTGTGTGTGTGTGGCCCCGGTGAACGACCCATATAGGGCCTGGGGAAGGCAGAATGCAGTGGGAAACATCGGACAATGCTGAGAGTTTGCCTGCATGGGTAGATGTTCCCACCCATCATACAGGTTTCGGCACACCTGCCACACATGTGGGGGATTTCACGCTGCAGCCGCCTGTCCCCTGGCCAATCCATGGAGCAAGACAAAGGAGCCGGGAAAGGTAACCAAGGGGACAGTGGCACAGGAGCTGCATGGAAGACCCCCAATGCCAGTTAAGGTAGATTAGCAGTAGCCCTGCTCATGCATCCCAACAGGCGTGAAGTGCAATATGTGGTGACTAGTTTTAGGGAAGGGTTTAGAATACCAGCGGGCGACGTACAGCAGGGTAGGATTGCCCCCAACTTGAAGTCAATTGAGGGTATGGAGGCGGTGGTGGACGAAAAGATTGGAAAGGAGGTAGCTGAGGTGAGAGTAGCTGACCCATTTTTGCCCCCCCCCACTGCCGAATATGTTTTTTTCCCCATTGGGTGTGGTTCCCCAAAAGGCCCCCGGGCAGTTTTGTTTAATTCATCATCTTTCTTACCCACAGGGCCACTCTGTTAACAATGGGATACAAAGGGCCTGGTATCCGTCCACTATGCGTCCTGTGATGCGGCGGTGACATTAGTTAGGCAATTTGGCAGTGGGGTGTTGCTGGCAAAGTGTGATGTCAAGTCAGCATTTTGCATTTTGCCTGTGCACCCAGACAACTTTGCGCTTTTGGGCTTGCATTTTCAGGGAAAATTTTACTATGATAAGGTCATGCCCATGGGATGCTCTATTTGATGCTCAGTTTTCGAGCATTTCAGCTCCCTGGTTGAATGGGTGGTGCAGCGTGCGGCAGAAAGGGGGTGGCATTACAAAATATCTCGATGACTTCCTTTTCATCAGGCAAGCTGGCACGACAGAATGCCCAGAATTAATGGACACTTTTCAGCGAGTGGCTGGGCAGCTGGGCATTCCCCTAGCGACTGAAAAGATCGAAGGGCCTAGCACTGTTCTCACATACTTAGGCATTGAATTAGATACTGTGGCAGGAGTGTCCTGTTTACCCATGGACAAAGTCAAGGCATTGCTTGACAAGCTGGAAGAGTGTAGGTCTGTGGTTAAGATCACAGTTAAGCAATTGCAGTCTTTGGTGGGTAGATTGAAGTTTGCCTGCAGGGTCATAGCTCTGGGGAGGGCATTCATGTCCCGATTGTATGGGAAGCCCGCTGGTGAACCTCTGCTGCATTACCATGTCAGGGTGACCAGCGACAGAAGCAGGATTTGGGGGTCTGGATTAATTTCCTTAAAGAGTTCAATGGGATTAGCGTATGGAGAGAGCAGCTCCTCCTGGAAGCAGAGCTGCAGGTATACTCAGATGCAGCAGGTGCGCATGGGTTCGATTTATATTTCAGGGACATGTGGTATGCAGCATGGTGGCCACAGGAAAGGATAGCTGGGGGGATCATGAGGGATCTTATATTCCTTGAGTTGTTTCCCATTGTTTTGGCAGTAAAATTGTGGTACAAGGATTGGGCTAACAGGGCAGTGCTGTTCTGGTGTGACAGCCAGGAAGTGGTTCACATAATTAATTCATTGTCATCTTGCTCTTGGCAGGTTATGGGTTTGGTCAGGGCATTGGTTACCATTTGCCTTCAGCATAACATTCTATTTCATGCCAAGCATGTTCCTGGACTTGCAAATGAGATTGCGGATGCTCTTTCCAGGTTCCAGATGGAGCGTTTCTGTTTGCTGGCATCTCAGGCCAATTGGAATCCGGAACCCATGCTGGCAGCCATGTGGAGCCTTGGATCATAGAGCTCTGCATGACCATGCAGGGTTCTTTGGCAGTCCAGACCAGAGCAGCTTACACCAGTGCTTTTCAGGCATTCCAACGTTTCCGGACACAGCAGGGATGGAGATTGGGCTTTTCTGATCCACAAGGCACAGGTTCTGCAGTTCTCTATGGCCTTGAGAAGGAAGGGGTTGGCTCCAAGGACAATTGCTGGGAAATTGGCTGCTTTGGGGTTCATTAGTCAACTTGCTGGTCACCCCGCACCAGATAAAGGTTTCTTTGCCCATAGACTGTTAGAATCATGGTTGCGTGAGCAGACAGCTACTACCGATACTAGGTTACCTATTACTCCCCCCTCTTTTTAGTGCAAATTGTTGGTTCTTTGCACTTAGTGTCTTACGACAAGTTTGAGGAGTGTATGTTTGCCACACTTTTTAAATTAGAATTTTTTGGTGCTTTTTGTGTGAGTGAGCTGCTGCTGGAATCAGAATCGGACAGGTCGGTCAGGGTGTTAGCAGTGAATGTGTTAAGATTTAGGTAATTAGCTCTCTTTGGATCGGGGGACCCACACATCCTGATTTGCACATACGAGAGATTCAAATAGATGGGATCTTAATCATAGTTATAGATTTATTTAGTTGTTCACACATTTATAAAACCCAGTCTGTAATGATCCAGCAGCAGTTACCTAGCTATACAATATCCCACACCCAAAGTCAGTCTTGCATGTCTTGCAAGTTCAAAATGGTGGATGTCATCTGTCAGGAGCAGGAGATAGGTGATGGCGTGGTCTGATCAAGTTGTAGGACCCCCTATGGAGGGGTCCCGGAAAGGGTCAACAGCCCACAGATGCCAAGTTAGATGCCAAGCGCTGACACAATGTTCTGGTCTCTGCTTCAGCCTTTTATAGTGTTTTGGGGAGAAGATGTTCTTTAGTATGCATATTTCAGGGTACTTGATTGTGCAATGTGCTTGTTGGTATTCACCTTCCGGGGTCTGACTGTCATCTCCCTTTCCCATCCATCTGGAGCTTGGGTGCTAATGGTCATATTAGCAGTTTGTTTGTTAGTCAGGGTGGGCACTGGATAACAGGACATCTTTTTCCCTCTCTTCAGGCAGGGAGCAGATATGCTGATGTGTATGCCTTCGTTGTTTACTGCAGTTGACCATCTGAGTGTCTACCATGTCTTTGTCTTGTCTTTGCTCCAGCACTGAAAGTTTGTTTATAGTTAAAAGCAGGATACAAAAAGGGTGATGGTCGCTTGAATGGCTGCTGCTTGTCAGTTGGCATTTCCCTGAGCAGGAACATCTCCTCCTTCCCCTCCAGGCATGAAGGAGATATTCTGCAGGGGTGTTCTTTTTGTCATTCCAGCTGACCATTCAGTGTTTTGGGTTGCGTACATTGCATACAAGTACCCTCTCATCAAGCACCTTTGTTTAGTCCTTGTCAGTGCTTTGTTCCAGGCTGCGTGAAGTTGTTCAGCAATATGATGTAAATCACTGGTCTTGCAAGACATGATGATGTGGTTGGGAGTTTGTGAAAGTCATGTGAGATTATTTCCCACACATAGCCTACCTGGCTATTTCTAGAAATCCTGTCTACTGGATCAGTACAGATAATTCAGAGCTTTGGTACAATAGTTACATGCATTTTCAAATATGGTCATTGGTTCCAGTATATTAATACTCATAGTATATTACATACAATCAAATCACAACAAATGATGTGGCAGTTGGCACCCATGAGGTAGTTATTCACCTACAAATATAAAAAACTGACCAGCGTGGAAGAGGGCATACAGTTAGGTTAGCTAGGGTGGGTGACGTCGGGATATGCCCCATGCGGGTATTAAGTCATATTGGAATACTTGGTCAAGGATTGCAGGCTCATTCTTTTGCCACCTGAATGGGTCCCCTGTCACAAGGCATCATTTTGTATCAGTCCTCCACACAGCATTGGTTAGGTTCCAGCTCCCATACAAGGAGTATAGGTCTCATTCTTTTAGAATACGAGCAGCTACCTTTGCAACTCAGATGGGTATGGCTGGTAGGGACATTCAGGCTATTGGCCATTGGCGGTCAAGGGCTTATCGCACGTACGTGCGGGGGGACCCTACTCCCGGCATGCAGTAATCATCTTATGTGTTTTCCTTGACAGATGACGCCATGCACGGAGAGCGAATATTTGGATCCTGGGGCTTACTACAATGGGCTGCCAAGGTGGCGAGGAGCACCAGACGGGGATCTCAGTTGGGGTTGTCAGACCAGGTGGTGATCTATTGGCAAGGATGGAGGGGTATGAAGTGGCATCAGCTGCTCCCCGAGCCCATGTCACAGGCTCAGGGTGGCAGACCTGACATTTTGGTGGTCCACTTGTGGGAAAATGAGTTACCTAGGCTTAAAGGGGTGCAGCTCATTAGGACATAAAAAATGATATTTGGGAGGTAAAACGATTATTTCCAGGGTTTAGGCTGATTTGGGCAGAATTAGTGGAGAGGGTCAGTTGGGGAGAAGGGGTACCACCTAGAAAAATAGACAAAACTAGAAAGACAATAAACAGGGAAATTAGGAAGTGGTTAAGGGGAATGGGGGGGGGGGAAGGGAGACAATTAGGCATAGTTGTATTTCGCATGGAAAATTAGAGTTCTTTAGGGAATATGGTGTCCACCTGTCCCCGCTTGGTAACGATATGTACCTACAAGCTCTGTGGGCTATGTTATTGGAGGTTCTAGGATAGGCATGGGGGCCGGACCCATCCGAGGGTATCGGTAGTTCCTTGGTGGCGGGGGTCCAGTATCGGTTGAGATTAGGATAACCGAACATAGGAGTCATCTCCTTAAGAAATGGGGAAGCCATGCCTACTGCAGTTGCAGGGTATGGCAAGCGAGGTGTGGGTTCCCTTGGAAGGGTGACCTGGGAAGGTGGTAGGGCATTGTGTGGTCCCCCTACCGGTGGGCACCTTATTCTTTACTCAAGTCCGGTTGGACTATGTCCCCTTTGGCCACGCGCCCAACGCTGGATGAAGGGGAGACGTTGTTGTTTTGGGGAGGTTATCGATGGTATATCGAGACCTTCCCTGATGAGGTTAATGGTTAATGAGTTACTGTTGATACTGGACCCTGATAGCAATAGGCAATGTCACCCCTCACCTATTCTGTTTGGTTGTAATCTGGATTAATAAAGGGTGTGACCATGTTTAAATCCATATGATGGTGTCCTGTCTCATTTGGGGTGCGTCGACAATTGCCTGCCGCCGTAGTTGCGGCGGTGGGGCTATTGTCGCACCCCCCCCACCGTGCGAGAATGAGGCAGGATCCCAGGCTTGCAAGAATTTGCAGCACCTGGCTTGTGGCTGTACTGTTGTTGTCAGTGAGGTTTGCTATTGGCAACCCTCGTTGGCGGCACAAAAAAGGAAGCACCATGATTGGTGCTCCACTACCCGCATGGATGGAGCAGCAACCAGTTCCTCATTCCCTGTTCACTCCAGGAGGAGCAGGGAATGGAGCAGCACCCACCCTTCCTCTCTTTATACTGTGGTTTCAATTGGTTGCATTAGAATGGACCAGAAAGGAATTTTTGGCAATGATGTTTGGCCAGAGGGCCTTCTTGTTTTTTCACCTTCCTTACAGTATTGGGTAATTCAGCTGGCCCCTAGAATGGGCATGGTGTCTGGTTGAAATTGATGTTTTAATTGATTTGTTGTGTTATAATTATTGCACCCTTTGACGGGGGTCCAGTATCGGTTCAGATTAGGATAAGCAAACATAGGAGTCATCTCCTTAAGAGATGGGGAAGCCACACCTACCACAATTGCAGGGTATGGCAAGCAAGGTGTGGGTTCCATGGGAAGGGTGACCTGGGACGGTGGTAGGGCATTGTATGCCCCCCCACCGGTGGGCACCTTATTCCTTCCTCAAGTCCAGTTGGACTATGTCCCCTTTGACCGTGTGTCCAGTGCTGGACGAAAGGGAGACGTTGTTGTTTTAGGGAGGTTATCAATGGTATATCGAGACCTCCCCTGATGAGGTTAATGGTTAATGAGTTACTGTTGATACTAGACCTTGATCGCAATAGGCGATGTCACCCCTCACCTATTCTGTTTGGTTGTAATCTGGATTAATAAAGGGTGCGGTCACGTTTAAATCCATATGATGGTGTCCTGTCTCATTTGGGATGTGTCGACAACTGTTTGCCGACTGAGCCTTTGGGGAAGGGCAGGGTATACATTTTAATAAATAAATCTCCTGTGCCTACAGCATCATGGATAGATGTTTGTCCAGCCAGGTTTTAAAAACATCCAAGGAGGGAGATTGCACAATCTTCCCTGGGCAGTTTATTCCATTGCCTAAAGTGGAGAGGTGCTGCAAGTTGGGAATGATTTTAATTCCTTACCATGTTTGCCACCAAAACATGGAAAGACTTCACATTACAGATACTTCAGATTAAAAAGAGATGGGGAATACATACTCCTAATTTTTCTGGCGTACATACTTTGACTCCTGCTTTGGAATACTGTTGCTTTAAGCTGCTTGACGTGTGATTGATTCTGAAATAAAAGCAAGTTAAATTAAAACTGATTTTAATTGTTTGTCGGAACCCTCCCTTTGTATCTTACATCTCATAACTTTGCTTTGTTCACATTTGCTCTCTTTCTACTGTGGAGTGTGAGCAATTCTGTTCTCTAGCTTGGTTTTGGGTTTCATTAAAACTTCAAAACTCACAGCAAGTTCCTGAAAGCTTAAGCAAAGCTAAGAAATCTATCAAGCAGATCTGGGCTCATTTCAATGCATATCAGTAAATGTGTGGCATTGTTTCAAGACTGGGAAACGTGAGAGTTTGGGGTTTGTGGAGATTTTAACCTTTAAGTGAAACTCAGGATGTATAAACTCACATGAATTGAAATGGCAAATAGTGTTTATACAAAGCAGTGAGAACTGAAAGTACTGATGTTCCCACAGCTCTGTTTAATGAACTTCCATTTCTCTTCATCTGAATGTAATGCAACAGTTGGCAGCAATTTTATAAGTGTGGGTATGACATCCTGGACCCACTCTGAGGCCGTTTTCAGACGAGCGCGGCGGCGCCCGCGCTTGTTTCTTAAAAAAGCCGGCAGCCCGTTCTACACGAGACGCTGCCGCCGAATACGCGCATGCGTGGCCGACGCGCATCCATTTCCGGGTGCGAACTGACCGGGTCGGCGATCGAGGCTGGTCATACGCGGCCGGAAATGGATGCGCGTCGGCCGCGGATGCGCGTATTCGGCGGCAGTGTCTCGTGTGGAACGGGCTGCCGGCTTTTTTGAAAACAAGCGCGGGCACCGCCGCGCTCGTCTGAAAACGGCCTAAGTCCTGTTTATATTTTTATAACCAACCTCTAAATATTAAGCTCGTTTGTTTGATAACTAAGGCTGCTTTCCCACAAGCAGTCTTTCCACACAAGCTTCCTTCCCACAAGCAGCCTTTGGCGCCACAGGAGTATGCGCTATTCAAATGTAGCGCAGCTCCTGTCTCGTGGGAAAGGAGCCATTTTGCACATCCGCGATAAGGAACTGGGAGGATGCTGTGGTGAGGGAGCCTGCCGGAGCCCGCACAGCAGTAGCGGTGCTTCAATCAAACTCTCCAAGGCTGGTAAGTAACACTCCAGGGCCCAAGGCAATGGGAGTGCGGGAAAATAAGGATCCAAAATTCAGATTCATAACTGGGAACTCCAATTTATTGGTTGGTTTGGATTCATCTGTAACTGCCAATTCCAGGCAGTTATGGATTAATCTGAAACCGAAATTCCCATCCCTACTGTCTACAGTTGAAGTCCAGAACTGGGGCCTTGTACTGTAGGTGGGGGATTCCCCCACCAGTAATGCAAGCTTCCAGCTTTGTGCTTGCTCTGAGGAAGAAGGGGAGGGAAGGGTAGCAATGCTGCAGCAAGTGAGGAGAGGGGGCAGTCCAGGGTGGCCAAGTTTGTAAAGCTGGCACTGCTCTACATTCTCCCCCATTTAGTAACAGAAAAATACAGTCAGCAGGGCAGGGCTTTATCTTATGCCTTTCCCACCCCAAGAGTCAGAAAAACATCTGGGAACTCCAACTCTTTTCAATAACTAAAGCTACGCTAGTAGTGTGCAAGCCCTCTGTAAAGGCAATGGAAACACTAAGATGGTTTGAAAAGACTATATTGCTAATTCTAGATGTCTATCTTCTTTTTCTGACTACTAGGGACTTTTTAAAGCCTTTTTAAATGTCTCGACAATGAAAGAATCAGATAAGGCATAAATAATTTCAAAGCGATTGGAACAACAGCTAATGTTGAATGCTTACTCTTCCATCTATGTTGAATGGTTGACGCAGATACTGTCTTCAACCTCTGACGGAAACTCCCATTGACATCAGTTTCACTTCCACATGCAGACAGAGTGCACTATAGTAGGTGCAGCTGTTTGTTACAGTATTCCCCTGGGGAATTTGCTGTCAAAAGGAAAAAGAAAAATCACCTTACTACAAATAAGTCCCATTATTTGTTCAGTCTTTAGATTTTTCTTCCATGGGAAATGGAATGAGCTGCCTGTTTAAAGGGCTGCTTTAATTCTGTATAGTTCCATCTGCAGATTCAGTCCCCTAAATCAGACTCACAAAAGTGGTGTAAATCATGGGAAATGAAGCATTTTCTAAAATCACCATTTCTTGATAGTATCTCCATCACTGAAGTATCTTAATACATCAAATATTAATACAGGTATATTCCCCCAGCACCATTGGGAGATGAGAAAGTGTCTTTCTCATTCTACAGAAGGGAAAAACTTAAGTAGACCGAGATTGTGCCTTTCCCAAGATCTCATGGGAAATCTGTTGCAGAGACAGCAATCGAACCCAAATATCCTGAGTTCAGTGCCCTAACAACATGACCACCTTTACTATCCTTCCTGTTTTATGTTTATAAACTGCTAGTTAATCTGCAACCCATCATTGTAACATCACTAGATCACTAGATCTATGACGGAGGATTCTCCGTTCTGAAATGCCCTTGATTTAAAGCATTGTACCATTTACAGGTGTCAAGCTACTACTGACTTATGTAATGTGAAATAACACAGTGGTCAAAGGGACATTATAGAGGGGCTGTTATATTGCTTGTAAAATATCTAACCTTTCATGAAGGCAGGGAAGCTCAATTTGTTTTTCCACTCATTTATTCTCCATCTTTGCAGATTCACTTAAAGCCATAGATTAGCCTGTCCCCCGAGGCCAGCCACCGACATACAAGTACATGTGTACAATTGCAGCCAAGATGTCCTCCAGCCCTGGAACAGTCCACTGCAGCACCCGGGTGGTGAGACTGGTGGGTTGAATTTGTGCCACACCATGGCAGCCACACTGACCCGTGCCACTAGCTTGTGGTGGCAGAGCTGCCACTGGGTGGCACTGAGGCATGTCCAGTGTCCACCCTCTGGTCCCATATGTTTCTCAAACTGTTTGACCAACACAGCCTCCATCCACTTTAGTGAGGTTTGTGCCAGCAGAATATTTTGAAGATTGGACTGAAGTTTATTGTTTTAAACTAGGGGTGGGGAATCTCAGGCCCAGGGGCCAAATGTTGCCCATGGCAAGTTTTTATGTGGCCCCTTTCCAGCTCCTGGATCTGGCTTCTGGATCCATTTCCTACCCTGTAACAGAAAAACCAAGCTCAGGGTAAAGGAGCAGAGATGAGGGCATGCACACAAGGATAGGGGATAGATTCAGAGCACAGATTCATAATCTGGACTCTCCTTTTCTTGGTGTACCCCTTACGTACCTCCACTCCCAACTTCTGTGGGGCCCTCAGAGCTTGTATCGGTTTTCAAAGTGGGCCCCAGGAGGAAAGAGGTTCCCCACCCCTTCAGTTCATATAAACTGGTCTTATTTGTGGTTTGGGAGTAATGTATGGAAAAATCTAGGACATATGGATTAGTCGAACCTTTTAGGTTTTCCAGATATCTGAGACTCGTAGTGAGAAGAATCTCCACAGAGTTAAAGGAAATGTTCCCTCAAAACAGTAGGCCCGGTTGTCCATTGTTATGCACCTTGTGCAGTCAGTACAAAAAAGTGAGTGTAAAATGTTAACAAACCCAATGGACACTATTTTGGTCAGGCCGGGGAGGGAGGCGGAGCTCACTTTCTGCTGATATAAAGGACCACACAAGACACATGTCAAGGGGACAGTTGGGCCCACTGAGTTGAAATGCCCATATTTAGTTTTATTAGCCAATTTTTGCCCATTTTAAATTTTATTGTTTATGCAGACTTACCCTACTAGAGCTTTTTAATTGCACCTTCTGGTTCACAGGACATGAACTTGGCAAGACACATCAGATATTGATGTCAAACTGTCAACAATGCTCATAGAAACAAAAAGAGGATCCTATGTGTGTGTTTGGAGTTGTCAGTCACTCTGGGTGCAGCCACACAAGCTGAAAGGGCTCAATCCCTGTGCAGCCTGTTGGCGGACAGGTCCTGCTTGCCACATTGTGGGGCCAGCACAGGGAGCTGGATAGCGGATGACCAGGTTGCTGTCGGAGCTCCTGCTATGGTGTGGGATGGACTGAGTCTCTGGTCACAAGAATGGGACTGTGCACAGCTCTGTCCCCCATCAGCTGTCTAGCGGTAGTAGGATTGATCCTGCAGCGCAGCAGGAGTCCGGGCATCCAGCTCTGTGTGGCTGGCTCCTCGGCCCGACCTGTGGAGTGGAGGGGCTGGTGATGGTCATGGGTGCCCAGGGGTGGGGATGGAATCATGTGGATGACTGTCCTCACTGACCCAAAGGGTGGTGGCTGTAATTGCCCATCCCAGGTGGGAAGGGGATTGGGCCTACCCCATCTTGTGTGGCTTTGTTCTAAATTTTCTTTCTGATTTACACTCACCAATGAATAATTAGCAATAACTTAAACATCCTAAAGGGTGAAGCCAAGACCAAAACAAGTCTGACAGAAATGGTTTTCAGTGAGATTGTTTCCCTCCATCAGTAACTTTGTTTTGGGATTCAGTGCCCTGCCCCTATGAATAAAGCACTGAGTCATGTTTTCTCTCTTTCAGAAGAAGAGAATGCTTGCCATGTTTCCACATGGTAATAATTAAATACTGGAAGTTGGGTTTTATTTACTGTGGATTTGGGGAAATTCCAGATCTGAGTTCAGCTCCAAACTTCAGACTTAGCACTCTCTTTACTCTGGACTCGGCATCAAGTCCTAGGATCAGGAAACATGCTGGAGGTTTAGACTGGGCCCAAGAGTCTGTTTCCATGGAATTTCTTGTTAATATTAGGTGTGATATTTTTCTGTCTAGCTGCTGGCATGAAATGTATTTATCTTGTTAAGAATCTCCCTGTCCATCAACTGCCATAACTGCCACAAGATGTGACAACCAATAAAACCTACTCTGTCCTCTTGTTTTCTGAGACAATTGGATTCCGCTAGAAAAGAGTGAACCATTGAAACAGTGGATAGACTGAGAAGTTGAAACCAATAACCTTCAGAAATAGAAACTGAATTCATTCAGCATGATGACTCAGAAGCTAGCGGAAACCATATGTCAAAGAGTCAAAAGAAAAGAACAAACCTTAATAGACTTCATATACAGCTAACAAAAAACACTTAGCTGAGACACAAATATATTGGGTCTCCCTTTCTGCTATTTTACTCTTGTGGTAGTTCATGATAAAATCACAAGAGCTGGTATCCCAGTCCTGTAAACAAGTAGCAATAAAATAATGTTTTTTAAATCTATAAATAACTTTTTTTTACTGCAATAGATTTGCGGCTCCATACAACCTTATCTGCTACCCTCATCAGAGTTCTCTGACACTGGCTCTGTCTACGCAATTACAAACATGTTTGGAGTAGTCAGCTCAATTGCCTGACAATAGTACAGAGTTATTACTTTAGTCTTATGGGTTCTGCACTTTATTTGTTTTGTAAAATCTTCTCAAAAGTTGTATGAATCTGTGCTATCACAGGTTTCCCATATTTGAGCCACATTTGCCAGAGGTCCATGAGACAGTGAGCTGTAACAGGAATGTACAATATTTGCATATATGTGTATATATGACAGGAGTTTGAAATATGTAATATCACAAGTTTATTCCTGTAATTTGAGTGTCCATATATGTAAACCATTAGTTTTGATGTCATTTTAATCCTCATTAAACATTGAGCATAACTATATAAGAAAATTACAAATATGAATAATTATGTAAAAATGATAAAATATAACCTTATACTAGTTACACAAACAATTTTGAAGCCAGATAGCGGGTGTTTTCAAACAAGATCTGGCTTCCAATCTGGCTTCCGCCCCCTTCATTCTACTGAAACTGCTCTCGCTAAGATCACCAACGATCTTCTGGTGGCTAAATCTAAACGTCTCTATTCCATTCTTGTCCTCCTTGATCTCTCTGCTGCCTTCGATACTGTTGACCACTCACTCTTGCTGGATTCCCTTCACTCCCTTGGCTTTTGTGGCTCTGTCCATAACTGGTTCTCCTCCTACCTCTCTGACCGCTCCTTTAATGTGTCTCTCTCCAACTCCGCCTCCTCCTCCTTCCCCCTCTCAGTTGGTGTTCCTCAAGGCTCTGTTCTTGGCCCTCTCCTCTTCTCGATCTATACCTCATCCTTAGGCAAACTCATTGCCTCCCATGGCTTCCAATACCACCTCTATGCTGATGACACTCAACTCTATCTCTCTACTCCCTCTCTCTCTCCCTCTGTTCAAGCTCGTCTCATCAACTGTCTCTCTGACATCTCTACCTGGATGTCTCAACGTCAACTCAAACTCAACATGGCTAAAACTGAACTCCTTATCTTCCCCCCTCATCCTTCCTCTCCTTCCTCACTGTCAATAACTATTGATGGAGTCACCATCCTGCCTGTCCCCCAAGCCCGTAGCCTAGGCTTCATCTTTGACTCAGCCCTTTCTTTTAAACCCTACATTGACTCTGTTGCTAAATCCTGTCGCTTCTCCCTCCATAACATTGCTAAGATTCGCCCTTTTCTCTCTGTCTCGTCTGCCAAAACTCTTGTTCATGCTCTGGTCATCTCTCGCCTCGATTACTGTAACCTCCTTCTCACTGGCCTTCCCCGGTCTCACCTTTCTCCCCTCATCTCTGTCCAAAACTCTGCTGCCAGGGTCATCTACCTCGCCAGTCGCTTCGACCATGTGCAGCCCCTCCTCTCTTCGCTTCACTGGCTTCCCCTTCCTGAACGAATCCTGCACAAGCTCCTAGTCTTCACCTATAAAGCTCTTCACAACCTTGCTCCCCCCTACCTCTCTGCACTTATCGCCCTCCATACTCCAGCCCGTGCACTTCGCTCCTCCTCTGTCCCTTCTCTCACCCTTCCACGCCTTCCCTGCTCCCCTAAGCGCCTTCGTCCCTTCTCACTTGCTGCCCCCCATGCCTGGAACTCCCTCCCTGTCCACATCCGCCTTGCCCCCTCCCTTCATACCTTCAAATCTCTCCTTAAAACTCACCTCTTTCGCTCTGCTCTGTCTGACTCTTTATCCTGCTGAGCCACTATTTCCTATACCTATGATTGGTTTACCCTTATCCTTGCCACATGGACCTGCCTGCTGTCATTCTCATCGTAACCAAGCCAAGTACGTGCACCTGAGACCTCGCATCTTCATGAATGTTAGACCCCTTGTCTCTCCCTTTGTTCCCCTTCCTATGTATCTCCCCCAGCTCCTGTCTCTTAGATTGTAAGCCCTAGGAGCAGGGACTGTGTCTATTTTATTACTTTGTAAAGTGCCAGGCACACTGCTTGCACTATATAAATGTTTGATAATAATAATAATAATATAATAATATAATAAGATAGCCCGTTAGAGTCCGTGTTTGGTCTGTGCAGTTCCCACTCACATGTTTTAGAGCAAATAAACAGGCAGTCCCCTGCGTGTATCCATGTGTGGGTGGGAAACCCCAATTCAGCCCCCACTCACAGGTTTAGCACAACAAACCTAATACACTGTGCTCCACCAATCCTCCCCTTCCCAGTATCCTGTCCCCTGTCATGATGCACAGCCACGGAATCAATGGGAAGAAGAAGCTGCCCCAGCTGTTTCTTTCTTCTGGGCTATTCTCACCCTGGGAGGTGGACCAGCACCTACTATCCCTGCCCACCCACAGGGCTTCATACCTTCCAGCGCTTTGCAGCTGGAAGAAACCCTTTGCTATGCACTGAATGCTGAGTTTATTAGATCTGTATTAATTGAAAATTTAGCTGATGACAGTACAAGCACCTCGTACTGGCAGTTAGCATACAATCGTAACAACAGAGCATATGCTACAAAAGTAAAGATGGTGCATGTTCCCCAGGCTGTTAATGACCTGAAGATGGGCTATTAAGCTCAAGATGGGCTATTAAGCTCCTAGCAGTCTCTTACTAAGGGCTATTAGTACTAATGGTTATTAGACAATGTGATCAACACCCAAGCAACAGATTCCAGCAACAGTTGGCGGTTGGAAATAACCTTTTGCTATGCACACAATACAGAGGTTATGGAGAAAATCTTATACTTTATTGAGTGTCAATCAATCAATCAATTTGTTTTATTGGGCTTGGCTCCTGGCCATCACCACTACCTTAAAAAAACAATTACATACAAAATCATTTCTTAAAATAAGACAGTTTGAGCCATTAATAAACAAAGTTCCGTATAGTTGTTAAACAGACCAGTCATATATAGCTAATTTATACATAAATCCACATAATACAACTGTAAAGCTCCATCCTCCCTTGTGGCACAATCAAGTTATTTAAAATAATTAATAAGACATAAGTTCCACATATTACTTATCATCCTAACTTGCATGATTGATTCTGGCTGTCATATTTCTAGATTCAATCATTAACCTTAGATCTTGGGGTCAGACTGACCCCACTGAGCACAAAAAAATCAAAATATGTTAATTAGTAGCTCTTCAAGTTTGAGCTTTTAGGACATTGTCACCGGCACCTCTGGACATAACATACTAAAATTTCAGCCTAATACCTCTTACCATTTGTCTCCTATAAACAAAAAAGTGGTATTTTTCAAACAGACCCCAGGTTTCCATAGAGTTTGCCTATTGGGATCAAATTGACCCCAAGCCAATGCATTTCAATAGGGGTCAAATGGACCCCAGCTTAAAATAAACAAAAATAAACAGTTTTCAAGGACCATTCAGATAGCAAGGGGACGTGAAACTCAAGACCACCTCAGACTAGCAGCAGCAATTAAAATTAACCCCTTTACTGCTATTATTTTGTGCCTTTGTATCACGGTTGAAAAAAATCCATGACACTATGCTAGGTATTGGGTCTACAACTTTGAGCTTGCTGCACATTGTCACTGGCACCTCTGGCCATAACATACTTAAATTTCAGCCAGATATTTCTTATCGTTTGTCTCCAGTGACCAAAAAAGTGCCAGGGTGCAAACGCACACAAGGTGTCAATGGAGTTTTCCTATTTGGTTTTACACAAACCTTTTCTGTTTCATTTTTTATTTGTTCAGGTAATGTTAGGTTTCATTTCTTCTGCCTAGTTTTAAGTTTCCCTTCTGGGGTGAGTTTGTGGATACATGAAGTCAGGGAATGTTAGATTTCATTTCTTCAGCCTGAGTTTAAGTTTCCCTTCTGGGATCAATTTGTGGAGATAAGAATCCTAGGCAAACAAAGAAATGCAAACAAGCCCTGAAGCATCCTAGACAACAACAAAACAAATGCAAATAGCAGGCTATAAAGGTGCTAAGTGTCCTTAGTAAAGCTTGACTATAAGGCACAACCAGTAATTTGCAGGAGAGAATTTTGGGGTGAATTTGGGGAGTGTAAACAATCCCCATAAAACAGACTCTTTCATGTGTTTCTGTGTGTGTGTGTGTGTGTGTGTGTGTGTGTGTGCTCTCAGGGCTTAGTTTGAAGGTTTTGGGACACAGACTATGTTTTGGGAATAAAATAGACCCCACCTATAATGGGTTTTTCCCATAGGGGTCATATGTACCCCAAGACCAGGCGATTGCAATTTTTTAAAGTCAGAAGGTAAGGGTTTTAAATAAAATATATTAGCTATTTCCCGCAATTGGCCTACATTTGTTCTAGTCACTAGAAACTGAAGTAAGTATTTACTTGGGCAGAACTTTTTAGACCGTAATAACTAGAGGTGGGACCCCGGGCCCATTACCGGCTACCGGATTTACCGGTTACCGGTTCTCAAAGAACCGGATTCCCGGTTTAAATCCGGTATACCGGTACCGGTTTTATTTCATTGAGTTCAATGGGGCACTGTGTCCCCATTGAAATCAATGAAATAAATAGTATACAATTAATTCCTCCCCCCTCCCCCTCCCAGGCTGCGCGGGTGGAAGGGGGGACACCCCCCACCCACCCTGCCCAGCCTGGATTTTTGTTTAAAAAAAGACTCAGAGCCCACCCCCCAGCACCAGCGGCCGCGGCGTCCCCGCAGCCGCCGGTAAGTATGACCCGATCCCTGGGGGGGGGGTTTAACACCCCCCCAACCCCCCAGGGATCACCCCTACTAAAGTTCAGTGCTTGCTTACCTTGCGGAGCTCCGGCGGCGGCGGCGGGCGGTCCGGCGGCCTCAGCGCCGGCTGTGGCTGCCGGCGTCAGAGACGCTCTAGGCCTTCCGGGGAACTTCCGGGTTTCCCCGGAAGGCCTAGAGCGTCTCTGACGCCGGCAGCCACAGCCGGCGCTGAGGCCGCCGGACCGCCCGCCGCCGCCGCCGGAGCTCCGCAAGGTAAGCAAGCACTGAACTTTAGTAGGGGTGATCCCTGGGGGGTTGGGGGGGTGTTAAACACCCCCCCCAGGGATCGGGTCATACTTACCGGCGGCTGCGGGGACGCCGCGGCCGCTGGTGCTGGGGGGTGGGCTCGCCTCTGAGTCTTTTTTTAAACAAAAATCCAGGCTGGGCAGGGTGGGTGGGGGGTGTCCCCCCTTCCACCCGCGCAGCCTGGACTCGGGGAGGGTTTTTTTTTTTTTACTTTTTTGGTGGGGCTTTTTACATTGCAGCCATTTTTAAATGGCTGCAATGTAAAAAAATCCGGTACCCGGAATCCAGTAACCGGACCGGATTTACCGGGTCGAATCCAATAATGCCGGTACGCCTGGTACCGGCATTATCGGATTCCGGATTTACCGGTTTTCCCATGCCTAGTAATAACTTATTCAGCCAGTTTCTCTGTATAGAATCCGTAAATCGACATTCTAATATTATGTGATGTAAATCGTCAATTTGATCCAAACCACAAGGGCATTTACGGAGCATCCACGGAATCTGCTGGTAACGACCCTCAAGAACTTTAGAGGGGAGTAATTGAAACCGACAAAGTGTATATATCTTCCTAAGTTTAAACTTTTGAAGACTAGTCAGGTACCCTTCTCTACCCCAGTTTTCTTTTAAGCTAGGGTAGAGTGGGGCTATTTTATTGGAGAAGGCCAAGGCAAGTTGATCTTGGCTGGCTACATTCTCCAATCTTTGCAAAATACCCACTCTGTCACATAATGACACTGATTGGTGCAGTAGCAAATATCTATATCCCAGCTGGCCAAGCAAAGAACTCAGGCCCTTTCTCCAACAAAACTCTGAATCACTTTTCATTGTCTCTAGCCAACAGAGTTTAGGGAGAGCATCATCAGCTATGTCCATAAGCTTGAACCAATATCTAATTAGCTTCCCTTGCACTTTGGTTTTAACTGGAAAAATTTCCAATTCTGTGTGCATCATAGAGACTGGGGTGGCTTTAGGAGTGCCCAATAATGTTCTCATAAGTGTATTCTGAAAACCTTCTATATTCAGGTTGCTCTGGCTACCCCAAATCTCAGCCCCATATATAGCTTGGGGTATCAGTTTATGTTCCAAGAGTTTCAAAACAGGAGGCAGCTGCCAGCCCCCATGTTTAATCCAAAACTGTATTACCCCATTAACTGATTGCTGCATTCTCATATTGATAGATTTACAGTGCTTATCCCAAGCTCATGACATGGAAAATGTAAGCCCTAGATATCGGTAACAGTCAGCCTGTTCCAGCTTGTCCGAGCCCAAACTCCAGTCACACTGGGGTTATCATTTAGCAAACACAATGACTTTAGTTTTGTCATAATTAATGACCAGCTTATTCAAAGTACAATATTAATGTAGCTGTGTGAATGCTCTCCTCAAGCCAACCCATGATGTGGCTAAAAGGACCACATCCTCCGCATACAGTAATACATTTACTCTCCTGCCTGCAATGAATACTGGATACAAATTATCTTTTATCAAAAAATCAACTATGGGTATTTTCAGACGTTACGCGGGCCTTTGGCCCCGTACCGGCACCACCGGCTTCGTTCCCCGCCGGGGTCACCCCGTAACGGCACAACAGACGTGCCGGGGGATCCTGGTGGGGAAAGTGGGAGGGGCCGGGGCCGTGCAGTGCAACGTGCGGCCGCACGGCCCCGCCCCCTCCACGCACCCCGCCGCCCGCCCTCCGAGGAGACGGGCGGGCGGCGGGGCCAATGCGGCCGCCGCGTCCGGCCGATCGTGCCACGGCCAGACGTGACTTTTCCTTGGTCACGGCCCGGGGTCCGTTTGACCATGCTTCCCGGGACCTTCCCCCGGCTAGCCCGGGAAGCGTGGTTCAAATGAACCCCATGTGGGGATTGACCGTGGCCAACATCTGGCGCGCCGCGAACAGACGTACGGGACACGGTGACCACAGGTGGGTATTCACCGTGGTTCACCATGTTCACGTAATGTCTGAAATCACCCTATATCATTGATAAAAAAAATTAAAAAGCATTGGGGCTAATACGTATCCATGTTTTACCCCATTTCTCATCAAATCCCCTTTGTTTGTTATTCGGAGTCTTATTTCAGAGAATTGATATAAGCTCTGGATCAGTGCTAACAGCCTTGCATCTATTTCTGCCTTCCTTACTTTATCCCACATGAGTGTTCTATCTATTGAGTGTCTATAGTGAACACTGAAGGTGAAAGTAAAAATTCAAAATGAAAGCAATTAGTCTTTGGATGTTGTCACCATGCGGTTTCTAGCTCACAGCAATGTACAGGCAGCACATCTGGTGCAAGGATTTTTATTGGGGCCTGAATGGCCAGGCTGCTTGTAGTGCCCCATGGCCATGCACCGCTGGAGGGGCCAGGAGAGGGATCTGATGAAGATGCTGATGGGGAGTGCAGTGCCCCAGACAAGGCTTGGCATCTTCTCTGGACTTTGCGGCCAGAAGTTCAGGAGTGGAGTGGATCTAAGGGTAATTTCAGATGTTACGATACCATGGTCAACCACAGTGAACCCCCAGTGGTGGCCGCAGTACCGTATATTTATTTATTTATTTCATAGATTTTTTATCCCGCCCCATCCTGCAATGCAGCTCGGGGCGGCTAACAGCAATAAAACCATTAAAACAATTTAAAATACAAATATAAAATATACAATAAAACAGGGCAGAGTCAGATAATAAATAAATAAATAAATCGGTGGGGGATTAAAAATCACCCCCCCCCCCCTCCCTCCCAAAGGCCTGGGCAAACAGCCAGGTCTTACAGTTCCGCCGAAATGTCAAAAGGCTTGGGGCCAGGCGAGCTTCCTCCGGAAGGGAGTTCCACAGCCGCGGCCCTACCACCGAGAATGCCCGCTCCATCGTGGCCCCCCGCTTAACACGGGGGACCTCCAGGAGGGCACCCCCGGCAGACCGCAGGAGTCGTTCCGGGGCGCGAAGGGCGAGGCGGTCCCTAAGGTAAGAGGGGCCAAGGCCGTATAGGGCTTTATAGATCATTACTAGGACCTTGAACTTGGCCCGGCACACTATCGGCAGCCAGTGCAGCGCTCGGAGCACCGGTGTAATGTGCTCCCGGCGACCCGTCCCCGTAAGAAGACGAGCCGCCGCATTCTGCACCAGCTGCAGCCTCTGGGCCAAGAACAAGGGAAGCCCCACGTAGAGCGCGTTACAGTAGTCGAGCCGCGAGGTGACGAAGGCATGGATGAGGGAGGCCAGGTCTGGGCCAGAGACATACGGACGCAGCCTACGTACCAGATAAAGCTGGCGGAAGGCTGCGTCCGTATGTCTCTGTTGCCGTACTGTCTGTTGCGATCCCCGCCAGATGTTCATCCCCCGTGAACCCCCGGCGGGAATCCCTTTGACCATGCTTCCGGACCTCCAACCACCTGAAGGTACAGAAGTGTGGTAAGACTGGCCATGGGCCGGAATCGGCGAAAGGTAACATCTGTTACCTTCTGCTGACCCCAGGTCACGTCCCGACCATGGGAGGGGATTGGGCACAGCAACTGGATTGGCCAATGCGCCTCCCCATCTCCCAGAGGGCGTCCGGCTGGGGGGGGAATGGGGGGGCGGGGCTGTGTGGCCGCATGTTGCACCGCGCAGTCCCGACCACCACAGGGAATCAGGCCAGCACGTCTGAAGGACGGCCGGTCTGATTCCTCACCAGGATCTGAAACAGATCCCGGTGTATGGTTGGATGTGCCCTGTGCACAGGGCCAGCCTCAGGCATGTGCGACATGTGCGGTTGCACATGGCCCTGCAGGAGCCAGAGCCCCACTCCTGGTGCCTGGTCTGTTGATCCACCAGCACTAGACTTGAATTCAAAATCCAGGCTGACCCCACCCCCGCTGTCGGAGCTGCTAGCCTTAGCAGAATAGTTGAGGTCAGCTCAGCTGTAGCCCCGCAGTAGAGGGGGGGGAGGGAGGGGAGGAAGTCTCTCCCCTCCTCCCCACCACTTGCCCCTGACCCCGCATGACCCAGCCCAGCGAGCCAGGATTTGGAACGGAAGGTTGCTACCTTGTAAACAAGGTTCTTCGAGATGGCGCCAACATTCTCACAAATGGATTTGCGCTTGCGCACCCTTCTCTTACCGGCAGATACCAAGCTCACTAGCTCACCACGTGACAGTCTCGCGGTCTCGATCCCCCACAATATATAAAGTACCTTCCCACCCAAACCCAACAGTTCTTTCCAACCCTGAGTGTGCAGGAAGAAAATTCCTTGTGGGGGGGTCGGAAGGGTGGGTATTTGTGAGAATGTTCGGAGCCATCTCTAAGAACCTTGCTTACAAGGTAGAAACCTCTGTTCTTCTTCAAGTGGCTCCTCACATTCTCGCAAATGGGTTTGTGCTTGCGCGCCCTTCTCTTACCGGCACATACCATGCTCACTAATTTAAAAAACATGTGATGTTCACGCGCCCCTCATACTATATAAGGTACTTTCCCACCTAAACCCAACAGTTCCTTCCAACCCTAATCAATTAGGAAGAAAATTCCATGTGGGGTTGGAAGGGTGGGTATTTGTGAGAATATTCGGAGCCATCTTGAAAAACCTTGTTTATAAGGTAGCAACCTTCTGTTCTTTGAGTGGCTCCTCACATTCTCAGAAATGGGAGAGTACCAAGCCTAGATCAAGGCGGTGGGGGAATTTTCTTATAGAATAAAAACAACATACCTCTGCAAGCAAAAAGTGTGTAAGCTGATTCTGTTAAGTCAGTTTAAAAGTTCCTCTTTTTTTTTTAAACGACAAAACCATTGTAAGTAAAATAGATTATTAAATCTTAATTACAGAATTCAATATAGATACTCCCAGAGAGGTGTCAGATTCAGAATTGAGATGAAAAGCATAATGCTTAGTGTATGCGAGGAACTCCAGGTTGCAGCCCTGCAGATCTCGAAAGGAGAGATGTTGCAAAACGCTGCTGTAGAAGAACCCAGACCTCTGAGTGAATGAGCCTTTAAATAAGGCGGGGGTGGACTTCCTACCAGCTCATAGGCAAAGCAGATCAAATGCACTAACCATTTTGAGATAGTTTGGGATGAAAAGTTTTGTCCTAACTTGGGAAGGGAAGGGAAGGGGAGAGGAACAAATTGTCAGTCCATCTGCAGTGCTGGGTCTTGTCTAAATAGAGCAGGACCGCTCTCTTAACATCCAAAGTGTGAAATCTGGCTAAGATTTCTGACTCATGAGGTGGAGGGAGGAATACTGGGAGGACAATCTTTTGTGCCATATGAAATCTGGACACCGTTTTAGGGATAAACGACGGATGGAGAGAGATCTCTATCCTGTCTGGGAAGACTGAGAAGTAAGGCTCCTTGATAGATATAGTGGCAAGTTCACTTGCTCTAGAACAAGGTTCATATCCCACTGAGAAATGGGGTGTTTGTGAGGGGGAAACAAATTAATTAGTCCCTTAAGAAACTTTTTTACCAGAGGGTGACCAAAAAGGGATTGGGAATTTGGGAGGGCAACACGCTGGGCTATTGCTGAGAGATGCACTCTTATAGAAGAGTGCGCAAGGCCCTTCTCAGCCAGGTCCAACAAGTATTGAAGGACTAGTGGCACGGTTACCTGATCTACTGAGATGGATCTCCCAGATAACCAATAGGAGAATCTCCTCCATTTGGAATCATATGATCTTTTAGTAGATTGTTTCAAATCACTATCCAGCACCAGATTTAATTTAAGAACAATTTGGGATGGACAATTTAAGAACCCACCTGAAGCAGGGTCAATGGTATGCAGTTATTGATCTAAAAGATGCTTATTTTCATGTTAGATTGCATACCTCCTGTAGAAGATTCTTCCGTTTCACCCATGACTCCATGCATTTTCAGTTTTGTTCATTACCATTTGGACTCTCCTCGGCCCCTAGGGTCTTTACTAAGGTTATGACCCCAGGCATAGCTTTCCTTCGTAAGCAGGGCATTGCCATTTCTCCCTACCTAAATGACTGTTTACTAATACCCCAGGCACCTTAAATGCCAACCTTTGCTTCACTGTAGATCTATGCGTAAATCTGGGACTAACTATAAACATACAGAAGTCCCACCTGTCTCCTAAATGTCTTATTGAAAAAGACATTTGTTCTGTTATTACTATATATGAACATTTTTGCTTGATTATTTTCATTTGTTTTGACTATTACTGCCAAATTCTTGCAAAAAATCAATAATGCCCTGTCCTCCATCTCCTCCTGTTCCCTCCATGTATTGACAGGAGGGGAAACTGGGAGAGGGGGCTAGATGAGGGGGTACTTTGGCATGTTGGGAGTGGTTTAAGCAAGAGGGTGGATGGATCTGTGAGACAAGTGGCAAGGGGGTGCTATGTGTGGGAAGCTAAGGGGTAAAAAGTGCTGGGACTAAAAAGGGCCCAAGGCATGTGTGCAGATATGATGGACATTTATGCAAAACATGCAAATTTGTGTATTTGCATAAATGGGTGGGGCCTAATTATGCAAATTAGGCCCCACATCAAAACTTCGCACATGGCCCCACAAACCCTAGGGCCGGCCCTGCCTGTGCACATCTGAAATCACCCTAAGAGCCCGAGTGGCTGAGCTAGCCAGAGGCAGTCCTTGAATATCCTCTGTTGGCTCATGTGCCTGGGTTCCTGGAAGAGGAGGTAGGTGCCCACTTGGGTCAGCTCCATGCTAGTGGCAGTCAGAGCAGTCCACAACACTGCAAATGGGGAGGGGAGCAGTTCTCGGGGCTGAAGCGGCATTGGCCTCCTTTCCTGCCGGGGAATGTCTCATCCCACACTTTCTCTCACCCCACTTTCCAATCCAGTCTGAAAGCAAATCCACTGCCATCTCAGTATGTCCAGGATAGGCAGCTTCCTGCAGCTCCTAGCCCACCTGGGCTACTATGGACCCTCCATCCTCAAGTGCAAGTGCTTTCCACCCCCAGCCCCCAAAGTGGCTTATCACTATGCCACGCTACCATTCTCCATGCCCCCCTTTCCTCCCCCTTTCCCTGCTTCCTCCCCTTGCATGGGGCCCTGCTTCCCACCCCCTTCTCTTCCCTTCCCATCTCCAGTCCCCAAAGTGGCTTATCGCTATGTCAGACTGCCATTCTCTATGCCACCTCCCCCTTTCCTGCACACCTGTTTCCCAGCCCCTTTCCTTACACCCTCAGTTTCCAAAGCAGCTTACTGTTTTGCCAGGCCACCATTCTCCATGCCCCCCTTCCCTTCCCCCTCTTCCCTGCACCTCTGCTTCCTAACCCCTTCCCTTCCCACCCCCAAAGTGGCTTATCATTATGCTGGACCACTATTCTCCATGGCCCCCCTTTCCTTCTCCCCCTTCCCTGTACTCCTGCTTCCCCACCCCCTTCCCTTCCTTTCCCATCCCCAGCCTTCAAAGTGGTTTAACATTAGATTCATTTGTTTAATGTTTAATAATAATAATAATAATAATAATAATAATATTTAATACATTTATAGGAAGGAGCAGGTCTTGGGTGCTTGTTGCTGGGGGATCGGTCTGTACCCATAACAGTGGCAGTCCTGTAGCAAGGCAACAAGGAAAGTCATTAGTTCAGACTGCCTCCCCCCACCCCATTCCCACCTTCCTGGCCTGGTGTTCAGGCCCCCCTGCAGTGGCCCAGAGGCGGGGAGAGTGAGGCGCAGTGAGGGGAGAGTGAGACGCACTGAGGGGAAAGCGAAGGGAGCTGTTCTGGGACTGGGGTGACCTGCCGACTGCCAGAGACCTGGAGGTGGGGAGAGTGAGGTGTGGTGAGAGAGAGTGAGGGGACCTGTGTTGGGGCTGGGCTGGAGGGCACTGCAGCATTGGTGGGTGCTGGAGGAAGGGCAGTCCCCTTGCCCGTCCCTACCCGCTGCCCCTGCCTGCCCTTCCTGCTTGAGCTCATGGCCGTCTTTCGCGCCCAAATGGAAATGGTGCTTCTCCCTCCCACTGCTCTCCTACATTTACACCTACTAAACACCCACCTGGTGTGGACTATTGTCTCATTTGTTTTTACCCAGATTCCATTAGGGTTAATCCATAATATAGCCTATGGAACAATGGATGGTAACACAGCCTAGGAATGCAGCCTGGGAGTGTGCATATGTATGTAAAGCCCTGCGAGACACTCCCTATGGTGCTGGCAGGATGTTTTTTTCATCAGGGAAATTTTTGGACAATGAAGCTAGACATTAAATTAACATGGGACTGATCAAAGGATGTTTACCTATATAAGCCAAGAACGAAATGGAGTTTGTTCCTCCAGCACCATCCGATCAGGAGATCTCCGCTTTGAACCGGTTAAATCTGTAATAAATATTTGGACTTAAGATAGAGATTTATATTGCAGAGACAATTCATATGAATTTAGATTGTGAAATCTAACCCTTTGTTTTTCTTGTAACTCGGAATTAATTTTCCTTGTTTACTTTAACTTGAATTTATTAAAAAAATAATAATTTTGCTTTTACTCTAAAGTTGGTGTGTGTTCATTTGATGAAACTGACTATAGGTTTCGGAAGTGTTTCTCTGTTGGATACTGAGGTGAGCCTACCCAAATAAATTTTATATAATCAGGGAACACCTCGAGTTATAGATGGATAAAAGTTGGCACTTGTGAGTCTGGTTTTGTGTGTTTGGCCCAAAGCACCCTCCTGCAAAAGCGGGTGGCTACTGTTCTTACAACCCCCTAGTTGTAAGAACAGTAGCCTGTAAAGATTACAAGTGAAGAAACTGAGTCATGGCCAGGTACCCGTGTTTATTGCATTTCCCCCATTACCTCCAATGGGGAAAACTCAGTGAACATGGGTCCCTGGTCATGGCTGTCTTTAGAGGTGCAGTGGGGTGTCAGAGTGAATCTCAATTCCTAGTAGTAGGAATTATAATGTAAGATATAGTAGAAATCCCTTATGCAGTCCTCTCTAATCTAGATTTTTCCTTACTCTAGATATCTTATACCCCCTGCAACTCTCAAACACACAGTAGAACCTTTCTTATCCAGACAAAGAACCTGTCCCTTCAGGTATCCAGATAAAGGGTTTTTAAAAACTATATGTCTGGGGTGATAGGACCAATACAAATTGTTGTTATACAACAATAGTTACTTGTGTGCAGTTGTTGCAACTTCCATTCAAAAATTTAGAGCTGGCCCATTATGTCAAAACAATGGAGTAAAACCTAGCATCACTGGTGTACACAATGTTCTCTTAAAATCCCCTCCTTCCCACCACATATGCACCCTACAGGGCTTTAACAAACGACACAATCTATTCCCCAGAACTGTATTTTCCAGTGTATGGGGAACTTAATTACTGTAATATGTCACGGTCCTGCTGTTTGCTTTTTGTTTCCATATTTTCAACCACATGGATTCACTTTCACTGGCATGACTTACAACTGATTGGCAGTGTGGGCTTGATGTGGACCATAGCAATTGAATTGGCTTCCTAACCAGAAAGTACTTTCATATATTGAGCACTTGACATGAATGGAGTTTGTGAAGGCAGTTTGGGAATCGGGATGACAGCCATTACAGCAGCAAAGCCGTTCAATATGTGTGTCAGTTGAACTACTCAATGAATGAGGGGTGTGCAATTCAGGTTCTCACGAACCCAAATTTTAACAAAGATACTTGTTTTGGGAGAACCCAAAATCCGGAGGGTTCCCCCCCCTCCCGATTTTAGGTTCCCCAAGTGACAAGGCCCCCAGCCTCAGCTGTCCCAGGGAGAGAATCTGCCAGGGGCCCTGGGGCAGTCGTGCAGTCAAGGGAGAAGCTGATGTCTCGGAGAGCCCGGGTGCACATTGGCCCCTGTTCTGCAGGCAGGAGGGGCACACTGTCTCCTGGCTTGATCCTTCTGTGCTGACGGTCCAGCTTCCTGCAGCAGCTGTGGTGGGGCCTGGGCCCAGCTCTGGGAGATCATGCAGGATCTGTGGAGCCAGCTGCCCCACGGGGCCCCCCTGCTACTGTGGTCAGGGTGATTGTGCAGCCCGGCAGAGCCAAGAAGAAGTAGGTGTGATGAATGCCTTGGGAAGTCTTCCAGGAGCAACCCAGACTGGGAAACACTGACCAGGCATATAGCTGGACCGACCCGATAGGACCCTGTTGCCTGCTGAACTCTCAAGCTTAGAGTAGGTATGGGATGGGGGGTTGCACAAGGCCACGGGGATTGGCAGCAGAGGAGTAGGTGCCTCTTTGTTCCCTCCTGGGATTTTCTACTGAAGTCTCCTAGGAGGGTGCTGGCTAAAATAGATGTCAGGCTTTTTGTGCCACCCCCCGCCCCCCATGTGTCACGCAGGGCCGGCCCCAAGGTTTGTGAGGCCATGTGTCAAGTCTTGGTGTGGGGCCTAATTTGCATAATTAGGCACCACCTAATTATGCAAATGTATAAATTTACATAAAACTTACTCCCTCTGGACAGGAAGGATTCCCATTCTCCACCTCTCTGAGCAACCATGGAGAAGCATGGCCTCCTAATGCTTCCCCCCCGCCTCCCCAGCCGAGTTTCTACCACCACTCCCTAGGAGTGGTTCCACTGCAGGGGCAGCCAAGCGGGCAGTGATGCAGGCACAGAGAGACTGACTGCATCCACTGCCTTACTGGAGGAGGGGCCAGGGGGTGAGCTTAGCCAGTCTGGCCTCCAGGGCCTGTTGCTTCTTGCTGCCAGTGCTGCCTGTGCCTTGTGCATGCATGCGGTGCAACCAGTCCAGAGGTGTTGCTATCACACACACAAGACACCCAAAATGCAGCTAGCTTATTAAACGCATTTTGCCATGAAAAGAGACATATAACCAGTTCAGTTGTGCCCCCATAATCAGTTCATGCTGCCCCCACCCCATAACCAGTTCATTTCTGCCC
>QEPC01005395.1:739807-750587 GCA_003113815.1 Sphenodon punctatus | reverse complement strand
GGGCCGCGGCTGTGGAACTCCCTTCCGGAGGAAGCTCGCCTGGCCCCAAGCCTTTTGACATTTCGGCGGAACTGTAAGACCTGGCTGTTTGCCCAGGCCTTTGGGAGGGAGGGAGGGGGGGTGATTTTAATCCCCCGCCCATGTATTTATTTATTACTGTCTTAGCCCTGTTTTAATGTATTTTATATTTATATTTTAATTGATTTTAATTGTTTTTTATTGTTGTTAGCCGCCCCGAGCTGCATTGCAGGAGGGGGCGGGATAGAAATCTATAAAATAAATAAAAATAAATAAATATTAGGATATTTTCCCTTTATTTTTCTATTCCTTGTGCAATAATGTCTAAGTTTAAGTTTGCCTATTTGACAGCTGCTGTATACTGAGCCAATGTCTTCAAGGAACTATCCACAATGGGACTGATCCCAAAGTTAACTCCGCAGATCTCCTGTGCACGTGCGCATGGGTTCAATTTCTACATGTCACAATGTGCTTGCAATGGGGATCCATGCGACTTGTGTGTGGCTGTGCATGCACGCGGCTGTGTACAGGATCTGCAGGGTTTGGTATCAGCCCCAGTGATTCCAAGATCCTTCTGAGCGGTTACACCCATATCAAAACCTAGCATTGTGTATGTACAGTGAGGACTATTTTTGCCCAATGTGCACCACCTTGCACGTACCAGTATTGAATTTTATTTGCTATTATTGCTCATTCACCTAGTTGTGCAAAATCCCTCTGTTGTTCCTCTTAACTTTCTTGAATAATTTGGTGTCATCTGCAAATTTAGCCACCTCATACTTTGCCCCTTTTCTCAGATCATTAATAAATACGTTAAACAATTCTGGTCCTAGTACTGACCCCTGAGTCACCCAGATGTTTACCTCTCTCCGACTTGAAAAGAATCATAGAGTTGGAAGGAACCTCAGAGGTAATCTAGTCCAACCACCTGCTCAATGCAGGAAATCAGCAGCTACAGAATCCCTGACAGATGGCTGTCTAGCCTCTATTTGAAAACCTCACCATTTCCCTAGGCAATTTGTTCCACTATTGAACAGCTCTTACCATTACGAAGTTCTTTCTAATGTTTAACCAAAATCTTCTTTCATGTAATTTGAACCCATTATTTCTAATTTGAACCCATTATTTCTAATCTCCAGGGTCAAGAGAGAACAAGTCTTTGCCATCATCTCTGGGACAGCTTTTCAGGCAGTGGAAGACCACTATCATGTTTCCCCATAGTCTTCTCTAGGCTAAACGTACCCAGCTCCTGCTCAGTGCACGGTCTCCCTCCCCCATTGGAGGCACCTGGCCGCCTCGCGGAGCACTGCAGGTCGGGTGCGGCCCTCGCTCACAGCCTGCCAGTCTGCCCTGGAGATCCTCTGTGCCCTGAGCCGGGCGAGGGCTCTCCTGTGCCCATGGTGGACCCTGTGGGCCCTTGCAGCTATCCAGGCCAGGGTAACCTGCAGGCGGGCCCCCATGTGCATCTCCTCTGTAAGGAGGCGCAGGTGCTCGGTGTAGTCATGCTACCACTCGGCTGTGAGCGCAAGGTACATCCAGTAGGCGGCTGCCCTGTCCCACTCCATGGTGGTGGGGGCCCCGGGGGTTGGGGGACGGTTATGATGGGCCTGTGATGGCCTGGGTGGGCTGGGGCCCCGCCCCCAGCTGGGCAGGCCCCCAATGTGGTGCTGGTGTCCATGGGCATGCGGTTGGGTGCACCTGCTGTCCTCGCATGGGGCCTCGCACCTGCACGGGCGCGCGGGGCTGTGCGCTTCTTGTACAGCTGCATGCCTTCAGCCATCGCCACCCCCCCTCCCTGTTTGCAACACCGTGTCCTTGCCACTCTGATTAGCCGTCCTGTGTGTGCGCTTGTTTTCTGCAGCTGTGCTGGGTCCAAACCCCACGCCTCGCTCTGTTGCGATACAATGTTGTGGTCCGTGGCTGCCTGTCCTGTCCTTGGGACCCATCGGAGACCGCCCCTGACCCTGGAGGGTATGTGTGCCCCTCTTTTTGTGGTGTTATTCTCCCTGTCTAGCTGGACCATGGCTGGTTGTGCATCCACCGGGCTCCCGCTTCCCGGCCCCCATGGGGCCCCGCATAGCTGGACCTTCCGTGAGACCATGTCCCTGTGTGACCTGAGGCATACCCCGGCCATGCAGCTGCTCCTGGACTGCCCAGACAGTCATTCGGGTGCTTATGTGAACCTGAGCTCTGGTCTTCATTACTTCGGCTATGAGGCGAGCGCTCTTGATGACCGGCTGCATGCGGAGACCCTGGGGCTGGTTCCCTTCCTCGATGGGCACATCCCAGAGATGAGGTGCTCTCATGTGGCCTGGTCTGCGACTGAGACAGTGTCTGTGCTGTCTGTGTGCAGCCTGGCCGCCTACACTATCTGCCTTGCGGAGGGGGCCCTGCCTTGTCCTTGTCCTACTTTGGCTGTGTTCATGGGGCCCATGGGTACCAGCGCTCCCGTGGGGCGGTGTACCACTGGCTGTTGGAGCTGGGATAACTTCTGTGGCACCCTGCTGCTGACTGCTGTGTGTCTGAGTCTACTGCGGTGGAACTGTCGGCGCTGTCGGGTGTGTGGTCCTGTTCGGATGTGTAGTTGGGGCTGTCCATGCAGGATCCCTTCGAGGTCTACTACCTGATCGCCCACCACATGTCCTTGTTGGGGTACCATCGGGGCATGATCCATTCATTGGGTGGGGCACCTGGCCTCTGGGCCCATTGTGGCCCCCGGCAGCTGGCTGTAAGTCCCAGTGTGCCTCCCAGCCCCCCAGTTGCTTGCTCCCATGTGGGCTCTCGCCCCTGCCCAGGGGCCGGTTTCCACTGGCTGCTCCCTCCTTGATGTCTCTTCCTTGCTGCTGTGCTGCCTGATTCCTGGGGTGCTGCTGCCCCTACCTGTGGCTCTGGGCCCCCTCCAGCCCCCATCCCCCTGTCTGCCTTTGCACCCGGTGTTCCTCTCCATGGTTGCCTTCCCTGGTGTCTGGGTCTGGTGCTCTCCATGGCCTCACTGACCCGCCTGTGTCCAGTGGACTGTCCCCACCCACCAGAACTGCCACCTGTGGCCCTGCCCCCCCCTCGGGTGCCTGTGTGACCTTGGGGTTCTGGGGCCCCCGACTGCCCCCCCGCCTTCCTCCGGGTGTGTGTGTGCGTGCTTGGACCTGCTGTGCTGCATCGGCTCTCCTGCCTGCCCTCCATTGGCCCCTCGCCAGGGTGTGGGGGGTCTGTGTGTGCCTCCTGGACTGTTCCCGGCCCGCTCGCTGTGCCATGTGGGCTCCCGATGTGCCTTGGTCCCAAGCTCCTGGGGCCCCCCATTCCGGGACTGCCTGTGTTGCTGTGGGAGTGCCCGTGTGGACAGTTCTGCTGTGGGGGTTGTGGTTGCCGTTGCCTGTGTCCTGCTCTGCCCCTTTGCGGTTTCCCCCCTCCCTGTTCCTCACCCCCCCATGCCTGGTGTGCCTTGTGTGTTGTTCAGGCGCCCGTGTCCCCCCTCCCTTCCTTTCCCTTCTGTGTGTGTGTGTGTGCCTGGGCGTGTGCTTATGCTGTGTGTTCCACTGTGCCCCCGATGTCTGTGTGCCTGTTGTGTGTGGTACCTGGGTGGCTCTTCTCCCTCTCCCCCCTGCCTTCCTATTTCCCTTGTGTGGGCATTCCCTTGTGTGCCTGTTGGCTTCGTTTGCCCTCAGGCAGCCATGTCTGTGTCCCTCCTCTGCCCGATGGATTCTGGGTGTTTTGACCACATCCGGGAATCGGTGTCATGTCTGTTGCGCTGCCCTGGCCCGTGATCTGCCGGTCCAATTCCCTGTCGTGGTCCCAGTCCCATCATGTCTGTTTGGGGCTTTTATTGACCCCGGGGGGTGGTTGTTCGGTTCACTCCCACTGGGAATCCACTGTGGTGAACCAAGCACCCGTAACATCTGAAATCACCCATCCATAAGTTAATGCCTGCTGTATTAAGAACAGTAATTGATTATAGAGCCACCAGATGGCGCTGCTAAGTTTATGTGTACATGGACGGGAGATGGGATTTTACAGTTGAATTCCTTTGTGTAACCTCGCCTTCTTCCCTTCTCTCTCTTTGTCTCAGTCTCCATTTTGTCTTACTACTAGTTAGATGTAACTAAGGATCTGTGCCTGAGAAAGCTTAAGTAAAGTTATGTTCTTAAACCTTCAGCTGCATTTGTCCTTACTGATTGCGAATCAGTTATTACTCTGCAACAGGTATCATGGGGGACTTAGTCAAATGCTTTGCTGAAATCAAGATATATTATGTCCACGGCATCCCTATAATCCACTAAACTAGGAACTCGATCAAAAAAAGGAGATAACATTAGTCTGGCATGGCTTATTCTTGACAAATTCGTGCTGGCTTCTAGTAACCACTTCATTGTTTTCTAGATGCGTACAGATTGACTGCTTTATGATCTGGTCTAGTATATTTCCAGGTATCAGTGTCAGGCTAACTGGTCTATACTTTCCTGAATCCCCCCTTCCTCCCCTTTTGACATAGGAACAACGTTTGCCCATCTCCAGTCTTCCAGCACTTCACCCATTCTCCAAAAGTTCTCAAAGATGATAGACAGAGGTTTTGAGAGCACATAAAAAAGTTTATTCAGTACCCTAGGATGTAATTAATCTGGTCCCAAAGATTTGAACTCATTTAGTGTAGCTCGGTATTATATGATCAACTCTTTATCTGTCCTGAGCTGCAATCCCTTATCATTCATGATACTTTTGCCAGGTTGGACACAGTTTCTGTTTTGGTAGAAGACAGAGGCATTGGCAAGCTAGGAAGTTGAGTAGTGTTGCCTTCTGTTCATTCTCTGTTATGAGCCAATGTGGTGTCGTGGATAAGATGTTGGACTTAGACCTGGGAAGCCAGGGTTCAAATTCTGCCCTTGCCATTAACTCCCTGGGTGGCCTTGAGCCACTTGTTAACTTTTCACCATCTTCACTGAGCAGCAGACCTACCACTTTCTTTTCTTCCTCTTATTGCTTATATACATGGAAAACCTCTTTATGTTGTTCTTAGCATCCCTCTCTAATCTCAGCTCATTCTGTAGTTTTACCTTTCTGATACCATCCCTACAAGTGTGGGCTACTTGTCTGTATACGTCCTTTGTGACTAGTTCCATCTTCTGTTTCTTATGTGTGTCCTTTTTAATTCTCAGCTCATCAAAAAGCTCTTTGTGCAGCCACATTGGTTTCTTCAGATGTCTCCCATTTTTTTTTCTCATTGGAATTGTTTGTGATTGTGCCTTAGGTATCTCATTTTTCAAAAACTCCCACCCATCTTGGACTCCTTTCCCCTTTAGTTTATCTAACCATGGGATTCTGCCTACCATTTCTCTGAGTTTATTAAAATCAGCTTTCCTAAAGTCCAAGGTACATATTTGACTATGCTCACCTTTACTTTTTCTTAAGATCATGAATTCCAACATTTCATGGTCACTTCCCCCCAAAGTTTCCACTACTTTCACCTCATTGACCAAGTCTTCCCTGTTGGTTAGGATTGAGTCTAAGATAGCCAACCCCCTCATTGCTTCCTCCACCTTCTGAAAGCAGAAGTTGTCAGCAAAGCAGGTCAAGAATTTACTGGACATTCCTTGCTTAGGAGAGTTTGTCTTCCAACAGTTATCAGGGTAGTTGAAGTCCCCCATTACTACTGCTTCCTGCCTCCTTGAAAGATCTTTAGTCTATTTTAGGGAGGCATCATCTGCGTCTTTTGCTTGGTTTGAAGGTCTGTAGTGACTCCAACAATGAAATCATTTTTATTTCTTTCACCTTTTATTTTCACCCAGATACTCTCAACAGGACTGTACCGCTCACTCTCATGGATTTCTGTGCAGGTGCGTACATTTCTGACATATAAGCCCTTCTTAAAAATTAGGGTACATTTGCTAACCTTCAGTCCTCTGGCACACTGGAGAATTTTAGTGATAAGTTACATATTACTGACAGTAGTTCAGCAATCTCAAAATTGAGTACTTCCAGTACTCTTAGATGAATACCACCTGGGTGACTGGCTACTGTTTAAATTATTGATATGTGATAAAATCTCTTCTGGTGTGACACTAATTTCAGATAATTGCTCAGATTCTTTTTCCAGATCTAGAAGAGGAGAATCTTGCAAGGAAGTACCCCATTCTGAATCACTTGGTACTGGCCTCTTTCAGAGGATCCTGTGCTAGATGGACTATTGGTCTGACCTAGTCTGACAGCTCTTACGTTCTTACTCTCCAGTTCGGAAATGTCCTTGCTTGAGCTGTGGATCAGTTATGTTGGGGGTAAGAGCAGTCTCATGAACTACGGTCTCGGCCCCTCTTATCTTGGGGACCGTCTTGCCTTCCGTGACTCAGGACGGCCCCTCCGATCCACTGGGGGCGCCTATCTGGAGGTCCCCCGTGTAAGGCGGGGGGCCACCATGGAGAGGGTGTTCTTGGTGGTTGGGCCACGGTTGTGGAACTCCCTTCCGAAGGAAGCCTGCCTGGCCCCGGGTCTGCTCGCCTTTCGGCGAGCATGCAAGACTTGGCTGTTTGCCCAGGCCTTTGGAGGGGAGGGGGGGAGGGAGGGGTAAATTGGGGAGATTGGTGAGGTGGGGAATTTGGGGAATTGGAGGGTAGGGTTAGGGTTGGGGGGTTTAAATTTTTTTTAAAATGCCATGAAATAAATAAATAAATAAATAAATAAAAATGTCAGTTTATTTGATGTACAGTTTAGCCTACTGGACATTTTGATGAGTCAATGCGTTGTAAACACATGATCTGTTTTATCTTGTTTTATGGATTTTACATAATTTGTGTTCTTAGGTAGCTGGCTAATAAAGTATAAAGCCACCAGCACAAGCTGCAACAGGGCAGTCGTGGGATATACAGCAGGAGACGTGGGTTAGTGCTCCATGCAGACATTTTATTACACAGCACAGAGAATGCAAATTCAGAGTTGTCATTCATAGGAAACTGCTGATTTGCCAATGAAAAGCTCTTTATTTAAAAAACACATATTTACAGCTTTTATACAATTCTTTGTTTATTTATCCTTTGATGTGCAAAGTGTTCTATATGTTATCTGCAGTAAATTTCTATGAAAGACCAAACCCCACAAATATTGGATATTCAAAATGACATATCTGAAGGTGGAGCGGCCAGATGCACGCTCCTGTGAGCCACGAAGCACCCACTCATGGCCACGGCTGGAGCACTCCTGGGAAATCTGGAGTGCTCTGTGATGGACAAGCCAAACAGATCCGTGGCAACTGGCGGCCATGCAGCCCCTGCCCATATGAACAGCGACAGCTAACCATGCCAGTAAACAGGTCCGCCAGTCCTGTGGGCAGGGGAACCAGTTGTTGGAAGTCATAAGAACTGGTTGGGAGCACTGAGGAGCCTGGGTTCTCCAGCACTCATGTTGGGCACATGGTACTTTCAAAGGCCAGGCTGGCACATTCGCCCCCTCCTCCATGGTCTGTGGCAGAGTGGGTGTATGGCGGATGTCTCTGTGGCTGTGGTAGCCATGCTGGGAGCTGCCCATTTAAATCCCTCCCCACGCACATCACTTGCGTGGATGCAGCATGGCAGAGCCACACTGTGACCACAACCCCCCACTACCCGTCATCTTGCTTGTTTTAAAATACCCAATGAACCCTTTTGTCCCTGCTGAAACCAGGACAGACCGTACACTGCTGAGAAAGCAGCACAAGCTTCCAAGACCTGTTACTGTACCAGCCAAATAGGTAGTATTGGAGGGTGTGAATTACTGGCTTTAATAAAACACATGACATTATCTAGAAAGCCAGTGTGTGGTATTCATACAAGCATAATGACCTAGTCACACCTACCCACAGATTTGTATTTCCACTCTTTTCTTTGCCCTAGCACAAATATATTGTAGTAAAAGTAAATTGAATTCTCCTGTGGTCGTGAAAGGTCTAATTCTTTATTCCTCCTTGTTAAAAGTTACTCCCAGATCTTGGTGGGAATAAGCTCTTTCAGTCAAAGTTGTTCACACAACTCAAATACCTAATTTATTGCAGTGGGATATGAAATTTCCCTCTTGCAGCAGCTGGGCAGAAGGTAGGTGTGGTTTGAGAAATGCCAGACAAACAACACTGCTTTGCCACCCATATTGAATCTCAAGCTGCTTTCGCGCAAGTCAGTGTCTCTCCCGATTTTCTTGTTCCTGTGTCTAGCAGAGGGGTTCCCAGAGCCTCACTAGTGCCCTGGGTGTTTATTTGGGAATTAACAAGTCCTCAGCTGCCACGCAATTCCAGCTAACTCTGGTTCTCTTCCAACACGGGTGGGGTGCATTTGCAAGGGTTCCCCTTAAAGGGTCCCTGCCCTTGGCCTCCAACCTCCCCTTATAGTCAAGGCCTATGCCCCCAATAGTGCACAGTTCAATGGGGTTATGCCCTTTCTTAGTCTTAGGACTCTTCGGGGTCAAACAGAGTCTTTACCACTAGGTAGGGCCCATCCTCTTTCATGTCTGAGACCCTCTGGGTTTCTTTATCATCCTGGTGGCCTTAAGTCAAGTAGATCCCACCTGGTTTATTAAGTCTCCTCACAGGGTTTGAGTTCAATTGTCCAAGAGGGTCTCTGGAGAAGACTTCAGTCAAGAAGCAGAGGGAGCTAAGGCAGGTAGCTCCTTCCCCTAGGGCCACACTCAGCAGATTGAGCTCAGGCCCTTTATAGGCCCTGACCATGCTCAGTTCTAACTGGCCTTACTGAGAATGTCTGGAGAGTTAAAGCTCAGAAGGCTTTCTGGGGCTCTACTGAGCATCCCCAGGACTTAGAGCATGCCCAGTTGAAGCTCAAAAGCCCTCTGGAGTATAAGTCTGATGCCTGGCTATATAGTCACTAGGCAACACAGTAATAGGGCTCTTACTGGCTCGAAGGAGCCACCCTATTACACTCCCCCCCTTCAAGAAAACGAGGGCACAGGGAACGAGACCTTATAAAATAAATCCCTATCAGGGAAACAGGGGTTTGGGGTTTGGTCTCACCCACTCTACCAAAACCCCAGGCCTGGGACCCGCAAAGAGCTTTCTGTACAGCTCTAGAAGGCAAACATAACAATATACCAGTATTCCCAGGACTTTCTAATAATAATAACATATGTATAACTCAACAGAGTCCCCAAAGTCTTTATCTGCATTTTTTCCGCTTTTCTTGGGTAGTCTCTGGTTTTGTTGAACAGTTTTGTGGCTGATACTGGGCCATTCAATGGGATTGGTTCGGGGTTCATCCACAGGTTTCACAATAATACTTTTTTGGTTCCTTCCCTGGAGGCATCCCCGCGACATCACAGTCACCCATCACAGCCATAAATCTTTCCTGGCTTAGCATTGGTTTTCCTTTCTGGCCTTGTCAAAGAAACTCCCCAAACAGTCCGCACTGTTCCTGATTTGTTCTATTTCAGGAGTGATACATTCACCTTGGTCAGTCACCACATGAGCTTCCTTATATGTTCCTTGGTTAACTTCACCAGGAACTTCCTCAGTTTGAGTCTTTCGGGTGACATAAACCTTATCTTGGGTGGAAGTTTTAGTTTCTTCACTGTAGGCTTTACTTGGATCTCTCTCTCAGGACCCTTGAACTTCTCAGTTTGGCAACACTCCACCTTTGTTGGCCACTCTGTTTCAGTTGCTTTATCAGCCCGCTCCGTATTCTGTTAATCAGTTTGACACAGTTGATTGATTTGGTTTGGACTTGGCTGACATACCCAATCTTGTAGAGGGTTTTTTAGTTCCTCTGTTAATCTATGCTCCTGTATGCCAGTATCTCTCTTACACTTTATTGCTTTAGGGCTTGGATTCTTTCTTATCTGGTAGCCCTGATTCACTGACATACTTGTGTTCGCTGTCTAGGAGGAGAATCTTGATTTGGGACTTTAAAGGGTTTCGGAGACTCTCTAGCAGTCCCATACTTAATACTGGAGTTGTTTTGGCTAATGAGCCATTCTTGTTGAAAGGTTGGCTAATCCCTTCCCGAAATAACTGGCCAGGGTATATTTGGTTTTACTCCTACTTTCAAAACATATGCAGTCCCCTTTACTTTTAAAGGGACCCAGGCTACTGAATTTTCCTTCTTGACCCCATGAGCACATTGCAATCTTACTGTTTCTGAGGGATTTATCCATTGGGGCTGTATTAATTTATGGCCTGGACTTCCGGGCCTGGCCCGGCCAAAAGCAACCTGCCGCCCAGCCCAGGAGTAACCGTCACCACCACCATCCCTGAGCAGCTCACCGGGGTGCTGTTGATGCCACTGCTGATGCCAATGCTGCTGCCACCACTGAGCTGGGACCCAGCCCGCCGAGAAGCTGTGCTGCCCGCACCCCCCAGGTACCATCTTCCCACTCCCCCGCTTAGAGGAGGGGGGGCATGGCCTGGGCACACAGTCTGGACTTCTGGGCCCAGCACAGTCAAAAGCGACCTGCCACCCAGCCCGGCAGAAGCTGCCACCACAACCATTCCTGAGCGGCTCACCAGGGTGCTGTCACCACCACTGCTGCCACCAACGCTGCTGCTGCCACAGAGTTAGGACCCGGCCCGCCAAGGAGCTGTGCTGCCTGCCAGGTGCCATCTTCCCCCTTCCCCACTTGGAGAAGGGGGTGGGGCCTGGGTGCATGGCCTGGATATGGGGGAAGGGGGACTTCCGGTGAGAGAGGGAGACCCAGAGAGAGGGGGTGGGGGGAGGTGGGCTTTGCCCCCTGATGAGACGGGGGGGCATTGCCCAAATGTCAGGGAGGGGGGACTCCCTGTGAGAGAGGGAGTCCCAGGGAGATGGGG
>QEPC01005395.1:715699-729929 GCA_003113815.1 Sphenodon punctatus | reverse complement strand
CCGATCTCCCCACAGCTCCAGCCCCACACCCACCCACAGCTCTAGCCCCACACCCTTCTGCACCCCCAGTAGATAGTTGCCTCCCCCAGTAGATAGTTGCCTCCCCCCCCAGTAGATAGGTGCCCCACACACACCAAAGTAGCTACTTGTCTCTAGCTACCATATGCACACCCACATCAACACACCCATCCTCTGTTGCCAGTGGTACTCTCTTCTTTTTTATGGCCGATATGAGTGGTCGAGGAATGAAGAGACCTACCAAGAGTTGGAGTGCTGGAAGAGGCCAGCCTCTTCCTAGGCAGCCCACTCAGTCTGGCACGGAGACACCTGAGGTAGGACCACCTGTGGTCCCCACCTCCTGCACATCAGCTTCAAGCACGCCCAAGCGTACGGGCTCTGGATGTGTCTTGAAGGCTCCAAAGAGGCTGGGATGGGGGGAGGGTGCTTCCTCTTCCCTGGCACTGCCTATCAGCAAGGAGAAGGTGTCTCCTTCTTCCTCTGCTAGTGCAGTGGTCCGTCCACTGGCTACCTCCACTTCTGCTGCTGCTGCTCCTAGTGCGCAACTCTCCTTTGCGCAGGCACTTTCCCTCATTCAGACACCTGCTTCCCTGCCCTCACCCCATTATGACATGCATCCTAGCGCGCCTGCTTCCCTGACCTCTTCCCTTGCCGACATGCAGTCTAGCATGACATCTCAAGCCCCGCCCACCACACCCACACACTCTGCTGTGCCAGCTACCACCACGCCTCCCGCAAGTGTTACGACCACCATCTTGGAGAGGTCGACCACCACTCATGCTGCTCCTGCAGGAACCAGCACAGAGAAGATCACATCCTGGGTGTGGTCTCATTTTGATATCTGGGCAGAAGATACCTCCAAGGTAGTGTGCATACACTGCAAGGCCAAGGTCAGTCATGGTGGCACAGATCCAAACAGATATGGCACCTCTGACCTTCACAGTCACTTGAGATGGCACCATGAGAACATTCGTGATCCTACGGAGTGCCGTTCCAAGCGACAACGTGGGGAGGTTCCAGTTGCAGAGGGTGTGGATGAGAGTTCAGAGTTCAGAGGAACCCTCATCTACTGCCACTGCAACTGCTACTGCTGGGCCATCTGGTGACGGTTCTATCGCCACCACCCAGGCCCTGAAGAGGAGGAGCATTAGCCACTCCACCCAGCCTACCTCGTCACGTTCCCGGCCCTTGTCAGAGCCCACTGTAACTGCGCTCTGGGAAAGGAAGATGCCGTTTGCATATAGCCACCCTCAGGCTGCAGTCATCACCAAGGCAATTGGGGAAGTGATTGCCCTGGATGAGAGGCTGTTCAACCTGGTTGAGGGTGTCAGTTTCAAATGGCTGCTTCAGTTTCTGGAGCCCCGTTACAGTGTCCCCTGCCGCAAAACCTTCTGCTCGAAGGATATCCTGTCTCTGTACGGGAGGGTTAGGTCCCAGCTCTGTGTGGAGTTCTCCCGTGTGGAGGGGTCAGTGGTACATTTTACCATGGACCTGTGGACTAGCCAGAGTGCGGTCCATGCCTATTTGTTGTTGACTGTACACTGGTGGCAGTCATCACCAGTGCCTGTCACTGGCACAGCGGCAGGCAGCAGCAGCATTGGGGGAGCAGTGTCAGCTGGAAAGCATCAGTGGACATTATTGAATGCGCAGGTGCTTGACAGCCAGTACACGGTGGACAATATTCTTGATGCAGTGAATGGCATGCTGGATGGATGGGTCCGCTGCCAAGGTGCAAGCATCAAGGTCGGTTACTTTGTAACTGATCACACCAAGAACATGATTGCAGCCATTATTTCTGGTGGCTATACTCATGTTGGCTGTGGCGCGCACCTTCTGAATCTTGTCGTTCAGGATGCCTTGAGTGGAACCAAGGGCTTTGAGGTGCTCCTTGACAATGCCAGGAAGATTGCCGGCTTCTTCCATTGGTCAGTTTCAGCCAGCCAGGCACTGCGAGAGAATCAGGAGGAGTTAGCCTCACCACTTCACCGGCTGGTACAGGATGTGGTCACAAGGTGGAACTCCACCTTTTTGATGCTGGAACATCTCCTGGAGCAGAAGGAGGTGTTGCATGCCCTTTGCTTGACGTGGAGCATTGGAGCAACACCACTGACCGGGGAGGACTGGACAGTGGTGGACCAGCTGATGCAGGTTCTGGAGCCGTTTCACCAGGCCACTGGCGAGCTTAGTGTGGAGGTCACCACTCTGAGCCAGGTGATACTGGCCTTCTGGATCCTGCTTTGATGTATGTGAGTCATGCTCTCTCACACTGATCTGCATGGGTCTGTGAGGGTGCTGGTGAAGAAATTGGTCGATGAGCTGAATTGGCGTTTTGACACCTTGAAAGCGAGTCGGCTGCATTTCCTAGCCGTGCTACTTGACCCACGGGTCAGGAAGAACATGACCTTCTACATCGAATTCTTCGAACGCTTCAGGGTCCAGCTTGTCGATGAGGTTTGACAGTATTGCCTGGTGCAGGCATCCCTGCTGCAAGGGGCAAGCACTGTTTCTACAGGGGTTGCAAGTGTGGGCCAATCCACCTGGTGGTTTTCTGGGCTGTCAGACTTGGTGGAGGAGGAAACAGATGACAGTGGTGCTGTGGAGCAACAGGTAATGGCAGACATATTTGTGTCTCAATATCTTGCCGAGCCCTCCTGCCCTGTTGACACCAACCCTTTGGCTTACTGGTCCCAGAAAATGCAGGTGTGGCCCCTGCTTGCAAAGGTAGCATTGCGGTACATCTCGTGTCCTCCAGTGAGTGTATCATCAGAACGGGTATTCAGTGTGGCTCGAGACATTGTCAGCCCACATCGTTTCAAGATGGACCCAAAGACTGTGGAACAGTTGGTCTTTCTCAAGACCAACCTTCCCCTTCTTGGATTCATGGAGGGCGATACCCTTGACGTGGGGCCTGGTGATGTCTGATTGCCCAGCCCAGTGGATATCATCTCCTGCTACCTTCAGTCCCCTGCACATGTGTCCATCCTGACAAGATTCAGGCAATTCCATCAGCCTGCAAATCAGTCAGTGGTGGCATCGATGAGCTTACAGCAGCAGCCCTTGGTTTGTGCTTAAACCGCAGCATGGCAGCATTCCCAGTTCGACCACATCACCAGTACAGAATTAGTACTACTTCCTTCCCATTCACATTTACAGATGACTGATATTTGTCTGCCACTTGGGTGTCTGCCAGCCGCCCCCCCCCGAGGATTGCATTTTTATTCCCTCCTTCAACCCCTATCCCCCGGGAAGGGCAAGGAGGTAATTTTTTATTCAAAGTTCTTTCAGAAGCTGTTTCAGAGCCCCACTTGGGTTCCTCTGCTTGAACCCCACCATTTTTCTGTGGGGCGCATGGCATGCCCTCTCACGCTCCTCCCAAGAGGCTGAGGTGGAAACCCCTAGCCTCTCCTGAGCCATGCTCTCCTCCTCACACTCAGGGGCACTGTTCTTCACCCTCTCGTGCTTCTCCAAGGAGGCTGTGGTGGTGTTGACCCTGAGCCTCCCCAGACCCCCACCCTCCTCCTCACACTCAGTGCCCCCCTCCTTCACCCTCTCGGCCTCCTCCAAGGAGGATGGGGTGGTGGTGAATCAGTCACCCTGAGACTCCCGATCCCCATCCTCCTCCTCACACACCATCACCAGGCTTGGTGCAAACAATACTCCTCAGTCATACCATACATTTATAGATATTTTCAGTTTTATTCTATATCCCTTTCTGAATGATTCCTAACATTCTGTTTGCTTTTTTGACCACCTCCATGCACTGACCTTTATTGTCTGACTCCAAGATCATTTTCAGGCTATCGTAGGAGCTTGAAAGTTAATAAAGACACAAGCGCTGAAGCCCCAATATTGAGGGAACTACTTGAGCTACAGTTATGAAACTTTATCCATGGGGTCTATATGTAGGTATCATCATATGTGGAAAGTTTGAAGATGTTCCAGCCAGAAAATAAAAAGTTATAACTATTGAAAGTTTAATTGGTTGTGGTCAAAATGCACAGCGTCCTGATGATTTTGAATAATCAATATCTCCTCCCAGACAATGATTTGAGTTCCCAGACTCCACAGTCTTGGAGCCTGAGATCGACACGGAGTTCTGTTGGAGTCTGGGAGTGTTTAGTGCAGCCAAAACTGAGTTATTAATGATTAAATAATTGATTCTGCTGGCTCACAAATGTGCAGTAGAGCAGTCACTGGCCGGCAAAAAACAGCATAAGGAAAGTTACGTGACTCTGGCTTTTTTGGGTTTTTTAAGTGACAAAGAAAAAATTTATTGTTGTATTGTTCATAGTACATAACTTTTAGTTGTAAGAAGAAAGGTGAATAATTACAGAGTAGGTTACAGTTATTTTGTTATTGTTTTTTCTTTTTTTTTTAACATAAAAACTTAAACATAATAATCAAACAATTTGCCAAACAATAACATCTTGGGGAATTGTGTATCTGTTTGTCGTTCTACAATATAATGTTTTATATTGAATAGTCCACTATATATGACTTTGCTTCCTCGGCTAGCGTGTAGATTTGGATGATTTCTATGCAGGTATACCATTTTGTTGTGAATTTTTTGTACTTGTCCTCCAGATTTGCTGAGATCTTTTCCATGGAATACATATACCATATTCATTTAATCCATTCTGTCTCAGATATGTCTCTCGCATTTTTACAGTTTGGGGCTATTATGTTAATTCTGGCTAGAGTCATTAGTTTGCAGGTGTCTTGGTGGTAATTCATTAGCGGCATATTTGGGTAGATTCCTAGCAGAGCTGTTTCTGCCCAGAACGGTATTGTTAGCCCTGTGGCTTTTTTCATGTAGCCCCATATTATACGCCAAAAGGGCTGTATTTGGGGGCATTCCCACCAGCAATGGAGGTAGGTACCCTGTTCTCCACGCTCTCACCAACAAAATCCTGAGTTGGATTTGGACATTGCCTTAAAATGTTGTGGGGTAAGGTAGTATCTCAATGTTACTTTTATTTGGGGTTCTTTAATTTCAAGGGAGCTTGCACAATTGTGTATGTGTTGCCAGATCTGTTCTGTTTGGTTTTCATCAATTTTTTTCCTTAGTTCTTTTTCCCATTTTGTGATATAGGGTGTGTGTTTATCTGTCCAATCTGAACTAGTGCTCCATAAATTCTAGGAATCATTCCCTTATTTGGTGAGTGGTTAAATAAAATTCTTTCAATGTCAGTTATGGGTCTATAGTAAGGTTGGATTTTTTTCTCTGTCAGTATATAGGTTTTTTAATTGTAAATACTGAAAGACATCTATTTTTGTTTTTACCTTTTAGTTCTTGGATTGTGATAAATTTATCTCTTTGGAATAGCTGCTCTGCTCTCTTGATGCCACATTTGGTAAGTATTTTACAAAGTTCTGTGGATAGTATCCACTGTTTCTTGGGCATTTAGTGGGGAGAATGTGGAGGCTAGCAGAGATATTTTCATTTGTTTTAGGGTCTGGTGCCAGTGCTGTATGACTGTGTGCGTGAAGGGATGAGTGGATAGCTTGTTGGCGTCGGACAGTGATCCACTGGTTAGTAACTCCTGAAAGTTGGGTATGGCCAGTATTTGTCTTTCTATTTCCACCCAACCTGTATTCATTGAGGGGTGAAACCAATATTTAAGTGTCCAAAGGGATGCTACTTTGAAGTATAAGTTTATATCTGGCATATTTATCCGACCTTTATCTTTTCTTCTAGATAAAATGGTTTTGCTAATTCTGTGTTTTTTTCCCTTCCAGATTGCTTCAAGAAGGGTGCGCTTGCATTGTTTAATGAAGGGTTTTGGTAAGTGGATTGGTAGGGCCATTGCTTTATAAAGTATTTTTGGTAGTGTGATCATTTTAAATAGATTAATGTTGCCTAACCATGAAGTTTTGAGTCACCTCCAGGTCGCTGCCTCTGTGTGAATCTGATTTAGTATTCTAGGAAAGTTTGCCTTGAAGAGCTTTTCCTGGTCCCTCGTAATATTCATTCCTATATATTTGAATTGGGTTTTTGCTATTGTGAATGGTACTTGTTTTTCAATAGCCATTCTGTCCTCTTTGTTTTTTGCTATTATAAGTGCCTGGGATTTATGATAGTTGACTTTATACCCTGATATAATACTAAATTGTTCTATTAATAGAAGGATCTTTGGTACAGTTTTCTGCGGTTGTGTTAGGTAGACGAGCATATAGTCTGCAAATAGGGAGATTTTGTGTTGCATAGAGCCTATTTGTATTCCCAGTATTTCATGTTCTTGGCGTATGGCACATGCCAGTAGCTCCAGGGTTATATTGAAGAGCAGGGGGGACAAGGGACACCCCTGTCTTGTGCCTCTGGTTAAGTAGAAGGATTTAGAGAGGTTACCATTTATTAGTAATTGAGAGTTTGGGTTAAGGTTTAGGGCCTTAATTGCTCATAACAAATTCCCTTTTAGTCCTATCTTTTCCATAATAAGGTATAGGCACTCCAGTTCTGTGTGATCAAAGGCCTTCTCCACATCGGCCGAGAGAATTAATGTTGGGACGTTTGTCTTTTGTGCTGTAAAAAGGAGATTGACAGTTTTTCTGATATTTTCAATTGTAAATTCCTAGCCTATTTGGAATGAAGTCCATCTGATCAGGGTGGATGACCTCTCCAATGATTGCTATCAATCTGTTTGCCAGTGTTTTTGCAAAGATTTTGTAGTCAATGTTCAGTTAGGATAGTGGTTGGTAGTTGCTACATTCTTCATGATTTCTGCCCTGTTTTGGTATCCAAATGATTACAGCCTCATAGAATGTGGGGGGCATTTTCTGAGATTCTATAATATTATTGAAAGTATTTGTTAGATGGGGGGATATTATGGGTACTTTCAGACATGACGCTAACCACCCTTTAACCACCCTTGGTGGTTATTTATGCATGTTGCAGGGCTGCATAGGGCACCAATACAGCCCTGCAACATGCATAAATAACCACCAAGGGTGGTTAAAGGGTGGTTAGCGTCATGTCTGAAAGTACCGAAAGTCACTGAAGGTTTGGTAGAATTCTGCTGGTAGGCCATCAGGGCCACAAGCTTTGTTTTAATGAGTTCTTTTATCATTGATTTTATCTCTTCAGTAGACAGGGGGCATTAAGAAAGCTAACCTGGTCTCGATTGAATTATGGGGATTTTATATTTGCTAATCATTTTTTTTATCATTTCAGGATCTGGGTTGGATGTCGTATAGAGACTCTGGTAGAAGTATACAAAGGCACCCTTTATGTCTTCCTGTTTGGTTGCTGTTTCGCCTTTGGAAGTTTTATTGCTGGGATGAAGGATTTTTTTCTTTCATTTTTTGTCATTTGTGCTAGGACTTTCCCTGGTTTGTTGCAATTTTGGAATTAAAAGATTTAAATCTTTCTCAGTTGAGTGATGTTTTATGTCAATTGCTTCTAATTCACTTCTTATTTTTTGAATTTCAATTTGTATCTTTTTGTTGGGGAATCTCCTATTTTCAATTTCCAGTTGCTGTAACTGGTTGTAAAGTTCCGCGTTTCTTTCCCTTCTATTTTTGTTTATGGCAGCCTTAATGGCTATAAATTTGCCCCTTAGTACTGGTTTTGCTGCCTCCCATAACATTTGTGGGGATGAGACTGTGCCTATATTTAGGTCGAAGTATTCTTTCAGGTCTGTTGCTATTTTTTCCTTTATCCATTTACATTTGAGTAAGCCTCTGTCAAGTTGCCAAGTTCACCTAACCATTTGTTCTGGGTCCAGCCATGTGAGGTTAGATATTATTGCATTGTGGCCTATATAGGTGGCAGGTGTCACCTCACAACTTGAGCATCTGTGTAGGGAATCCCTTTCTAATAGGATATGATCTATCTTAGACTATGTGTTGTGTATTCTGGAGTGGAATGTGTAACTTCTGGTGGATGGATTTAGATATCACCAGGCGTCTATCAGGTCGTGTTGGGTTATCACTTTAGCTATATTTTTATCAGTGTTTTTAAGAAAGAAGTGTACGGAGTGGCCTAAGACTGACATCTGGGAATTGAAATCACCCTGCGTGATCAGGAGACCTTCTGTGTTTTGGGAGATGATAGGTATGTATTTTTGGAAGAATTGGGGTGAAAACAAACATGACGCTAACCACCCTTTAACCACCCTTGGTGTTTATTTATGCATGTTGCAGGGCTATATTGGTGCCCTATGCAGCCCTGAAACATGCATAAATGACCACCAAGGGTGGTTAAAGGGTGGATAGCATCATGTCTGTTTTCACCCTTAGTAGGTGTTTGTATTTGGGGCATAGAGATTGACTAGGGTCACCTTTTGGGAGTTTAGTGTTCCCATCAGCAATAGGAAACTTCCTTCCTTGTCTTTCTTTATTTGGGATAATTTGAAGTTTACTGTTGTTGAGAATCCTATCAGGACTCCTGCTTTTTTTTTCTTCCACAAGAGGCATAAATATCCCCCATTTGTCTGCCTTTAAATCTACGAAGATCTTTTTGTATTAGATGTGTTCCTTGAATTAAAAAGACTTCAATTGCTTGATTTACTTGGAAGTTTGCCACCTTTTTTCATTTTATAGGGTGGTGGAGGCCTTGACATTTAGAGTTACGAATTTCAAGGAGGATTTGTTTCCAGCTGCTAGTGCCATTGAAGTAGCTGCAGTTTATCTGTGGTTGATTTATTTGGCCCTAGACCTATCCTTAAATTATTGTTTGTTTGTTTTTCCCATGGTGTGGACATCCTTTAACCTTAAATAACAGGGAGCATAATGCAGAGTTGGAAAATGCTTGGCATAACTCAATAATTTTATAACATAAAACAATAACATTAACATTAACATAAACATCCAAACTGGCATCACGTGCCCACTGGAGCAGTATGAACTAGTTTTTTCAGCAAGACTGAAACAATGTATGTGGGTTGTTATTATTATTATTATTATTATTAATATTATGAGGAGGAGGAGGAGGAGGAGGAGGAGGAGGATGATTATTATTTCTTTGTTATTCCCCCCCTCTTCCTGATGCTCTCTGATTTATTTTAGACAGGGCCAGCATGGATATAAATTATCCACTACGCAGTGCCAGTGTTTGCTTTTAAGCACATTTTTAAGGACAATAGTAAAAAGAAATATAGTATTTAAACTGTGAACACAACCACATTAAAGTACAGGTAAGCAAAAGAGTAAAAAGAAAAAAGAAACAGCAATGTGGAACTTATCTGAAAACAAGTTTGTAGGAGCCTGGAAGGGATGCATGAAGTTTGGGTTAGTTTTGCTTGAGGGATCTGTGTCCTCGAATTCCCTTCCTGGCTCCCACCGCATTTTATTTTAGTATCAGTCAGGTTTCTATTGTCTGGGGGTAATTTCAGATGAAACGAGACCACGGTCAACTACAGTGAATCCCCTGTGGTGGTCGTTTGTCCCATAACGAGTATTTTCAGATGTTATGAGATCACGCTCAACCACAGTGAACCACGCTCAATCCCGTGGCGGGGCCAAAGTGCCCTGAACATCTGTTCAGCTGCCACCAGATGTTCACCTCAGTCTCACCTGTCTCAGGCAGAAGCCGAGACAGGCTGACACAGCAGCTTCTGGGTGTTTTGACCACGTCCGGGAATTGGCATCACGTCTGTTGTGCTGTCCCGGCCCGTGATCTGTCGGCCCGATTCCCTGCTGTGGTCCTAGTCCCGTCATGTCTGTTCGGGGCTTTTTTTGACCATGGGGTGGTGGTGGTTGTTGTTTTTCGGTTCACCCCTGCCAGGAATCCAGTGTGGTGAATCGGGACCACGTAACGTCTGAAATCACCCAATGTCTGAAAGATTACCGCCAGATGTTCACCACGGTGAATACCTGGCGGGAATCAAAATAACCACGATTCCAGAGGTGAGACCGGCCTCACCGCCAGAATTGTAGTTAGATTGGCCACAATCTGGGATGGGCCAAAAGTTATGTCTGTAAGGTTGACCCATTCTGGATCGTGGCCCAGACTGTGATATGGGATCGGACGCAGTAGCCGGATTGGTCACTGCGCTTGCCTGTCTCCCGGAGGTCGGTCGGCACATCTAAAGGACGGTACATCTAAAGGTCAGCATGTCTAAAGGATGGCCAGCCTGATTCCTGACCAGGATCCAAAACGACGAAATATTTTGACCAAGCTTTTTGCCTCCTGTCTCTGTGCCCTCTTTCACCCCCATTATGCATAAGTTATTCTGCCTTGACCTATTTTCTAGGTCTTCATATTTAGAGCGAAGAAAGTGAACTGATTCGTTTAGCTTCGCTATCTCACTGTCTGCATGCAGGGTTTGATCTTCTAAGCCTGTGATGCGTTCCTCAGTGATGTCTATGCATTTGCTCTCATTTTTTGTTCCCCACTTCCACTGTAGATTTCACCCTGTATCTTTTCAATCACTTCGTGTTTATCCTGTTGGGCTTCTGCCCTTGCTGCTTTAATTTCAGCCAGGATTGCTGCCATGCTGACTTGTTCCCCCTCAGGTTCCCCTGGGGCAAAGAGCTGGGCCACGGCCACCATTTTAACACTTACTGTGTTCTCCTGTGCTGCTTCGGCCGCCTGTTTCTGCGGGCCCATACCCCGAGGTTTTAGCAGGCTGATCCTGAGTTTTGTTTTACGTATATTTTAGTACTTTTGTACTTTTGTATTTTTAGTGATGTTGTTTTGGGTCTTTTTTGTTGTTGTTGTACTTTTATATTTTTGTATTTTTCTCTAAGGGCTATGGCAAAAACTTAATGCCATAATAAAAGATTGATTGATTGAGTTTTGTTTTAGTTATTTTTGTGTGGTTGTTAGGAATTTTATAGCGCTTTGTCGGGTTCACCGGGAGGAGTGGGTTTTTCATGTGACTAGCTCTCGTGCATGCGCATTGTGCCCCCCCCCCCCCGGTGACTCTGCTTTTTAAAATCACGTAACTTTTTCAGAAGTCAGCTCTGTCACAAAGATGTTAAGAACTAGTCAGTTTCATGTAAATTACCCACTTGCCTCAGAAAGCCAGGCAGAGGAAGCTCTAGTCAGTTTCATTCATACCAAGTTAAAAGTCTGCAGCTTTTGAAAAGGTGCAGACTTTTCACTCATAGGAAAAGGTGCAGAATTTTCACTCGTATGAAAAGGTTTCATACGGAGTCAAAAGTATGGAGTGAGGCTGGGGGGTGGGGGTAATTGACATGAAACTGACTAGAGCTGCCTCTTGCTGGCTTTTTAAGGCAAGTGGGTAATTGACATGAAACTGACTAGAACTGCCTCTTGCTGGCTTTCAAAGGCAAGTGGGTAATTGACATGAAACTGACTAGATCGTAATGTCTTTGTGTCAGAGCTGACTCCTGTCGACTACGAACAATTTTTTCAATGTGCCTTAACTGTTGTTTACATGTATAAATTTTGTATACACTTTATACAATGAAAGGTTGCCATTGTCAGTGTACACAACTTGATAAAATCGGTCATATACAACGCAATTCTACGCAAAAGGACAGAGTTAAGGCACTTCAAAAAAATTGTTCATAGTCGAATTGTGATAATAGATAAATGACCTGTAAAGAAATAATGTGATAGTTTAGTTAGTGGTAAATATTAATAAGATTAAGTATGTATGGTAATAAATTAAGTACATATGTTCCCTTAATGTTGATGGTAAATTATGGAATATAGATAGAAAATCTGGACCTAATTTCCATGCTTTTTGGCATTTAAGTGTTGTTGTAATGTATGTTGTTAAATGTTTTTTGAATTGCAATTGTAATTAATTTTCATGGGTTTTGGATTTTAAGTTAGGGAAAAATATATGTTGTGAAATGGTTTTGAAGAGGATAGTTTTTTGGCTTGGAAATGGTTGTGCCTTTAACTGTTTTTTAAACCGTAAAGTTTTTTGTTTTGGTAAATTTCCCTGTGTGGTAACTCTTAATTTAGAACCTAGCATTGTATATAGATAGTTTGGGTTATTTTTCCCTATGTGCATCATTTTGCACTTGTTCATATTAAATTTCATCTGCCATTTGGATGCCCAGTCACCCAGCCTCGCAAGATCCTCCTGCAATTTTCCACATCCACTTGGGTTTTAACTACCTTGAAATTGAATAACTTTGTGTCATCTGCAAATTTGATCACTTCACTCTTTACTCCCTTCTCCAGATCATTAATAAATATATTAAACAACACAACCCTAGTGCAGATGACTGGGGCACTCCACTACTTACTTCTCTCCACTGTGAAAACTGTTCTTTGTGTTGGTCTTCACTGCGGAGGATTTGGGGGAGGTACCCAAGCCAGATCCTTGCTTTGTGGGTGAGGAATTGGAAGAGCTGTTACAAATCAATGTGATGTTGGAGGATGTTCTAGGGCAAATTGACAAACTGAATACTAACAAGTCACCAGGGCCAGATGGCATTCACCCCAGAGTTCTGAAGGAACTCAAATATGAAATCGCAGACCTACTGTTAGTAATTTGTAACCTGTCACTAAAATCTGCCACTGTACCCGAGGACTGGAGGGTGGCAAATGTAACCCCGATATTTAAAAAGGGATCCAGAGGCGATCCTGGAAACTACAGACCAGTAAGCTTGACGTCTGTGCCGGGCAAAATGGTGGAAACCATCATTAAGGACAGAATTACAGGGCATGTTGACAAACATGGCTTAATGGGGAAGAGTCAACACGGATTTAGTAAAGGTAAGTCATGCCTCACTAACCTGTTGGAATTCTTTGAGGGTGTAAATAAGCATGTGGACAAGGGAGACCCAGTAGATATAGTGTACCTGGATTTCCAGAAAGCATTTGATAAGGTCCCTCATGAGAGACTCTTGAGAAAATTAAAAAGTCATGGGATAGGAGGTAGTGTCTTACTATGGATCAGAAACTGGTTAAAAGATAGAAAGCAAAGGGTAGGACTAAATGGTCAGTTTTCACAATGGAGAGATGTAAAAAGTGGTGTGCCTCAGGGATCTGTATTGGGACCGGTGCTGTTTAATGTATTCATTAATGATTTGGAAAAGGGTGTTAAGAGTGAGGTGATCAAATTTTCAGATGACACCAAGTTATTCAAGGTAGTTAAAACACGAGCAGACTGTGAGGAACTGCAACGGGATCTTATGACACTGGGTGCCTGGGCATCTAAATGGCAAATGAGATTTAATGTGGACAAGTGCAAAGTGATGCACATAGGGAAAAATAATCTAAATTATGCACACACAATGCTGAGTATTAAGCTAGGAGTTACCACTCAGGTAAAGGAACTGGGGGTAGTGTCATGGCTGGGCCTTGAACTCCCAGCCTCGGGGGTTGCCTGAGACACTTGCTGCCTCCTGCACCACTGGACATGGGGTTTGCGAATGTTTCCCTGCCGGTTTTCCCCGGGTCAGAGGGGTTATCCAGGAATGTGGGAAAACCCCCAAAGCCTGATGTAACAACTGCAGGCCTCTCCAGCTTGCCGTTCCCCTCCCTGTCTGCTCCAGGCTGTTCTTCTAACTTCTCCATTTTGTCAAGGGAGCTTTCCGAGTCGATTGACAAGCCTATCAAGCCAACCTTGCTTGGGCATCCCATTGCTGTATACCTACCTTTCCCCACCTCTGCGAGAAAACCTGCAAGGATGCGGAATACCAGCGCCCAGGGGAAGATCGCCCACAAAGGACCTGCAATATCGTCAGCATCTCCCCTCCTTACAAAGAAAGGGGCTGGGACCATTCTGAAGGTGCGCTCTAATAGCTGCCCCCCAGCTGTTCCTACAACAAGGCCACGGTTCCCCCTTACTACACCAGAGGTACCACCAAACCTATGTACTTCCAAGACTCTGGGTGTGAATGGCACAAAGAGTTCTGGGTTGGGATCTCCTCTGTCAACTCACGGTCTCCATCAGCATGATGCTTGCCCCCCAGATCCTGGGGTGTGTGGACATGTACCTTGTGTTTCCCCTGGACCTCGTGCCCCTAAAGTCACTTGTGAAACCCCATCCTCCTTGTTAGGACCTCCTCCATTGGTCCAGCCTGCACCTGGACTTCCTACTCCCCCCACCGGACTGAGTACTGTGTTACACCCATTCCTCCTATGAGGTATGTTAATGAACCTCACAAGGCCCTACCTTCCAGTAGTTTACCACCCTCTGGGCTGTGTGCCCCCCTATGGGCCTTATCCCAGACCCTGGCCTGCTCCCATCCTAGTTGAGTCCAGACCCTTTCCCTTTTGTTCCCCCCTTGTCCCTTCCCTGGGGTGGCCTGTATTTCCCTAGCTGGCCACGGGGGGGGGGGG
>QEPC01005395.1:681786-699819 GCA_003113815.1 Sphenodon punctatus | reverse complement strand
TGCCCCCATGCCTTATCATGGGGCATTCCGCAGGGTTCTATTCTGTCTCCATTATTATTTAATGTATACATGCAGCCCTTGGGGGAGGTCGTGAGAGGGTTCGGGGTGTGGTGTCACCAGTATGCTGATGATACTCAGCTGTACCTCTCATTTTCAACTGACCCAGACCCTGCAGTCTCGTTGCTATCCCAGTGTTTGGAGGTCGTGGCGGAATGGATACGGCAGAGCAGACTGAAGCTCAATTCTGATAAGACGGAGGTGATGTTGGTAGGGAGAGCGAGGGAGGTAGTGGCCCCCCTGGTTGGGGGGGTTCGCCCTCCTATAGCTCAGCAGGTCCGGAGTCTGGGGGTGATACTGGATGCAGACCTCCGCCTGGAGCGGCAGGTGGAGGCAGTCACTAAGGCTGCCTTCCGCCAGCTGTATCTGGTACGTAGGCTGCGTCCATTCGTCTCCGGCCCGGAACTGGCCTCCCTCATCCATGCTTTCATCACCTTGAGGCTGGACTACTGCAACGCGCTCTACGTGGGGCTTCCCTTGTTCCTGGTTCAGAGGCTGCAGCTAGTGCAGAATGCACTATGGGGACGGTCTCCTTATGGGTACGGGCCGTCAGGAGCACATTACACCGGTGCTCCGAGCTCTGCACTGGCTGCCAATAGCGTGCCGAGCCAGGTTCAAGGTTTTGGTGTTGATCTATAAAGCCCTTCACAGTCTGGGCCCCTCATACCTCAGGGACCGCCTCGCCCTCCGCGCCCCAGAGCGACTCCTTCGGTCCGCCGGGGGTGCCTTCTTGGAGGTCCCCCATGTTAAGCGGGGGACTACAATGGAGAGGGCATTCTTGGTGACCGGGCCGCGCCTTTGGAACTCCCTTCCGGAGGAAGCTCATCTGGCCCCCAGCCTGTTGACATTCCGGCAAAGTTGCAAAACCTGGCTGTTTGCCCAGGCCTTTGGAGAGGGTGGGAGGGTAGGATGAGGGATTTTTAGCTCCCCCACCTGATTTGTTGTTTATAATGTTTTAAGCCCTGTTTTAATAATTTATATTGTTATGAATGATTTTAAATTGTATTTTATTATATTGTATTTTTTAGTGTTGGAAGCCTCCCCGGACTGCTTTGCAGGAGGGGTGGAGTACAAATTTATAAAATAAATAAATAAATAAATAATTAGATCAGAGGTATTAGCATGTCATTAGAATTCCTTTCTTGGGCACCATCCTCATGGATAAAATTTGGTGCGAACGTAACTGTCTAATGCCTTGATTCTCCCATACTAAAATTCTTTTTTTTCAATTGGTTCTGACTAATTTCATTGCTAAGTTCAATCCTCATAGCAATTACAATTTATTAGCAAAAGCACAAACTAAATGTGAATAAAAGCCCAGAGGAGACAGGAGAAAGAGTGTCTAACAATACAGGCAGTAGAGTTTTGGCCCTATCAGCTTTTCAAAAAGCTTATTGATTGTTGACTCTAGATCAGAGGTGCCTAAACTGCAGGTCATGAGTTTGACCCTGATCTCAACTGCTGTTTGGTACACTTTGCCTTTGTTGCTGTCTGGGGTCACAGAATTATACCTAAGTCTCAAAATGTAAACGTTGCTACTGTGTGGCATCATTATACACATAGCAGCACCACAGGGAAGCATTTAAGGGATTAACGGTAAAAACTATGTCCAACAGGCAAAGTAATTGCTTGGTTTGACAACAAAACTACTTTCTCTATGTCAGCCCCAGCTTGAGACAGGCAGACGCACTACCCCAGTGGCAGCTGTGCTGCCTCTATAGAAGAAGCTTGTCTCCAAAGTGACTAACTACTTCCTTCCTGCCTTGGCTGCTGCTGCAGAGTCACTGGCTTTGCTTATGCTTTCACTATGAAACATGCCCTTTTTCTGAGGTGAGTAAACCAGGTACTTGGAAAACACTTTCTCACAGTCCAGTTTAGCTTGCTGCTTGATGGAATTTTCCCCAGTTGATGTGTGGAAGAAAAAATGAAACCAATTTAAGCCCAGGGGCACTCCTAACTCTAAGGAATAGGGTTGCATATGAATAAGTTAAACAGCACTGACTTCAGTAGAGGCCCCTGAGAGCCCCTGTTGTTTAATGTTTACATCTCTCCATTGTGAAGACTGACAATTTATTCCTGTCCTTGTTTCCTGTCTTTTAACCAGTTACCAGTCCATGAGAAGACCCTTCCCCTTGTCCCATGATTACATTGCTTCCTCAGAAAGTCTTGGGGTGTTTTTAAACTAGAACGGTGGGGAGGGGAGGTCCATGGTCACTGAGTGGCATGGCTGAGGGGCACCCACACACATAAATACTCGGGGAGCACTTCAAACAGGCGACCCCAGCATGGCTATCCCAGCCACGGAGGTGAACCCTGTTTATCCGGCTAACCCTGCATGTCACATTTCTGATTTTTCAGCAGGGTTCTGTACATGGCCATGAGTGGTTGCTACATGGGTAACGGGAGTGTGTATCTTCACATTCCACCTTCACATGAATAGTTGGATGCGTGGTCAGTGGGGGGGGGGGGGGNGTCCCCACACGGGGCACTCTAGATTTTTTCGGAGGGGCCCGTGCGTGGGCAGGGGGGGGGGGGGGGGGGGCATGCATGGACACATCTTGTTTAAAAACACCCTTAGCTAAGGGACCTTATCAAATGTTTTCTGGAAATCTAAATATACACTTTATTGACCAGATAACCTCATTATCCTGGACTCACTCAATTTAATGCTCCCTTGGTTTCTGATAACCTAGGTCTCTCAATTATAAATAAGAAAAGATTTAAGTGGGATATGAGAGTAGCTGATGCTGTCAGCAGCAAACTTTTGGACCCTGAAGTTTTAAAGCTGCAGAGTTTTATTATTATTTATTTGTTTATATTCCTTAGCCGCCCCCTCATGCCCATGGCATCTCGGGGCAGTGTACAACAAAAACAATAAGTAAAACAGCAATAAAACACAGCAAAAATAAAAACATTAAAAAACCCATCTAAAAAACACACTACCCCCCACATTTTATTATCCCAACCCACCCTCCCCTCCTCTGAAGACCTGGGAGAAAAGCCAAGTCTTGCAGGCCCGGCGGAAGGCCAGCAAACTTGGGGCCAGATGGGCTTCCTCCAGGAGACAGTTCCATAATCGCGGTACGGCCACCAAGAATGCCCTCTCCATTGTGGCCCCCCATTTAACACGGGGGACCTCCAAGAAGACACCCCTGGCGGACCGCAGGGGTTGTTCTGGGGCACAGAGGGTGAGGCGGTCCCTGAGGTATGAAGGGCCAAGACCATATAGGGCCTTATAGGCCAAAACCAACACCTTGAATCTGGCTCGGTATACTTTAGGCAGCCAGTGCAGCGCACGGAGCATGGGGATGATGTGCTCCTGTCAACTTGTCCTCATAAGGAGATGAACCACTGCGTTCTGCACTAGCTGCAACCTCCAAACCAGCATCAAGGGAAGCCCCACGTAGTACGCATTGCAGTAGTCCAGCCTTGAGGTGTTGAAGGCATGGATGATGATGGCCAGGTCGGGTTTGGAAACATATGGACGCAGCCTCCGCACCAGATACAGCTGGCGGAATGCAGCTTTAGCCACTGCCTCTACCTGCCAATCCATGGGGAGATCTGAGTCCAACAATACTCCTAGACTCTGAACCTGCTTGGCTATGGGAGGGTGGACCCCCTCTACGAGGAGAGCCGACTAGGGATGGGCGAACGCGGTTCGGTAGTTCGGTGTTCGGCCCGAACTCGGCCTGTTTGGACAACCGAACATGAACACAAACACGAACACACCGAACGGAACCGAACACCGAACAACGAAATGGCGAACACACCGAACGGAACCGAACACCGAACGACGAAAATGGTGAACACACCGAACGGAACCGAACACCGAACGATGAAATGGCCGAACAGTTCATTCAATTCGAATCGCGTTCAGTTGTGTTCGGGTGGCTAAAACATGGTCTTCTGTCAGGTCACTGGAAGGCCAAATGTAGCAGGGAGGGGGAAGTCATTTGACTCAGCTAGGAGCAGACTTCCAGGCACCAGGGGTGGAGGGTGGAGAGTGGCTTGGAGTAGCAGCCAGCCTGCTGAATCACCATCTCTTTTCGCCTCAGACCACTGGCTTGGCAGTCTATGATTGGCCACGGGCTAGGCTGCACGGAGCCAATGGGGCTGATTTGAGGCGGGCGCAGCAAGAAACAAAACTGTCTGCCTCCCCCCTTCCCAATACCTTCTGAGCTAGTCACTGTTTCTGAGCAGCAGGCGTTTCAGAAGGCTCCCTCACCCAGCATTTTCCAGCTCCCCAATCCATTGCCATCCTCCTCCTATTTCACCCATCCAACCCATCTACCCCCATATTCTCATTTATTTACATTAGCTTTGATAGATTTAGTTGTTATTTTTTGTTTTTATCCCTCCCTGTGTTCAATCTTCAATCTTCCTCCTTCCCTCCCCCCTCCATTGAATATTCCCTCCCCATTCCCTTCCCCTGTTTTTTTGATTCATTAGAGTAGTAGTATATTTATCGATTGATTTAGGTTTCATTTCAGTTTTGTACCCCTCCTTGTCTTGTTTGTGATTGCCCCCCAACCCCCATCCCATATATTCATAGGTAGATAGATAGGATTAGGTAGATACATTTTTGTTTTGACATAGTAGGAGTAGTTTAGTTTAAGGTTTACTGATAGAGATAGTGTTTAGATATTTCTTGCCGAAGGCCGAATGGCCGAACGCGAACGCGTGAACCACCCGAACACCGAACGACCGAACACGAACGCACAACCTGATGGCGAACGAACTGAACGTCCGAACACGAACGCAAAACCCGATCGCGAACGAACCGAATGACCGAACACGAACGCACAACCCGATCGCGAATGAACCGAATGGGCAAACATGAATGCGCGATACGACCGAACGACCGAACACGAACACACGAACCGAATGCGGCCGAACCGAACGGCTGAACATGAACCGCGATCTGTTCGCCCATGCCTAGAGCCGACACCTCCTTCACCCTACCCATCACCATCACCTTTGTCTTATCAGGATTGAGTTTCAGTCTGCTTTGCCACAACCAATCTGCCACAGCCTCCAAATACTGGGACAGTACTGAGACGGCAGGACCTGGGTCAGTTGAAAAAGAGAGGTAAAGCTGGGTCTCATCAGCATATTGGTGGCAACGTACACCAAACCCTCTCATGATCTCCCCCAAGGGTTGCATATACACATTAAACAACAATGGAGACAGAATGGAACCTTATGGAATGCCACATTCCAGGACCCGGGGGCTAGACGATTCAGTCCCCAGGACAACCTGCTGGCTTCTCCCTGAGAGGAATGAGTGGAACCATTCAATAACAAGCCTGTCCTGCCCCCCCCAGGGCTTGCATTTGTCTCAACAGCAGCCCATGGTCTACTGTATCAAAAGCGGCCGAGGGATCTAGCAGGAGCAGAAATGTTGAATGTCCTGCATCCATCTCCCGGCTGAGATCGTCCACCAAGGCCACCAGCCAGTTCTGCTGTTTCTGCTTCTTCACCTGTAGAAATAATAAGTGTTTGTGATCAAATTTTAGATATGCTAAAACCTTGCTTGTTTAGGGATCTTAGATCCAAAATTATGTCTGGTCATTTACTTTATAATGCTCCCTGGTATGATAAGGAATGTTATAATAAGCAAATTAGTTTAAACCAAACCAGGTCTAAAGAGCCAAGGAATGCATTTTGGTAACTGATATGATTTTCAGTGTCTTAGAAGGGAATATAAGCAACTCTTAGAATAATAAAAAGGTCCTAGCAGAAGGAGTTATGGGAGAAACTCAGCTTTGCTATCATGGAGAAGGATAGAAAATGTTTGGTGCTTTAATGTCTAGAGGTATGTGTAACCTTACTTATAACACTAAGCCAATATTCTCCCTTCTGTCTGCATGCAATATTTTACCAAGCAGTTTGCAAGTGTAAGTGGTTTTTTATAGTGCCTCCTTCTCTACTGATTTGCTTGAAGATGATTTAAAAGTACCTTATTTTGTTACCGAGCAGGAGGTAATCAATTTAATTTCTCAGAAAAAATTAAATAAGGTACTGGGCCCTGATGAAGTTCCAGCTAAAGTTGTTCCACTGGATGTTACCTGGTGGACAACAGTTCTGGTTACTTTGCTCAGTAATGTTATAATTACTATTCAGATCTCCAACTTTTGAAAGGAAAAAATTATAATTCCAATTCTATAAAAGGGGTTCTAAGGATTCGCCTGTATCCTATGAACCCATTAGTCTTATTAACATTTATGCTAAGTTGTTTGGCAGGAATCTTCTTAATGATTTGAATGCCTGTGTGGTGGAGCAGAATTTACTTTGAGAAGATCAAGCTGGTTTTAGAGCTGGATGTTCTGCTCTTGATCATGTTTTTACTATGCAATATTTAGTGTATAAATGTGTTCAGGTGAAGAAATCTTCATTGTAGATTTTGTTGATCTTAGAGCTGCTTTTGATTCTTTGGATAGAAGTATGCTATGGGGCAAATTGGTGAGGTTAGGTATAGATCCCCCTTTATTGAGCTTAGTTATTGCTTTATTGTTTTATTTATTTATTTAGCCATGCCCTCCTGCTACAGCAGCTCACAGCAATGAATATATATATATAAAATAAATATACATATAAATACAAAACCACATAAAATCACAGCAAAATTCTTTCCAAAAAGTGGAGCTAAAACCCTACCTCCCCTCTCCAACCCCTCCATTACCTGCCTCCCTCATGGAAAGCCTGACAGTCAGGTCTTACACTGGGCATTTTTACACACATGTTAAAGTTCCAGATGTTTCAGTCTTCTGGGTTTACAAGCCCACAAGTAAGTTCCAGATGCATTTTTCACACACACACACACACGCACACACACACACACACACACACACACACACACACACACACACACTGCCCTGAAGCAGTTCCTGGATGCATTCTTCACACAAACACTGCCCTGAGGCAGCCTAAAGTAGCCACAGCTGTAAACGTGACAGGCTGCCATGGAAACCAAGTGACCACAGCTGCCTGGAGCAAAGCAGTTTACCAGGAGAACCTTTTACACACACAAGTTCTGGGAGAAGTTTCACGCAGAAGTTCAAAGAGCTGGATGTTTAAGATCTGGGTGAGTGATTTAGACACACAGAAAGTTCAGTATGTAACAGCAAACATCCAGGAGAAATGTGTGTGTAAAAAAATTTGTGTGTAAAAAAGAGGGAAGGTCCGGGGCCAAGTGGACCTCCGTCGGGAGGGAGTTCCACATCTGAAGTGCAGCCACTGAGAACACCCTCTCCATAGTCATCCCCCAAAATACTCGGATCTCAATATGGGCGCTTTCAGCTGACCACAGGGGCCGATCCAGGATCCGGGGGGTGAGGCGGTCCTGCAGGTAGGCAGGAACCAAGCTGTATATGGTTTATAAGTCAATACGAACATCTTGAATTGGGCCTGGAAGATGATAGGCAGCCAGTGCAAAGAACAGAGCACTAGTGTAATGTGCTCACAGTGACCCGTTCCCGTAAGGAGATGGGCTGCCACAATCTGCACCAGCTAAAGCCTTCCGACCATCACCATGTGTAGCCCCATGTAGAGCGCACTGCAATAGTCCAGTCTCAAAGTGATGAAAACATGGATGATGGTGGCCAGGTCAAAGTCCAAGACATATGGCCAAAGCCGTCACACCAGATGTATTTGGCGGAACGCACTCCTCATCACAGCTGCCACCTGGACATCCAGGCAGAGCTGCGAATCGAGGAACACCCCCAGACTATGGATCTGAGGGACCAATGGAAGGCGAATCCCATCAGTGACGGGTGCCACCACTCCTTCAGCCCCACCGAATAGCATCACCTTCATCTTATCGGGCTTCAGCTTCAGATGGCTCGCCTTCATCCAGCCCCCCACAGCCACCAGACACTATGTAAACACTGAGACTGATGGGCCTGGGTCAGCTGAAAATGAAACATAAAGCTGGGTGTCCTCAGCATACTGATGACACTGCACACCAAATCTTCTGGTATCCTCGCCCAAAGGCTGCATGTACACATTGAACAGGAGATGGGACAGAATGGAACCTTCCTGGACTCCGCACATGATGTCTCGGGGAGATGATGAGCAATCCCCCAACACCATCCGCTGAGTTCTACCAGCCAGGAAGGAACAGAACCATTCAAAAACAATCCCGTCCACCACAGCTCGGTCCCACAAGCGGGTCACCAGCATCTTGTGATCAATGTTATCAAATGCAGCCAAGCGATCTAACAAGATCAACAGGGTCAACCAACCCCAGTCCAGCTCACAGTGAAGGTCGTTGACCAAGGCCACAAGCGCAGTAGCCGTACCAAAACCCGGATGAAAGCCAGACTGTGAGGGATCCAGAAAATTGACATGATCCAAGTGTCCCTGAAACTGCTGAGTCACCCCCCATTCAATAAACTTCCAGTTAGAGACTGGCCGATAGCTGGCCAGGGAGTCAATGTCAAGCAACGGTTTCTTGAGCAGAGGCCACACCACCACCTCCTTGAGGCAGTTTGGCACTCTGCCCTCCCAAAGGGAGGCATTGACTACCCCCACCAGCAATGGCCCCACCGTCTCCTGGCTGGCCTTGTCCAGCCAGGACGGGCAAAGATCCAGTTCACAACAGGTGGCTGTAACCGCCCCAACGACATGCCCTGCATCAGCGGGTGACATCCACTGAAACTGATCCCATAAAACAGGACAAGGGGGTGGGACTTCCATTACCTCTGGTTCTCCGATTGCTTTAAGTGCAGCGTCAAAGTTGTGAATTCAAGCAATTTTATCCACAAAAAAGTTAACAAATATTTCTGGTCGCCCCATCTAAAAAAAACCCATAGCTGAACTAGAAAAGGTACAACAAAAATGATCAAGGGCATGGAAGGGCTGCCATATGAGTAGAGGCTTGGTAGGTTGGGGCTCTTCAACTTGGAGAAGAGACGACTGAGAGGAGATATGATAGAGGTCTATAAAATCATGAGTGGTGTGGAACTAATAAACAAGGAGCAGTTATTTACCCTCTCAGCTAGTACTAGAACTAGGGGACACTCCATGAAACTCATGGGTGGCAAGTTTAAAACAAATAAAAGAAAATATTTTTTCACTCAGCGTATAATTGGGTTGTGGAATCTACTGCCAGAGGCTGTGGTAAGGGCCAGTACTATAGCTGAGTTTAAAAGAGGTTTGGACAAGTTTCTGGAAGATAGGTCCATTAGCAGCTATTAGCCAGACAGGATCAGGGAACATGACAGGAGCTGGGGGGAAACAACAGGGAATGGATCCCCCATTGTGACCTGTTGGGTGTTTCTCCCAAGCCACTGTGATTGGCCACTGTCGGAGTAAGGATGCTGGGCTAGATGGACCTGAGGGACCAACGGAAGGCGAACCCCATCAGTGACGGGTGCCACCACTCCCTCAGCCCCACCCACTAGCATCATCTCCATCTTATTGGGATTCAGCTTGACTGTCTTGAAGGATAGCCTGAGAGGGTTGTTGCATGATTAGCTAGGGTGGGGGTTGGGACCAACAGAGCTGCACTGATGGCTCCTTTGTGGCAGGAGTCCAGTACTGATTTTTAGTTGCTTGTTGAACAGTCTGCATACAGTTGAGTCTTCTCCTTATGAGATGAAGAAATGACACTTGGTGCAAAAGCAGGGTGAGACAAGTGCTGGGGTCATGTCCCTGTGAGGGGTGAATTGCTAGCGCCAATCGAGCAGGATGGTACCCAAGCCTTATGGCACCTGACTCCTTACTCTGGTTCACAAAGGATGGCATAGCCCTCCCTTACCCAGTTCGTGTGGCCTTGACTTGAAGTGAGGTTTAGTTCATTGAAATAGGCGACTCGGACTTGAGGGTGCATCGAGGTCAGTTCTCACCCTTATGGTTAATAGTTAGCATTTGTTGTAGTGGACCCAAATTGTCCTTAGGCAATTACCACACCTAGTGGATTGGTTTCTGGAATTGGAATAAAGAGTGTGGTCGATAAAACCCAACTACGTTGTCCTTGCCTCATTCCAGGATGTGTCAACAGTCACCCCAAAATGTGTCACATAATTTATGGACTTCCCCTTCTGAATCAGGCAAACCAACACAACTCTGCAGTTTTTTTTATTTTAACTTCCTTTTCTCTCCTCAGTAATGGTTTATCTATTGTAAATCATATCAGCATGGTTTGGGAAGCACCATTTGGTAACTGAACTTCTTTGATTGTTTCTGTAGTGGAAACTGGAAAAAACAGACATAAGGGCTGCTGGTGGGTAGTTACTATACTAATGGACTTAAAAAAAATAAATGTAAAAAAGCATATTTAGAAGTCAAAAGACCTTTCCTTCTACATTATAGTTGTTTTAAGACAAATGAGTTGATCAATGCCACATAGCAGTTCAATTGCAATATTGGGAATAAAGTCCAGCTTAGGGGTGAAGACGTTTAGAAGAGCAAGGGGGTCACAAACAGGGGAGGGTGGGGGCAGAGGAGGAGCAAAGTTTCTGGGCAGAAGTGTGGTGGGATAGAAGAGCAGAGAGATATGGGGGAGCAAGGTCATGAAGAGCCTTGAAGGCGAAGACGAGGAGCTTGTGCTGAATGCATTCATGTAGAGGAGCCAGTATAGGGTGGGAAGGAGGGGCTGAACATGGTCAAAGCAATGGACAAGATGTTCATGTTGGGCCCAATTTTGCACTATGTGGGGCCTTGTGCAGTCACACAGTATGCAGTATTTGGTATCGAGTCCAGATTGTCTTCCTAGTTATTAAGGTTTTGCCCTAAAAATCCCACCAATTAATTGACCAAGCTGAAGTGTCTCCAAACCGATTGTGGTGAAATTGTGACTGGAATATCCAGAGTGCTGAGTCTGTAGTTTGCTTTCCCAGAAATGGTCAGCTTTATTTAGCAAACTGCCAAACCTTTCCTCTGGTTTTAATGTTATACTGCACTGGTTTGTGTTGTGCTAATTTTAGTTTCCATTACCAACTGCCAGCACTTACGTAGCTTTGGATTACTTGTGTCTAATCCAAAAATCTGAGCGTATCTACCATGGACATAAATTTCATTTCTTGTTTCAGTGCAATGATCTATTTAGCGCATGCCTATGACAACACAGAACAGCCTTTAGCACAGCACAGTCTGTATAAAAGCAGGATCTTTGGGGGTAACAAAGGCAATGCTTTACAGGGCGCTGTTGGGTTAGAAGTACCAGCTGAACAGATGTAGCTGTTACCTGCAATATCCTTTCTCCCCTGTCTCCTGTCTCCCAGGTCAGCTAGATCAGAGCTAAACAGTTTGTCGCAGATGTTGTCACCAAATGATACAATAGATGTGTGTGAAATATTGTGATGATGGGGTGATTGCCTGTTGTGGGGGGAAGAGAGAGAGTGTCTCTGCATTGGGTGCTGCAGGAATCAAAGGAAGAACTTCCCTATCAATCACCCTTCTGCATTCCTCCTCCCACAGGTACTTATTCAGGGACTGTGGCCCTTTGGCCACCAGCCAAAGGGTGTCGGGCCGTTTGTGGGCTGTGGTGGTTGTGGCTGCCCTTCCCACCCTTTTTGGAGTGTTAACGAAGACTGGTTCTTATTTGAGCCCTACGGAAGGGCCCAGTCCATGAGTGTGATCCCAATTCCATCTGAGGGGAGGATAAAGGAAGCATCATGGCTTTCATGAAGAAGACACTTGTTGCCTCTAGTAGCGAACTTTGAGACCGAGGCGAGACTGAATGAGATTTTATGCAGGAGAGAAGACCTCCTTATAAATAGCCTTGGCTGAAGAGTTGGGACACTATAATTAGATAAGAAGAGCCTGATCCTGCTTTTGGTATAAGAGTGTGGATTCTGGACTGTGGTTAGCAATTGTGAGGCTTAATCCTCTCTAATAGCCTTTATCAGGGGGCTGGGCAAGGAACCTAGGGAGAGCTGGGCTTGGCTGGGCTGGGCTGCAAAGCCACCCTGAGGGATCTCCTGCAACTGGGTGACTCTGCTTCTCCTCCCCCAGGTAACTCCATAAAGAGGTTGCTGCCAAAGAGTGAAGGGTCGTTGGCGGGTGTAGTGAAATTGTGTGTTCTTTGGATCAATTCAGTGAAGACTCAAGGAATCCAGGGAACGCCTGCTACACTGGAGGGGGCTGGGAGTCAGTCGGACTCGCCCCACAACAGCTTGCCCCCACCAGAGCCTACCGGGGAGTGACTGGGCACTTTGGCCCCTGTTTTTACTTCTCCCCTCTCCCTGTGGCAGAAGGAGAGGGGGTGGGACCAAAGGGACTTCCCCCGGTGGCTTTGGGGTGGGGTTTCTGGCCTGAGAGGGCTGAAGAGTGGCATGCCTGACGGCTCCACCGTGCCAAAGGGCCCTTAGGTGTGGCCCTTATCTTGGAACTTTTGGGAAGCCTGAGGAGGTGGGAGCTTGGTGGGAGGATTATTTATTTATTTATTTATTTATTTATACAGCGTTTTTATCCCACCCCTCCTGCCCACAGGGCAGCCTGGGGCGGCGAACAGCAAATATAAAAACAATAAAATAATTAAAACAGTTAAAATTCACAAAAATCCAGGGAAGAAAACTTTCATCCCCACCCACCTTCCCCCTTGCCAAAGGTGAGGGGTTTATTTTGTGGTGTTTATGCTAGGGGGGTAGAGGGTGTGGGGGTCTTTTGTATTATATTTTATTATTTGGAGAGGGAGGGATGTTTGGAGGGAGAGGGATGGGGAGTAAGTGGGTTAGGGAGGAGGGATGGGGAATGTTTATAGGGTGGGGGAGGGAAGAACTCCCCCCGCTACCAGGACGGGGCAGCCTGGGGAGGGCTGGGGCCGTGTGTGCGTGTGGCCAGGGGGAAGGGAGCAGCCATTAGGGTCATGACAGCCTGGAGGAGATATGGTCCCAATTGGGGTGAGTTGAGATGGGACAGGTGTTTATTACAGGTGCTCACTACTCCCCAGGCAGGTGGTTCTCGGTCAGGGGCCCCTTGGCCCTGTGTTGTTGCTGTTAAATGTGATATCAGTGGTGAATAAGGCAACAACTGTCCAGGAGGTAATCCTGGACCATGCCACCGATCTCGTATGCATCACAGAAACCTGGCTGGACAATGAGTCGGGGCCCATTTTGACTGACCTTGTTCCAGCCGGGTATTCCGTGCAGCATCAGTCATGCTCGGAGGGAGGGGGGGCAGTGTAGCTATGATTTTTAAGGAGGGTTGGACTGTGAGGAGGTATCTGGTGCAATCCATATCAGGTATTGAGGGTCTTCACCTTGTGTTTGATTTGGTGGGTAACCATTTGGGAGTGCTACTTGTATACCGTGCACCTACCTGTGCAGCAGCCTCCCTACATGCTTTAGCGGAGGTGGTGTCGGGGGTGGTGTTGTGGTCCCCAAAGTCAGTAGTCTTGGGGGGTTTCAGTATTCATAGCATCCGCTAAATCCCGTCCAGGAGCTTTTCCAGGTGGTGCGGGGGCTGGTCAGTCCGACCTCCCTCCGCCTTGGAGTGGAGTCATCTACTGCTCGTTGTACCATGTTTGTGGATAAAATCGCTTGGATTCACCATGACTTTGATGCAGCAATTAATACATGTGGGGAACTGGAGGTTATGGAAGCCCTGTCTTGTCCGGTTTTGTGGCATCAATTTCAGTCAGTGACACCCGCTGATGCGGTTGGTGTTCTTGGGGCTGTTAGGGTCATGTTTTGTGAATTAGATCCTTGCCTGTCCTGGCTGATTAAATCTTGCCAGGAGTCAATGGGGCCATTGCTGGCCGGGGTGGTCAACACCTCCCTTCAGGAGGGCAGAGTGCTGAGCTATCTCAAAGAGGTAGTGGTTCAGCCTCTGCTCAAGAAACCATTGCTGCTTGACGTTGACTCCCTTGCCAGCTATTGTCCTGTCTCTAACCTTCCCTTTTTAGGGAAGGTTATTGAACGGGTAGTGGTTCAGCAGCTGCAGGGACTGTGGCAAAACGCCCCTGTTTCCCTACCAGAGTACCCTAGGCAAATGCTCAGTTACACCCTATCAACCCCCCTGCCCCCTGCCAGGCCTGGACAAATGCAAGGTCACAGGACAAGTGTTCTGGGCATGCTCCAAAAACCAAGGACAGGGATCAGTATCTCAAGGTGAATGCCATGATGTCTCACCTAAGTGGCATCACAGATCAGAGGGCTCAGGCAGTTCACCTGGATTGGAGAAACCCCTACCTGGGGGCGATTCCCAAAGAGGAGGAGGGATCGAGCTTAAAAAGCCAGGACACACCCCTTCTTCTCTCTCTGGTTTTTCTCCTTGGAGAAATTGCACCACACTGCTGGCAGGGAGCCAGCTAAGACATGTGCCTCACTTGTTGCTACCTGCACAAGTGATGAGAAGGAGCCTGTAAGTACCAGCAACTGCCTTTCTACCCTTAGTCCTAGGAGGCGGCTACCCAAACCAGGGGACATCCGACCCCCAAGATCTGAGAATCTATTTTAAGTTTGGTTCTACCTTTATCCTAAGCCTTTCCCCTTAGTCTTGTTGTCAAACCTGTTTTCCTGCTTTTGTCAAATATAGCACCTCTTTTGTTTTGTAAAATGGATGTGTCTATATCTTAGTTTAAGGCCCAGCAGCTGGAAAGAAAAGCCTCTGATACCCTTAAAGGTTAGAAGGATTTGTACCCCGCCTTCTTTTGGGGAGTCCTTGCAAGACATACAGTTTTCTGCAGCTCTGCCTATGGTGAGTGACCCTAGGGCAACTGACCTCAACAAGAGGGGTGCCAGGGTTGGGGGTTCACTTATCCGGGAAGGTGTGAATCCCTCTAGTTTCCTGGTTCTCGGTTGTGGCAGTGATTTTTAGATGTAACCCAGTAAGGCGTGTGGCTTCACTGTATAGTGCCCCATACTGCGTTTTGTCACAGGGGCATCTTGACTGCATCGGTTATCTGGACCCCTTTCAGTTGGGATTTCATCCGGGGTATGGAACCAAGTCTGTACTTGTGGCTTTGGTGGATGATCTGCGCCGGGAAATGGACCGAGATCGTTCAACCCTGTTAGTTCTATTAGATTTTTTGGCTGCATTTGATACAGTTGATCACGGGATGTTGGTGACATGACTGCGGGACTGTGAAAGGGTGGGAGGGACTGATCTTGAATGGTTCCGCTCTTTCCTGACCAGTAGAACGCAGTGAGTGGTTCTTGGGGAATCTTTTTCATCATACTGAGACCTCTCATGTGGAGTCCCACAGGGTTTGGTTTTGTCCCCTCTCCTGTTCAACGTATACATGCAGTCACTCGGTGATGTGATCAGAGGTTTGGTGTGCAGTGACATCAATATGCTGATGACACCCAGCTGTATCTCTCTTTTTTAACAGACCCAGGCCCTGCAGTCTTGGTGATTACTCAGTGTTTGATGACTGTGGGGGACTGGATGAGGACTAACTGACTGAGGCTGAATCCTGACAAGATGGAGGTGATGTTCGTGGGTAAGGCGATGGAGATGGTGGCCCCCATTATTGGCAGGGTCTGCCCTCCTTTGGTACCCCAGGTATGGACTCTGGGGGTGCTCCTTGATGCGCAACTCTGCCTGGATGTCCAGGTGGAGACTGTGGTGAGGAGTACCTTTCTCCAATTACATCTGGTGCGACGGCTTCAGCCTTTTGTCTCAGGCTCTGACCTGGCCACCATCATCCATACTTTCATCACCTCCAGATTGGACTATTGTAACGCACTCTATATGGGGCTAACCATGGTGACAACTCAGAAACTGAAGCTGGTGCAGAATGCAGTAGCCTGTCTTCTGGTAGGGCTGGGCCACTGGGATAATATTACAGCAGTGCTCCACGTTCTGCACTGACTGCCAGTGGTTTTCCAGGCCCAATTCAAGGTGTTGGTTTTGGCCTATAAAGCCCTAAATGGCCTAGGCCCTACCTATCTGTGGGACCGCCTTACTGCCCGGGTGCTGGATCGACCCCTGCAGTCATCTGGGGGCACCCTGCTCGAGGTCCCCCGAGTCTTCCAGGAGGCCACGCAGGGGAGGGCGTTCTCAGTAGCCACACCATGGCTGTGGAACTCCCTTCCAGTGGAGGCCCGGTTGGGCCTGGATCTCCCCTCTTTTTGGAGAAGTTGTAAGACCTCACTGTTCCACCAGGCATTTGGCAGGGGAGATGAGTGAGGAGGTGGAGGGTTTTTTTTGGGTATGGGGTTATTTTCTTTTCCTCATTTTAGCTGTTTTAATTATTGTTTTAATTTTTTAATGTTGTTTTACGAATTGTAAGCTGCCCTGACTGCCAGTAGCAGGAGGGGCGGGGGTAGTAAAAGTTTGAAATAAATAAATAATTACTGAAGAGTTGACTTAAAATATCTTGATTAAGTTTTGTTATAGTAGACCTCCAAGTTATTTTACCTGGTAAGAGTGAAGGAACAAGGCTATAGAAGGGGTGAAGACTCTGGAAGAAGTGCTAGTGGACTCCTTTTTGCTTGTATTGGTATTATAGGACAGATAACTTTGAATTTGGAGTCTGAGGTCTGTGATTGCCTGCTCCAATGTGTAATTTGTTTGTGAGGATTGGGTTTGGGGATAAATATTGTCTGTGTTCAATATGATGCTGCGATCTAGCAAAAGACTTGCACCTTTGGTTATAATAACCTCCTCTGCTATTCCTACAAATGATGAGGCTGTCCAGCTATCAACAGAGACAGTGTAAACTGACTGACTACTTTTCAAAACCAACCCCTGTAATTAAGGAAGGTTCTAAGCCCTGCCCCACTCTTTTAGAAGTAGATGGGCTAAATGTATTGGACTCTTTGCTGGAACTGATGCTCCAGTTAGTACCCAGTGTCTTAATAACGAGAAGGATCAATATGAACCAAATATGATGAGACGTTGGTGCAGGGGAGAGGGCTTTAGATTCATTAAGAACTGGGGAACTTTGGGGGGAAGGGAGAGCCTATACTGATGTGATGGGCGCCACCTTAACCAAAGGGGAACCTGGCTGCTAGTGCTAAACATTAAAAAGGAGATAGAGCAGTCTTTAAACTAAACACTGGGGAAAGTCAACTGGTGCTGAGCAGCACGTGGGTCAGGCTTAGGCAGCTGCAAAAGATGCCTTTATTTCAGGGAAATTAGCCTAATATAGAAGACAGGAAAAATCCCCAGCGAGCTCTGGTGGAAATCAGTTTGCAACAGTCAAGCTCTATTGATCCCCAAATAACTAAAAAAGTTACTTACAACAAACAGATTTAAAATAAAAAGGTTACATTTAAATGTCTATATACAAATGCTAGAAGTCTAAAAAGTAAGATGGGAGAATTTGCGTGTATTGCGTTCAATGAGGATATAGACGACATAGGAATCTCAGAGACCTGGTGGAATGAGGACAATCAATGAGACATGGTATTACCAGGATACAAAATATATTGAAATGACAGAGTAGATCGAGCTGGTGGTGGGGTGGTGCTCTATGCAAGAGACAACATTGAGTCAAGCAGGATTAATATTGTAAAGCAAATAGAATGTTAAGAAATATTTGGAAGGGGATAGAGAATAAACCTGAGGATGTCATAATACAAATCAATGTTGCGACTGCACCTCAAATATTATGTGCAGTTCTGGTCGCCCCATCTCAAAAAAGACATAGCTGAACTAGAAAAGGTATAGAGAAGGGCAACACAAATGATTAAGGGCATGGAAGGGCGCCCATATGAGGAGAGGCTTGGTAGGTTGGGGCTCTTCAGTTCGGAGAAGAGACAACTGAGAGGAGATATGATAGAGGTCTATAAAATCATGAGTGGTGTGGAACTAATAAACAAGGAACAGTTATTTACCCTCTCAGTTAGTACTAGAACTAGGGGACACTCCATGAAACTCATGGGTGGCAAGTTTAAAACAAATAAAAGAAAATATTTTTTCACTCAGCGTATAATTGGGTTGTGGAATCTACTGCCAGAGGCTGTGGTAAGGGCCAGTAGTATAGGTGAGTTTAAAAGAGGTATGGACAAGTTTCTGGAAGATAGGCCCATTGGCAGCTATTAGCCAGACAGGATCAGGGAACATGACGGGAGCTGGGGGAAA
>QEPC01005395.1:617088-670517 GCA_003113815.1 Sphenodon punctatus | reverse complement strand
ACGAGATCAAGAGTGACCATCAGTGTGGGTGGGGGAGCTAGTCCAGTGGTGGAGATTAAAAGAGGAGGCTAGGGAGAGGAAGCGGGTGATGCCAGGCTGAGAGGGTGCATCAACATGAATATTGAAGTCGCCAAGGATGAGTGTGGGGATGTCGTCAGAGAGGAATAGGGTGAGCCAGGACTCGAACTCAGAGCAAAAGGAGGAGAAGGAGCTAGGGCGGGGGCGGTAGATGACAGCAACACGGAGGTGGAGAGGGGAGTAGAGGCGGACTGAGTGAGCCTCAAAGGAGGGGAAGGAGAAAGAAGGGGAAGGGGTTGAAACTGGCAGGAAGAGGCGAGGAGGAGGCCTATGCCACCACCCCGGCCTTTGGCATGGGGCTGGTGGGAGAAGGAGAGACCTCCATATGAGAGGGTGGCAGGGGTGACAGAGTCAGTGGGGGAGATCCAGGTTTCAGAGAAGGTGAAGGGAGTGAGAAAAGAAAAGACCATGGATATAGGGGGCTTTATTAGCAGAGGAGCGACAGTTCCAGAGGGAGCAGGAGAACAGGAGTTGATCAGGGGGGAGACAGGGAATGGGGATAAGATTAGGGGAAGGGGGCGATGGGATCAGCGGGAGTTGGGCACTGGGACAGAGGGGCAGGGGGGTGAGAGGTGGTGGTGGGAGGAGGCGGAGGTGTGGGGATGGTGGAGTGAGATGATAGGCTTATTGGGAGGCAGAAGGAGAGGGGAAAGAAATAGGGGGAGAAGCAGGTGAGAGGGAGTGGGGAGAGAGGGGGAGAAGCAGGTGAGAGGGAGTGGGGAGAGAGGGGAAGAGGGTAGTGGGGGAGTAAGAGAGAAGGACAGGCATCATGGTGAATCAGTGACGGGCGGGGGGGGAGGAATGGGTCCTGCGGTTGTGCTGTTTGCCACCTCCACGGTCTCCATCCCCCAACGGCCTGCCAACGAGTCTTCACCCTTTGGCGGCACCCTTTGGTTGCCGCCCTCTGGCCATCTGGGGGCTCGGGGGGACAGTCAGTCATCCAGGTAGGGCTGATCAGGAGATCAACAGTGGTGGAATGGACAGATCCACAAAATAATCAGTTTTTGATTATAAATGTCTATATTCCACCAAGATTGTCACCCTTTTATGATAAGCACATCTGGGCACAATTGGATAAATGGTTAGAGCAGGTGGAGCCTGCATATCCTGTGGCCATATCCTTTGGGTGACTTGAATGTAAGAATGGGTACACAAGAAGGGGAATATGTTGATGGGAGTTTACTGGACGCAGTGGGCATCCCTTTTAGAATATAAAAAGATTGGATGATAAATTATGCTGGAGAGAGCCTATTGGAAATTCTCCCGTGACATAATTTAATTATCCTCAATGGATGCACAGAAGGGGATCTATTTGGCTAATTTACATTTGATTCCCCTATAGGAGCTAGTGTTGATCTTTTTATTACTTCAGTGTTTTCGTTTCACTAATATGGAAATTATCATCAGACCGGAGAGCTCTCATTACCCAATAGGGTGGATATAGTTTATCCTGATTCTATACAGGATTATGATGCTACAGTACCCACACTCCTGAAGTAAGTCAATCAGGGAAAAAGAGGGTGAAGTGAATAGCAGAGGTTTATGTAAAGACTTCACACCTGCTGTATTCATCTGCAATTGCTTCTATTAGGGAAGAGATTTTGTTAAATAGTTCCGTTAGGTCGATGGGCAACTAGCGGAAGCTGTGGAAGAAGCTGTAACTAGACCAGTTACTAAGAGATCGAGGGCGTATAATCCTCAAAATTCAAACAAATTGGTTTGATCAGGAATGTCCTGAGGCAAAATGATGCCTATGGCATCTTAGGAGAAACTGGCACAGAAATGGGATACCCTCCACATGGGATTCCTTCATTACAGCAAGGAGATCATATTAGAAGTTACTTACAGAAAAGAAACCGGCTAGATCACATGAAATCTGAGCAGAGCTTCAGGTGACTGCTAATTTGAAATATGTTTCTAAGTTCTGGAAGCTTATTGCTTTTGCACTTAATGGTAAGGGATATAGTAGCCCTTCCCCGATTAGTGAAGAAGACTGGATTTTGCAAATCTCTTTGGAGGCCCTGGTAAATTACTAAATAAAGAGGACACTGTGACCCCTGGTATCTCTGAAGTAGGGAATATAGATTCACCTTTGTCAGAGGTTACAGAGGATCAAATTATAAATTATATCTCGACTTTGAAAGCAGGGAAGGCACCAAGTATTGACAACTTACCTCCTGAGATTTATAAGAACTTTGATCTTTGGTGGGCCCCTATGTTAGCAAAGCTTTTTTCATCTTTCAATTTACAGCAACAGCTCCCAGAGTCTTGGAGTACTGCTATTATTGTCCCGATTTTTAAAAAGAGGGTGCAGGGCAGATCTTTCATGTTATAGACTGATTAGTCTGCTCCCCATTGCTGGTAAAATTTACTCCCACTTCCTTCTGGAAAATCTGTAGACATGGGTAGATGAAAATCATTTGTTGACGAAAGAACAAGCAGGATTTAGACAAGAGCGGTCTGTTGTAGACCATTGTTTTACCCTGGTCCATTTGAGCGATAAATATACCTCAATTAGAGAAGACCACTTGTTTGTGGTCTTTACACAAGCCCTCAGCAGAGGCCTCCCCCAGATTTTGCCAAGGCATTTGACATGGTTGACAGAAATATATTATGAACCAAATTGGTGGCGATGGGCATTAACCACTTACTTCTGGATCAATTTATTTTGCTGCACAAGAACATGAAGGCAGCAGTAAGGTTGGATTCTGTAGGTAATTTTACTAATTTTTTTCCCATTGAATCTGGTGTAGAGAAGGGGTGCTTACTTGCTCCACTACTTTTCAATCTGTTTATAAATGATTTGGTCAGCTTAATTAATAAGGTGGCCCAAACCCTGCCCTTGGTTTCTGGAAGATCTGTAGCTATTTTATTATATGCAGATGATGTAGTATTACTATCTCAAACAAGGAAAGATCTCCAGAATATTCTTAACCATTTACAAGTTTATTGTATAACTAATAGTATGACAGTTAATGTTCAAAAATCCCAAGTCATATGCTTTGGTTCCACCCAAGTGAAATATACTTGGTCATTTGGTCAGCAATGTCTACCACAGGTCTCACAATATACATACTTGGGAATACTTTTTACCTCCAACGGCTCATGGGTTGAGCACCTGCAAGCCTTGGCAAAGAAAGCTACCACTATGGTGTCAGGAATTCTCTGACTGTATAGGTCAATTGAGAGATCTCCTGTACTACCAGTGATCAGTGTATTTAAAATGAAAGTTCTTGCCCAGGTGACTTATGGTGCTGAACTTTGTTTTGCCAGTTATAACAAAGATATTGAAAATTAGGGGGATTTTAGGTGGAAGCCCCACTTTGTACACCTATTTCAATTTTGTACACTGAAACTGGGCTGCATTCTAAACTAAACTACCTGAATCAGACCAATGGTCTATCTTAGCCCAGTGTTGTCACAACCTGACATGGCAGCAGGGGTTTCAAATTTGGGTTGAAATCCAGCTCTTCCAGGGTCTCTGTCAGAGGCCATCCTGAGACCCCACCAAGCCCCCAGCAGAGGCCTCCCCCAGATATCCTAAGATGGAGATGCTGGGGATTGAACCTGGGACCTTATAGATACAAAGCACATGCTCTTACTACTTGAGCTATGCCCCCCCCTGTAGGTACAGTTGCAATGCTGAGGGCAGTATCCTATTGGAATAAGCTGTGCTGCTTAGAGCCTTCATGGCTTTCCTATCTCTGTTGGAGGGAACAAGCTTCGCATAGTGTAAGTAAAAAGTATAAATGGTAGGGTTAGTTTCAAAAGATCTTGCATAATCAGGGATTTTCCTATGATTTTTGTCTCTCTGTTAATGTTCCCCAATTGCATGCTATGCTGAAGAGAAGGAATTTAGATATCTCGGCCCAGATGGAGCTGGTCAAGCTAGTCTCGATTAGGATATCTCCTTGATACCCTAAACTGAACTCTGTTTTTCAACTGGACCATATCTTACCGATCTGGGGGAATTTAGACTTCGCAGAATGATGTCCATGATACAATTCCTAGTTTTTGACTCAGCTGTCACAAAAGGAAGAATGGAGCAAACTGAATTTTCAAATAGACTCTGTATTTGTCTCGGTGATGTAGTTGAAACACTAGAGCATGAAACACTGTACAATATATTGTTTTTAACTGATGTCAACTGATGTTGCTTTTAATGGATTTTATTATCTTTTAAAATATTGCTAGCCACCCCGAGATGCTAGTAGCAGGAGGGAGCAGCATACAAATGTAATTATAAATAAAAAATTAAATAAATATTCTGACTTTAGAGATGTCTGTACTGTTTTACCTTTTGCTTTGTATATCGAGTCTCTTTTTGTGTAGTTCATGATTTATGTTTTGGCTTTAGTTTAATGGCAAAAACTGCAATAAACTTGATTTGATTCGGATTCTGCAATGATGGAGATGTATATGGATGGAAAATATATTTTGCTGCAGTACCCTCTTCCTTACTGTTATCAGGGCTAAAGCAGAGTGTTGTTCGCGTTACTCTCTTGCTAGATTTACAGAAACAAGGAGCAACAATAACCCTTTGCATCTCTGCTTTAGTTTTCATGTTCCTTGATAAACTAAGAAAGAAAGAAACATTTCAAAGGAGAAGTTTGGGGCTTGTGTACATGCTGGTAGTTGGGAGCCCCCTACCCTATCTCTCATCCCCCTGATCATAAGTTTTAAAATTAATTTCTGGAGACCATACTAGTACTAATACTTTAATTATCAGCATTTAATATCCCACCCCCTCCTGACAAATGTCAGCTCGGGGTGGCATACAAATATAATAAAACACAAATACAATATAAAATACAGTGTAAAATTTGAATAATAAAAGAACACTACAACTGATGGAGCTGAAAATCCCCCCAACCCAACCCCTCCACCCACTACCCATCTCTCCTGCCAAAAGCCTGGTGTAACAGCCAGGTCTTACACTGTTGTTGGAAGGAGGGATGGTCCGGGCCAGGCAGACTACCACCAAAAGGGAGTTCCACAGTCTCGGGGTGGCCACTGAGAACGCTCGCCCCAAGGTCGCCACCCAAGAAACTCGGGGGACTTTGAGAAGGGTACCCTCAGCTGATTGCAGGAGCTGATCCACAATAAAAATCAAGTGTTAACAATAAAAATGTGGAAGATAAAGAAAATACATTTAAAACCACCACCACCCTATCCCTCATCCTCCCTCCCTTCACTCATCTCCCTAGTCAAAAGCCTGGTGGAACAGCCAGGTCTTGCATAGGCATCAAAAGGAGGACTGGGGCCATCTGGAAATTCCACAGCCTAGGTACAGCCACCAAGAATGCCCTCTCCATAGTTGCCTCCCGAAGAAGCTGGGGGACTCAAGAAGAATGCTCCCAGATGATTGCAGCTGCCGATCCAGAGCCTGGGGGGCGAGGCGGTCCAGCAGGTAGGCAGGGGCTAGGCTGTATAGGGCTTTATAGGTAAGCACCAGCACCTTGAATCAGGCCCAGAAGACAATAGGCAGTCAGCGCAGCAAACAGCGCACCGGTGTAATGTGCTCACGGTGACCTGTCCAAGTCAAGAGATGGGCCACTGCATTTTGCACTAGCTGCAATCTCCGAACTGTCACCATGGGCAGCCCCATGTAGAGTGCGTTACAATAGTCCAGTCTAGAGGTGATGAAAGCATAGATGATGGTGGCCAGGTTGAGGTCCAAGATGTACAGCTGAAGCTGCCACACCAGAGGAAGCTGGTGAAATGCACTTTTCACTCCAGCCTCCACATGGAAATCCAGGCGGAGCTGAGAATCAAGGAGCCAGACTATGAACCTGGGGGATTAGTGGGGAATGCTATTCCCACCGCCCTACCCACCAGCATCACCTCCATCTTGTCAGGATTCAGCTTCAGATGACTTACCCTCATCCAGTCCCCCACAGCCGTCAGACACAGAGTAAGCACTGAGACTGCCAGGTCTGGGTTGGATGAAAAGGAGAGGTAGAGTTGGGTGTCATCAGCATATCGATGACACCAAATGCCAAACCCTCTCATGACCTCATCCAACAGCTGCATATACACATTGAACAGGAGAGGGAACAGAATAGAACCATGCAGGATTCCACACTAGAGGTCCTGGGGAGAGGATGAACAATCTCTGAGCACTACCTGCTGAGTTGTCCTGGCCAGAAAGGAGTAGAACCATTCAAGAACGGTCCTGCCCACTCGGACTCGGTCACGCAAGTGGGTCACCAGCATCTCATGATCAATGGTATCAAATGCAGCTGACAGATCTAACAGAATTAGCAGGGTCAATTGACCCTGATCTAACTCATGGCAGAGGTCATCGACCAAAGTCACAAGTGCAGTCTCAGTGCCCTAAACCAGATGAAAGCTGGACTGCAAAGGATCTAGAAAACCGATGTTGTCCAGATGCCCCTGCAGCTGCCGAGCCACTACCGGTTCAATAATCTTCTCTAAAATGGGAAGGTTAGATAGAGACTGGCCGAACTGGCAAGGGATTCAAGGTCAAACAATGTTTTCTTGAGCTTAGGCCACACCACTGCCTCCTAGAGGCAGCTCGGCACTCTGCCCTCCCAAAGGGAGGCATTGACCACCACCACCAGCAATGGCCCCAGCGTCTTCTGGCTGACCTTTACCAGCCAAGATGGGCATGGGTCTAGTTCACAAAAGATGTCTCTGACAGTCCCAAGAATATCTACCACATCAGCGGGCGATATGTACTGGAACTGATCCCATGAAATCAGACAAGGCGGGGCTTCCATAACCTCCAGCACCCCTATTGTAATAAGCATGGCATTGAAATCATGGTGAATAAAAGTGATTTTATCCATGAAGTAATCAACAAACATGTCACAGTGGGCACTGGAAAATTCCAATTCCAGGCAGAGGGAGGCCGGACTGACCAGCCCCCTCACCACCCAGAAAAGTTCCACTGGACGCAACTTTGTGGATGCTATGAGGGCAGCAAAGAACTCCTTCTTTGCTGACCACACAGCCACAGTACAGGCTCTTGAACTAGCTCTATGCTACAGTCTGTCAGCTTCATCACATGAACGGTGTCGCTGTTGCTCTAACGGCCACCCTTCATGCAAGGCCGGTTCCAGGGTTTGTGAGGCCATGTGCGAAGTCTTGGTGCGGGGCCTAATTTGCATAATTAGGCCCAACCTAATTATGCAAATGTATACATTTACATAAATCTTACTCCCTCTGGACAGGAAGGATTCCCATTCTCCACCTCTCCGAGCAACCATGGAGAAGCATGGCCTCCTAATGCTTCCCCCCCTCCCCAGCCGAGTGTCTACCACCACTCCCCAGGAGTGGTTCCACTGCAGGGGCAGCCAAGCGGGCAGTGACACAGACACAGAGAGACTGACTGCGTCCACTGCCTTACTGGAGGAGGGGCCAGGGGGTGAGCTTAGCCAGTCTGGCCTCCAGGGCCTGTTGCTTCTTGCTGCCAGTGCCGCCTGTGCCTTGTGCACGCATGCGGTGTGACCAGTCCAGAGGTGCTGCTATCACACACACAAGACACCCAAAATGCAGCTAGCTTATTAAGCGCATTATGCCATGAAAAGAGACATATAACCAGTTCAGTTGTGCCCCCATAATCAGTTCATGCTGCCCCCACCCCATAACCAGTTCATTTCTGCCCCCGCCCCCATATAATCTATTCACGCTGCCCCCACCCATAACCATTTAATTTGTGCCCACGGGGCAGCGTGAATTGATTATATGGGGGTGCAAATGAACTGGTTATGGGGTGCGGGTTTAAAGACAGTATTCCTGTTAGCAATAACTTCATTAAGAAGAGTTAGTGAAATAGCAGCCATAATAATCTCAGAACCATATTTGCAGATTTATTTTCCAAGACAGAATAGATATTGCTTTACATCCTAAATTCCTACCTAAGATAGTATAAGTAAGACAGTTGTGAGAATGTGGCCCTTTTTACACGGGTCTCTCCTCCCAGCCGTAAACACGCAGATTTCTGTGTGTTCATGGGTGGGGGAACCCCATGTGAATGACGTGGTGCACGCGCCCATGGTGAGTGGGGGTGCGTGCGCGCTCGCCTAACACGCATCCCCACTCACCCCCCCACTCATCCCCACGCACGGAGCAACCGGGGGAAATGGTGGTTACTATGTGGGTGTGGATGAGTGGTGGGTGAGTGGGGATGTGTGTGCAGCTGTGTGCATGCCCCATCCATGCACTGGCGCGCCCACGGACTCCCCACCCGGCGGAGCCATGTAAAAATATCATGTGAGGAGCCACTCGAAGAAGAACAGAAGGTTGCTACCTTGCAAACAAGGTTCTTTGAGATGGCTCCGAACATTCTCACAACACCCACCCTTCCAGCCCCGCATGGAATTCTTTTCTTATATTTCTAGAAAGGGTTGAAAGGAACTGTCATTCAGAGGGGGAGGGTTCTTTTTATACCAGAGGAGCTCAAGACCATCATGTGGTCTATTATTTGAACAGGGTGAGCGCGCACAACCCAGTTGTGAGAATGTTGGGAGCCATCTCGAAGAACCTTCTCCCAGCCCGATCCAGTGTTCCCGCTGCTGCTGCTGCCGCTGAAGCACTTCTTGAAGGCAGAGGCAGGTGAGGGATGGGGTCTGAAGCCAGGGAGAGGAGGAAGAATCACTTTCTGGGGGAGAAGCTGACTGCAGTCTGCTGCCCAGCCAGGCAAGTGCGGGGCCCCAGCTGGCGGCGGGGCCATGTGCGGCCGCACATGTGGCACACGCCTGGAGCTGGCCCTGCCTTCATGCTTCAGATCCCACAGATCCTCAGTAAACCAAGGTGGTCTGCGGTGCTGACACACAGGGTGTGGATGCCTACAAGCCGTCCGGTCAATGACCTCAGTCAACAAGGTGTTCTAAAGAGCAACAAGGTCCTTGAGTGAATGGCCATCAAGATCAGAGGGTATCTCCCCTAAAGCATTCCAGATCTTTTCTGGTTCCATTAGTCTCTGGAGTGAATCAACCAAACTGGTTCTACATCTCTCCAGGGGCAGACATGCACCGGGAAACAGGTTCACAGGAGGGAATGATCTGTCTATGACAAGGGCACTGTTGACACCTCCCCCACTAATGGATCCCCTGCCTAAAGACCGATAGAGAAAATCAGGTCTAAGCTGTGCCCCCCATCATGTGTCAGGCCGATGATTACTTGGGACAGGCCCATGGTTGCTATGGCGGCCATGAACCCACATTCTGCCCCACCAAGACTGGCATCAGCATGGATGTTGAAGTGCCACAAGACAAAAGTCTTTGGGGACTACAGCACCACCTCCAACATCAGCTCCACTAGAGCATGCAAGGATGCTGTCATACAGACAAGCGCACTGTATATCAGCAGCGCTCCCAATCTGTCTCCCACCAAATCGATCACAAGATGGAGGCCCTCAATCCCTGAAACAGACTGCAGCAGATACCTCTCAACGGACCACAAGTCTCTAAAAACAATGGTTACACTGCCCCCCTGTCCCTTTGACTGTGGCTGATGCTGCGTGGAGTACCCAGCTGGAACAAAGTCAGCAAGAATAGGTCCTTACTCAGTTTCCAGCCAGGTCTCCATGATACACGCAAGGTCGGCCTCATGGTCCAGGATCAATTACCGGACCGTAGTTGATTTATTAATAACCAACCTCACATTTAACAGCACCAGGGTTGGGCCAGGGGCCCTCTGACCATGAATCACCTGACCATCTGCCGGGAGGGTAGTGAGAGGGACAGGTACAAGGTACCTGTCCCATCTCACAGATCGAGTATACAGGGACCATAATTCCCCTTTCCCATCATGACGCCAATGGTTTTGGTCCTCCCCTGGAACAGACCTCCCCCACAGTCCCCTGCCCTCCTGGCTGAGGTGGGAAAATGAGGCGGTCCCTCAGGTAAGTAGGGCCCAGACCATGTAGGACTTTATAGGTAAGAACCAACTTGAATCGGGTCCAGAAGACTATAGTTAGCCAGTGAAGTGAACAGAGCACTGGTGTTAGGTGTTCACGGCAGCCCATCCCTGTAAGGAAGTGGGCCACCTCATTCTGGACGAACTGCAGTCTCTGAACTGTCACCAAGTGTAGCCCCACGTAGAGTGCATTACAGTAGTCCAGTCTGCATTTACGCATATGTTACTTACATTTATGCATATGTTACTTACAATGTCCATTTTACTCATCATATTTTAATGTATGTTGTGACAGAAAATTCTTGTATCAGGCACCCTGAACTTGAGGGATAATACAATCCCACCCCCCATTCTCCTCCCCTTGTTAGGAATGCAACATTTGGATTTCAATGCAAGTTGACTTTGGAAACATCAAGTAGGGTAATGCCAAGATCCATAAGAGTGACTAATGTCTTTGGGTACCCAGTTTAAGACACCTGTATGGTCCCTAATTTTCAGAGGACAGGTGCTGGGGGCAAAGTGCTACATGTAACTAGCTGCATGTGTATTTTACCAGAATTCTACCTACTTCTTCTCTTGTAAAAACCAATATGTTCTGCCATGCTCTTATGGACTGAGTTAAGAGTTTCTTTGTGTAAATGTGGAAGGTGTGTGGACTTGGAAGGGCAAGGGGATGGTAAAGCAGCTTAGCAGAGGAAGGGTCTTGGAAAACAGGAGAAAGTTATGTATTATTATTATTTATTAATATCATCCTGCCCCTACAATCTAGGCTGGAGAAAGGAGGAAAGACAAGGGAGAGGGTAATATAAAGAAAGACAAGGGTACATTTGATGTACTTCCAGCCTTGTTGGTATTTGAAACTAGGAATACAAGAATAGAAAGTAACCTTAACTCACACAAAACTTAGGTTTTCATATGCGAATTTACATAGCTATAACTCTTTAACATCTGTACAAGATATACAGAAAATACTTTTTCACACAGAATACAATTAACCTGCAGAACTCTCTGCCATGGGATATTGTGAAGGGCAAAGTGACTTCAATGGGATTACTCTGGAGTAAGTGGCTTGTGGATTGCAGCCACTGTAACATATTCCGAGCTGGCATGTTTGTAGTCAGTGGGGTTGATTTATTGCTCCTGAAATGACATACATGAGTCATAAATCAGACTGAATGCTGCCCAGTAGTTAATTACTAACTCTTTTCTGCTGCAGGTTTAATAATTTCTGAACTCTAGCCTTAAATCTGGATTCCTTATACTGTTTGTGTGTTTATTTTTAATTTTTGATCAGTTTTGTCCAGATTTTCCAGGACTCCCTATTCTTTTTGCTCACTTAAAAAAGAAAAGAAGGAATTCTCCAGTCCTATGCACATATAGGACTGACTGCTCAGAGCACCAACAAAAGAACAGAAGCAGATTCCTCTTACACATTGTAAGATGCAGAATCAGGGCCGGGTTTAACGTTTGGTTTCAGTTAACTTTTCTTGCTGTTGGCCCATGATCATAGGAGGTCCTTCCAATATTACATTTCAGTAGTCAATATCAGATTAGAAGTAGTAGTAATAAGAAAACTTTCCCAATGAATAAACATATTCTACAACATTTCAGAGCCATGAGGTCAATTTGTCTTGTATTGTCTTCACATCAATTGGCCCCCATAAAAAAATATTCCACGGTGTTCCTGACATCATTTAAAGCAGTTGCCTTGCTTCTCCACTTCATTACATCAGTTTTAAAGCAGTATAACTCTGGTGTGCTGAAGTGAGTGACACCCAGAGGGAGTAGTACAAGCCTTGAAAACAGAACTGGTCAAAAACCACTAAGGTGTTTCTTTCAAAAAATATGTGAAGTTTCAAAATAGTGTTTAAAATAAAGTCAGGTATTTTTTTACATTGATTAAAAAAAATCAGCTCTTTTGAAAGAGTATTCTTAGATTTAAAAAACCCTTTGGTTTAAGAGAGGAATTAAGGTTTTTAAAAATTTGGTCATGCTCAAAAAGCATGGAAATTGTAAGTTAAGGCTCCTGCCTTAACATGCGCAGTTGCGCACCATGTAAGCAGTAAAGACGTTGTATAGTCTCACACATGGTGCTCGCTTACAACTTAGGCTCCGTGCACCCACACTTTGCTTTGGTCTTTCAGTCCCAATCCTCTTCCTCTGCAGGTTGGGGGCAACAATGAAGCTGGGGGTGGGGCAGGTTGCTTCCCCCTTCCCCATAGCTAGCTTTCCCTATATGCTTTCATTTGGGTTGGGGAGAATGGGAAGACTGTGAACAATAGAAGCTGTTGGCAGTTTACATCCAGATCATAACAATCAGGGTCAGACTCAGGTAAATACTGGGACTGGAAATATTAGGGAGGCAGGCCTAGCCTTGATGTTTCCTGCCTTGATGATGTCCCTAGTCTCTCCTGTGAATGGGAAATATCTGAGCAGTAGTCCTTCACAAAGATGTGTTCAAATAGTACAGGCAGAACTGATAAGTGTGTCTCGGTGAAAGATCACAGGTGCAGGTGTCTGAAATGAAGATCCTGAAGGTTTGTTAAACTTGCCGTACAAACATGGTATGTTCTGTTCGTTCCTATCAGGGAGGTCCCAGCAAGTGGGTGATGGGAGACTGCTCATCATCCCCCCAGGACCTCTACTGTGGTGTCCCTCAGGGTTCCATCTTTTGTTCAGTGTATATCTTGTTGGAAATGCAAGGACTGTGAGATCATTGCATCCATTTGCCCAATGCAGAGTTTACAGAGGAGTGTGAGTAGCTAATCATCAATAAGCAGGCAGGAAGCATACTTAAGCTTAAGTAGCTTTATTAGGAAATACATGTAGGATAGGAAAGGCCTACATCTATGCTAAGTCCTAAGACTAGGTGTGTTCAAGAGGGAGGAAGGAAGCTCTCTGAGACACAAAGAGATGAGAAATCTCCTGGGGGAGGAGATTGACCAATCAGGTTCTGACAGGAGTAGGACAGATAGGATGGGGGAAGGGTTCCCTGATCTGTCTGTCTACTCCTGGTGTTTCTAGCAAACAAACAGGATGAGGTGCTTAGGAATGTATTTCCAACATACATTCCTAAGCAACCAAAGGAATGTATTTCCAACATATCTGAGGCAAGATCATTCGGAGGTTTGGAGTGAAGTGCTATCAGTATGCTGATGGCACCCAGGTCTACCTCTCTTTTTCATCCAACCCAGGTCTTGCAGTCTTGATGCTTACCCAGTGTTGTTGGGGGCTGGATGAGGGTGCGCCAATTGAAGATGAATCCATATAAGACTGAAGTGATGATGATTGGTTCATCTTGGAGGAGATCAGAGCTCCTGTTATTGAGGGGTCCAGCCCCCTCTGGTTACCTAGGTTTGAAGCCTTGGAATGCTTCTGGACCTCTTGCTGCTGGAACATCAGGTTGCGGCAGTGGCCAGGAGCACCTTTCACCAACTCCATCTGGTGAGAAGGCTGCGTCCCTTTCTTTCTTATTCAGAACCTGCCACCATCATCCATACTTTCATTATCTCATTACTAGATTAGTGAAATGCACTCTGCATTGGGCTGCTCTTGATGACTGTCCAGAAGCTGGAATTAGCGCAGAATGCAGCATCCCAGCTCCTTTCAGGGGTGGGTCACCGTGAGCACCTTACATCTGTGCTTTACAGTTTGCATTGACTTCCTACAGCTTTCTGGGCACAATGCAAGGTGACCGTCTTTCCTACTAGGGATGGGCGAAAGCGATTCGGATGTTCGGAGTTCGGACCAAACTCGGTCTGTTCGGACGTCCAAACTGAATGTCCGAACCGAACTCTCGAATGACCGAACAGTTCAGTCATGTTCTGATGAGTTCGGGAGCAGGAAAAAACGTCCTTTCGGGGCCAAAAATGAGAGTTTGGTTTCGGTTTCGATAGCGCTATTTTTGACTGTTTGGCCAAGTTCGGTCAACCCGAACTCGGTTGAACTGAACCATCGAACCCGAACTTGGGATTCGAACTGAATGACCGAACATCCGAACCACATTCTGTTCACCCATCCCTATTTCCTACCACACTCCTCTGTGACCTGTGTGGTCGGCTAGGGACGCTCTCTTGCAGGTACCATTTGTTGACTTTGTTCATACGACAAGGGCCTGCACAGAGCTGTTCTCGGTTGCTGCCCCAGTATTGTAGAACTCCCTTCTGCCCAAGCCTAGGCATATTCCAGAGGCAGTATATAGTTTTTCTTTTCAGCAAAGCATTTAGCAGGCAGGGATAAGGGGTGGGGTGGGGGTGGGGGGTTAGGGGATTTTTTAATCATTTTCTTTAATGAGTCTTTGGGGAAGGGCAAACTAGAAATTGAAATAAATAAAATAAAATAAATATGTTCTACAGACCATCCTTCTTCCCCATTGGGCATAATCCAGATCTGCAGCCTGTTTTCTTTGGCAAGATCTAAAGTCTTTATCAGAATTTTGCATCTCAAAGTCTATTCTATTTCTGTACTATGTGATTCAGAGCTGTTTCAATGTGTGGTGCTGTAGCATGCTGCCATCCTGTGTAGCGTTTATTCTAAATGCAGGCTTTCCCAATGCTGTTTTATATTACTGAGGAAAATACATGAATAATGAGAAACGGTGCTAAAGAAGTTCTTTGCCCTGGCATCTTGCTTTTAAAGTGCAATCTTCCTCCTTATTTCTGTAGCACCTGATGTGGAACAACCATTAATTAATGACAGGTTCTGCCCCGCAGGGACTTACAAGGGAAGGGGGCCAAGGGAGAAGAGAACATATTAAGAAACAGGGATACATTCATGTAGTTGTGAGGTGCATGTGTTTAGCTTAGTTACAGAGGCAAAGGGGACTGTGACAGTGGGGAGGATGGCCCTGCTGTTGGACTCCCTGGAGACCTGAACCCCAGCAGCAGAGGGACCCCCGCTCCTTACCAGGCAGGGCTAGTGGGCAGAAGGAAAAGAACCCATGGTACAATGCTACAGCGGGAGGAGACAGAGAGAGGTGGCCTTCCTCGGCCTCGCTGACAGTGGCACCACTTTCTGGCACACTGTCAGTGATGTCATTGGGAGGTGCCCTGGAGGGGTGGGTCCAGTGTGGCATTTTAAGTGTCCAGACTGTTGCAGCAAGGGGGGAACCCAGGAGAGGGCTGGGGATGGAAGCTGATGGTTATGCTCACCCTGACAGGATCACAGAGAGGGAGACCCTGGCATGCCCAGACCTGAGGTAACGCTGGGGTGCTGATTGAGCTGGCCCAGCTGATGAACCCAGCCCTGTTGGTGGCAAAGGGAGATAGTGAGTGTGGGAGGACGGAGGACCGGGTGGAGAGGTGAGCGTAACCCTCCTCTCTTTCGTGCCTCGCCTAGAGCAGGGGAACAGACCTGTCCCCTGACATGAAGGTTTTTTTTGGGTACAGGGGTGGTGGGTATCACAGGGACCTTGAAAGAGGACAATAGAAGGAGCATTAATGAGCAGCCTGTGGGGGGGTCAGGAGCTAGGGACATCGAGGTATTTAATTTTCAGCTTTAAAAGAACGTGTGACCGGCTTTAACACGTGAAATGTCAAGTCTAAATCCCACATGTGGCATATTTACCACGCAGCGTGATTTTATGCAGCATGTTCACCACGCATGTCTAAAAGCAGCCTTATTCCTGGGGCCCTGCGCAGTCACAGTCTGCACTCCCCTGGATGGGATGTATTATAGAGCAAGTCTAACAAGTGTAGCAAGTCGTAAGTTATTATCTAATCAATTTGTAGGTGTGGATTCCAGTAAGTGCAACCCATAATTTGCTGCCAGTGAGTTTATAGTAACTATTTACCGGATGACATATTTTGAATGCCAAGATATGAATACTACTAATAAACTATTGACCTATACCCACTGTATGAAAGAAGCAGTGTGTGTGGAGTTATTAATGAAATCTGATCTGATCACATTCTACCTTTTTAGTTAACAAGATATCTGGAAGATACAAGTGGTTTATTAAATAAACTTTAGTGTCTGACAAATATGGCATGCTTTGGAAAAGAAAAACATAAACACAAGACTGGAACAGGGCTCTGTGCCACAGAATCAGGAAATGCGCTGGCTTTCATAACTTGGTAGAGAAGGGATCAAATAGCCTTGGGTCAGCCCTGAACAGTTAACATTAGACTGAACAAGTCTGACAAGAATGAGTTAAGCAACTCCCCATGCTTGTCCTCTTGAACAAAACTTTGTTTAGCTCACTTTCCACCAAATGTTGGCCAGTGTCTTTGCTCCTTCATTAACCATTTCCTTGTATTACTTTGTCCTGCAACTTAGAAAGCAGGTTCCTTCGGGGCTGATTACTGTTTGTGCTCGCTCTTCTTCTGCCAAAGAAGTAATCCAGCAACTCCAGAATAGATGCAATCACTGAATCTAAGAGCTGGAACGGACCTGCAGATCGTCTAGTCCAAACCCCTGCTTGGATGCAGAATGACTACAATTACAACATCCATGACAGATGGCTGTCTGGCCTCTTTTTGAAAACCTCCAGTGACAGAGAGTCTACAACTCATCCTAGGCAACTTATTTTGTTGCTGCACAGCTCTTACTGTTAGGAAGTTTTTTCTGATATTTAACCAGAATCTACTTTCCTGTAACTTGAGCCCATTGTTTCTAATCCTGTCATTTGTAGCAATGCAGAACATCTCCTTGCCAGCTTCCTGGTGACAACCCTTTATTTATTTGAAGGCGGCTATCATGCCTCTTCTTAGACTTCTTTTTGCTAGGCTCAACATAATCAATTTCTACTGAAAACAGATGCAACGGTGGAGAGGTGCCTCTCTGTTCTGTCCTGGGGAAAACCACAGCAGCTGCCACTCCTCAGGTTGGCAGGGAGGACTGTTCACATAAGCACCTCTCACACCGTAACCTGAGTGTGGGGGCTGTCGGCACAGATCCCTCCATGTCCTGGGCAGCCTGAGGGACTGTTCACATGAGACAGGACTATTGGGCCAATGCAGTGCAGCAGTATCGGACCCTGGGAAGAGTTGCTGCCAAACACCTGATAGTTTGTGTGTGTGTGTGTGTGTGTGTGTGTGTGTGTGTGTGTGTGTGTGCACGCCTGGCCCCCATTAGCTGTTTGGTGTGCTCACGTCCTGCCAAATAGGGGTGTGCAATTAGTTTTCATTATTATGATAATGAAAATTAAAAATTTTGTTTTCATTTTCATTATTGTAACAACAAAATAGGAAAAATAATAATAATGAAAATGAATTTTTGATTTTGAAATAACAGGAAAACACGGAAAAATATATTTCTGGCTATAACATTTTGTTTCTTATTCAAATCTGATGGAACTTGTGGAGCTTGTATCACCAACATAGGGCATTATGTGTACCAAAGTTTGGAAAGATTGGATGAAGGGAACCAATTCTATAAGCAATTGAATGATGCAATTTTAAGAAAATCTGCATTCACATTCCTGGATGCAACTTCTTTATCTTCTTTCCAATATGCATTAGACTTAGGAAGTCTATGTACCTACCCAAGATTATCAATTCTGCCAAATTTCAGAAAGATTGGATAAAGGGTCATGATGTTATAAACCATTAACTTGAAAATGCATTTCTGGCTGTAACCTTTTTATACTCAATCCTGTTTACAAGACATTTGGCAGGAATGTATCCCATACCTTCCCTGTCATCTCTACCAGAACTCAAGACAATTTGACAAAGGTCCCAATTTTATAAGCCTCTGATGTTGTCCCCTTGAAGGCCATTATTCAGATAAATAGCAGATACATGCTGTGTCAGTCAGAGGCAGGCACGTGGCATGGCAGGGGGAGGGAGGCTGTAGGAGAGAGAATGGGGAGAAACCCAACAGACTGATAGACACATTCACTGGCCAATTACTGCATGCTTCCAGCTTTACAGGACCAATTGGTGGTGGCTTTGAGGCAGGCATAGGAGGTGGCCCTGAGGCCGTTTGTCTTTCTAGGCCCACCAATCAGATTTTCAGTGGGGCAGGGTGAGCGTGCTCCTCCAAGCCCCCCTGATCAGCTGTTCAGTGGGGCTGGGGTGAGCGTGGCCCCTCTGACCCCACCTCACAGTGGGGCTGGGCAGGTTTAAATGATGTGTAGTCTTACGTTTGCCTGGTTGGGCAGGTGTTGGCCCAGGATGTGTCTATGAGTTTCTCCAGCCCACACATCCCATAGCAGCTGCCCACCTTCCCCAGGGCAGATACAGGCCAATGTCTGGCAGGGACAGAAAAAATATTCAGGTGCAGGCTCCAAGGCTGTCTGGAGGCTCAACCTGTCTGGGGGGAGGATATATGGATCACTCAAAATCCTCCCCATGAAGTGAATGAATAAAAGTAATGCAACTTTTCACACGACTGAAAAGAACGGGGTGAGGCAAGAGGGTAATTGATATGACACGGACTAGAGATGCATCTTGCTGGTTTTTTGAGGCAAGTGAGTAATTGACATGAAAATGACTAGAGCTTAAAGACTTTGTGACGGAGCTGGCTCCTGATAAAGTTACTTGAATTTAAAAACCAGAGTCACATAATTTTCCTTATGCTCTTTTTAAAAACACCACAAATGGCGGTCAGTGGCTGCCCTACTCTGCACGCACCAGTCAGCAGAACTGATTTTTAAAAATGTTTAATAACTTGTTTTTGGCTGCACTAATCATTAGCCCACTACACCAGTCCTTGATCCAAATATCAAGTTCCAAGGCTGCAGACCCAAAGACCCAGTTCAAAAGTAGTCTGAGGTAGGGCGGGCTGGTACAAGGGATTGTGGGAATGGTAGGAAGTCTCTGTCCCAGCCTGTGTCCCCCATTCTGCCCCACATTTCCCCTTGGCAGAGCTGCCATCAGTGGAGTAATTTTGGTTCAATGTTTGGCTGTGGAAGGGGACATCATGCCTCATCATGCCTAGTAAGTAAGTAAAGTTTATTTAGGCATTTAGCTTGCGCCATAGCCAGTACACAATCAAACTAGACAAATACATGCACAGTACATCATGCATAATTAAACAAAACAAACATTTAAAATAATACACTTGATCCCTGGGTCTAAAGTACAGTCCTAGAAAAACCTTAAGCCCTGCACAGTGGACAATCAAAAATTTCACCCAACAAATGACACCTCGGTCACACCTGATCCCTAGGGGTCAATATTAAAGTCTTAGGAAATCAAGATTCATAGCATACCTTCCCCTTCTCAGGGTTCCTCTGACAACACCTGTCCCCTAATACCTGTCACAAGGAGATACTTGACTACAGGTCTAACAAATATGTAGAAATAAAGGTTAAACCTGTATGTAATGTAAAAACTGAGAACTGGAAACTCACTTCATGTAATGGAGAGAGACAAAGTCATGCCGAATGTGTATTCAGAAAAGCCTAACAACACCTCTGCAGAAACCAGACAGAGACCATTCGGTTGCAAATTGATCTCTTCTTCCCTATGTGACTAGAAGCACAGAGTCCTCCAGGCAGGAAACTCAAATAAAGAAACCTGGAAAGATATTTAAGTGGGGGAGATCTTTTCCCCTCAGGCTCAGTTGGGAGAAGTTACTTCGCTGGCTAACCAGCTTAAGGACAAAAAGCCCAGACTCACTACATCTGGCTGAGAAGTGGACTCAAGTTCATGGACTGCTGTAGGGTAAGGTCTTAACTAGGGACTTACTCAGTACAGACTAGGATTGCATTATATACTTTTGTTTTATTTGCCACTCTGCATTCAAACTATCTTTGTTTATGTAATCAATAAGCTTTCTTCTTCACTAAAAAGTGCTTTCTGTTGTCTTACATTGGGGAACACAGTCTGAGTATCTTGTGCCCTCAATCACTTGCGAACCCAGAGAGAAAGAGTCTGAGAATGGGAAGCCTCTAGAACTTGGGTGACAAAAGTGTTGCCCCTTTGCAGGACTGAATCAGCTAGAGAGAGAACTGATTCAGACAGGGTGCAAGTGAGGGAAACTGAGTCACCTAACCCAGAAACGTGGGGTAGTGGACCCCAACCCCGTGACAGTGGCACCCAACGAGAAGGGTTGCGCTCAGACTTGTGTACTAATGTGTAGAAAAGGAAAGAGGGATAACCAAAAGTAAGTGGTATTCTCTGAAGGGAGTAAATCCCAAATCTGAAGAGAGTGAGTTGCCAGCACCTTCTGGAACTCAACTCTAAGAGTAGAATAAGTGATGCTTTGACCAGAGTGTGCACTGTTTGTTGTTTTAGTTTTGATTTTGGGTGTCAGGGCCAGTTATCAAAATAGGGCTGCCAAAGGGTTTCTTCAGGCTCCCGAAGGCAGAATTGATAAAGGAAGCACAAGACAGACACCTCCAAACAGAGGGGAAAACTAAACAACAACTTAAGCAGCTGATATGAGAATTTGAGGGGATGGACCAAGATTGGAATGGAGATGATTTGCAAACCCCCCCTCAAACCTCCCCTCCACCTGACCTGCAACCAGGAGATGAAGAACCTGGAGACAACCAGGGACATGGCTCAAACTTAGAAGTTGAGCTGGCCAGACTGAGAATGGAATGTGAGCTCAGACTAGAGCAAATGAAAAAGGAGGAGAGAGAAAATGCAGAGAAACTAAAAATGCAGCTCGAACTTGAAAGACAAAAACAAGAGAAAGAGATTGAACTGGAGAAACTAAAACAAGAGAAAGAAAAGGAGAAAGAAAAGGAGATTGAACATGAGAAACTGAAACAACAGGAAATTGAGAAACAGAGGCTACATTAAATTGAACTCCTGAAGACACAGAAGAACCTAGGAATGGAACCTCAACTCCCTCCAGGAGCCAACGCTGATAGCGACCAGAGATGCAGGATTCAAGACTACGCACCCCTCATACCTCAGTATGATGATAGAGAGTGCATTGATGATTTTTTCACCACCACACAATACATATTTTGACAAGAAAAGATTCCCAATGACATGTGGATCCAGTTATTGTTACTCAAGATCTCAGCAAAAGCAAGAAGCGTGGACAACACAAAAGCAGAGGAAAACCAAGCATTAGGACTGAAATGCTGTATTGCTGTGGCAGCATTTACTGGCGGAAAGTGCTCTTCCACACCAAGCAGCACAGTTAGGAAGGGAAAGATTTTTGCGCCTTGCACTCGTGGCTTTCCGCAGTTGCTGCTGTGGTATTTTTGCCACTGTAGATTTCACGCGGAAGTGGCAGGTTTGCCACAGTAGTTGAGGATTTTGGGGTTGGGGGGGCTGGAGGGGATTGTTTTTAATCTTTGTTGATGGTTTAAAAATTTTTTTAATTGTTATATTGTTGTAAGCCGCCCCGAGATGCCGTAGGCATGAGGGGGTGGCTAAAAAATGCTTTAAAATAAATAAATAAATAAATAATAAAACTGTTTGTGTTCACAAACTGCAGACATGCTGCATATGCATATACTAGAAGCAGGTAATGCGGAATCGTGGAAATATCGAGGGGAAGTCGGCGGCAAGACACATTAAGTGCTGAGTTCTCGGAATGGAATGGCGGCGCAGTAACAGCTGCTGCCGCTTCAGCCCTACCAAGTATTGACTTTCAATGACTTCAAAAACGCAGTTCTTGAGGCGTACATGATCACCACAGAAACCTTTCACCAGAAGCTACACAACTTTAAAAAGGGAGATGGTATGTCTTATTCTGATGTTTGTAATACGTTGAAACAATATGGAGTGAAATGGTTAGATGCACGAGGGAATGCTACTAAGGACCAAATAATTGATCTTGTAGTACTAGAACAATTTTTTAATGTTTACAGCCCTAACCTAAAAGCACACTTGCTTAATCATAGAATCACGAATATCAAGGAGGCGGGGAGGAGGGCAGATGAATTTACTGCAAATGCTATCTCAGCTTATGGGGAAAAGAAGCCAAATAATGGGCAAAAGCCCAAACAAGGGTTTTACCACAAGCAGAATGGGTATAAGCCTCCCCACTCTGAGAAGGGTAACCTGACCCAGAACAAACCAAATGAGAACATGGGTGGGGAGAACCAGGGATCCCCCAGACCCAAAGAGCACACACTTCCCACAGACCAATTCTAGAAACTGTTTTTCTGTAACTAGCCAGGGCACACAGCAAAATATTGCCCCAAGCAAGGAAAATTGAGGACCAAACCAGATCTAAGATTGATGCTAACTTGGCCTCAGTGAAGACAAATACTCCCACAGGGGATTATATCTGTTACACACTCCAAGAACCACCCACAGAAAATGCATACCTCTTCAGACGAGCCACAATTTGATCCCAATTGGAAAATCGAAATTCCTAGGATTTCTTGCCCTTCTTAGGGCTTATATTGGCAACATTTGACCCCTGCAGTACTCAAAATATAATATATAAATTCCTGACCCTTCTCAGGGCTTGAGTTGGCAACACTTGACCCCTAGAACAGAACTCACAAACATAAGACACAGGATCCAAATAAAATACCTTGCCCTTCTCGAGGCTTATATTGGCAATACTTGACCCCTGCACTATGGGCTATCAAAAGACTCTGCCTAGGAACAACACCTGGAAAGCTTAAATTTCATAACGAACCTTGATGTTCTTGGGACTTATTCAGCAAAACGAATGCAACACGATAAGGGATGTTAATCAAGAGTCAAAAGGGGGTGCAGTTTTCTTATTGGTGCTGCTTGATGGGAATAGGCAGCTAATTTGATAATGACTTCCCTATCTTGCTGCTGACATAGCCAGATTAACTTCTCCCTTCTAGAGTGAAAAGGTATCCTCTGCAAAAAAGCGGCGAGAAATATGTTCCTAATATCGAGGAAATAAAGGCATTCCAGGACATAATGCTCAGAGTCCTCAATTGAAGTTAATCCACAAGGGCAGATCCTTTTTTTTTTAGCGATGTCCAAACAACGTCCTGCAATGACTGCCATTAGCATTTGGCCTAGACGCAGTCTAGTAAGATGTATACAACAACTAGACTTTAGATTGAGTCGAAGATATTTTGCCGTCCCAAATTCAGGCATCCAATGAAGATAAAGCAGAGCAATTGCATTAACCCTGATTGTAGCATAGTCCTCTTGGCGTGCTATGTCACTAATTTTTTTAAATACCTCCTGCATCTTGGTATCCAAAAAGAACCTAACAAATGATATTATTTACATATAAGTTGAACATTAAAGAGGCCACAATACAGCCTTGCCTGACTCCTCTGTTGGTCGGGAAGGATGGAGTTATTTCACCTAAGACCCCAAACTGAACTTGAGCCCATGTCCCTTCATGATAACAAATCAGTAATTTCAACAAATTCAAATCAATTCCCAACGAGTGCAACTTGGTCCACAGTAAATCCCTATCGACTGTGTCAAATGCCAATGACAGGTCAATAAAGGCAGTATAAAGTCTATATTTCTCTGCTTTAACATATTTGTGAATAATATATTGAAATATATAAATATGGTCTAATGTACTGTACCCGGATCTAAAACCTGTCCTTCCCTGATTATTTCTTTCTCTTGGACCCATTCAGTAAGCTTCCAAAGCAGGAAGCGACCAAATGACTTGGTCACAATATTTATGAGTGAAATTGGCAGATAGGAACCAGGGTGATTATAAGCATCTCTCTTATATATGGGTACAATTAAGTTACCCTTCCAACACTACCAGTAGCAAGGATGGCATTGAACCATTGGTTCAAAAGAGGGACCCACGAATCTGCATGTTCATAATATAATTCTGAGGGGAGTCCATCCATTCCAGAGCCTTTGCTTCTCCTTTGGGTCTTTATCAGGCTTTTTACTTCAAATTCAGTAACTGAATATAATAGATTCCCAGGAGATGGTGGAATGCGATCTAAAAAACCATTTACCTCCCTCTAGGGCAGTGCCCTGGGCAGAGTATTGCTTGGAATAAAACACTACCCAGTTCTCAGCAGGAATATGTGCATCTAGAGCTCTACTATAGGCCGTTGTTCCCATTCTACCATGGTTCAGAAGGCTCTTTTATCCCCGTCAAGGATAGCAGCTTGTAGCTTCTCCCATTGCCTCAATGCGTGAGTCATTTTTAATTTTTAATGATCATTGTATAAATTTTTCTTAATTCAGGAATTCCATCTGTACCATCTGTACTATTTAATATTGATTTTTTCACTGCCTCAGAGAGTTCTTTTTTTCTGGTTCCAGCATTCACTGTCAAACCAGGTTGCACTCCTGGGGAATTTCTTTCCTGCATGAACCATAATATTCTTGTGAAAAAGAGAATTCAGTGCTTGTATTCAATTTTGCATACCATTGAGGACAACCTGGGTACTAGTTGCCTCTAGGATTAAAGTCCTTTGTTTCCCAATGTCCTCCATAGCTATTGCTTTAACAACCTTAGCAGCCAGATCTGTATCCCATCTTAATTGCTTATTTTTATACCAATTGGGAAACACAAATATATTCAGGGGGAACAATTAAATCTAGCCATTTGCCAGTAGTGTTCTCAGAGACTAAAATATCCCAACCCAATTTCACATGAAGCAGAGAATGATCACTCTCAATTCTGTCCAACACTACCATATCCAAAACAGTAAACCAAGAATTAGATTCAATCAATAATCCAAGACACTTGAGCCTCTTGAAGACTGAAATGTCATTCTATTGATACTGGATGATCTAAAGATGTTGTTAACAAATCTATAATTTAGAGTTGACAAAAGATCTTAGGCCCTTTTTTACACGGATGCTGCTGCAGTCTGGTGGAGGTTGGTGGAAATGGATGGGTGAGCACACCCACCGAACACCCAGCTGCGCCAATCCAGGAGACGTTTGCACAGACAGCACCGTGGGGGGTTGTGGGATGGAAGGAGAGGGGCTGGCACACACCCAGCGGGCAAACACCCACCCTGGGAAACACCAAGTAAACACCCAAGATGTTTACCTGGACAGCCAATACACGGAATGGAGGGGAAACCCCGCCCAGCACAGTGGCAAGACAACATGGCTGAAAGAGGGCAAATGAAGCTGCGGTACACAGCACTTCCCCATAACTGCCAGACCCCATGAGGGCGGGGTTGGAGGGAGCAGGATGACAGGAGATACAAAGTAACGGCCCCTGGCCAGCCCTGAAACAGAGGCCAAACAGCCGGGTGCCACAGACCACCCACAAACCAGGACCTGCTCATACACAACCATGCACACAAGCACACAGGGAATGGCAGCATGCCCAAGGAGGCAGGGGGGGACCCCAATGGGGAGAGGGGGGCAGGAGCAGGAAAGGCCACCAGGGGAATGGATGAGCTCCGAAGCATCAGGGAACCGCAACACAACCCCACCCCCCGCAAAGCCCCTGCACACAGAAACCCAAGGCCCCTGATACAATGAGCCAGGAATGGGACAGATGGGGTCATGGTGGCAGGCATGGAAGCACACACCACAGTCAGAATGGGAGGGCATGGGGGGTGGGAGAAGGGAACCCCAGAACACACCAACTGGCCATGAAGCAGCAGCTGCCCACCAAACACCAACTACAGATGCGCGTGACTGATTGGGGAGACCAACAGAAAGGCAGGGAGGGGGGAAAGGACAAGGACAACAGACAAGGGGACGGGGCTCAAGGGATCACAGGGAAGGAGGGGCAGGATGACAGGGCCAGAGGGGGCCAAGCGGAAGCCATTACATGTATCTGAGAGGTCACAACGCACAGGAAAGGGAACCGGGGGGAATGGGCGAGTCCCGAAGCATCAGGGAACCACAACACAACCCCCCCCGACAAAGCCCCCGCACACAGAAACCCAAGGCCCCTCATGCAACGAGCCAGGAACAGGGCAGATGGGGTCATGGCGGCAGGCACGGAAGCACACACCACAGCCAGAATGGGAGGGAACAGAGGGGGTGGGGAAGGGAATCCCAGAACACACCAACTGGCCATGAAGCATCAACTGCCCACCAAACACCAAGCACAGATGCGCGTGGCTGATGGGGGAGACCAACATCAAGGNGGGGGGGGAGGGGGGCGAGGTGTTCTTCATTAAAACAGCTTTCAATTGCTGCCCCTTTATTTATTTATTTTGATTTATATCCTGTCCTATCTACGAAGGCTCAGGGCAGCTCACGACCACATATAAAATACAAGTATAAAATAAACAATTAAAACCTCACAAAACTAAAAACACCCCATCACCTGTCTCTTATACACATCTAGATGTGTATAAGAGACAGGAGAATGGGGGGGGGGGGGAAATCAAGATATCCAGTTCCAGCCAGGCAACCATGGCACAACCACCAGAAGGTGCCCACACAATGGACCAGCACACAGGGAAGGAGAAAGCACACACCTGGAGAAGGGAGCAAACATACTTTAATAAAAAGGAAACACAGGGAGCCACAGGCACAGAAAACAGGGAAAACAGAGCAGGGGAGCTGTCACTGAGAGGGATGGTGGGGTGGACCTCCCCCCTCAATAGGGACTCTGACTCCGTACCCAGCTCCAGCGATCTGCCTGGGCATGGTCAAGCTGGTGCACCCTCTGGAGGAGGTGCAGGAGTATCTGGAGCACTTCCTTCTGCTCTCTGGTCCGCTCAGCTATCATTGCCTGCACTACGGGAGAGAGGGAGAGGGAGCGCGCCAGTAGGACAGTCCATGGGCCCCAATAACGAAAGACCCCACACAGACATAATGGGGGAGGGCCCTGTACACACGCAGTAAACTCACTGATCTCTTTGTAGACCCGTGCCCCAGCATGGAGCTCGGAGGCCGCACGCTGGAGCTGCCCAGCCATCTGCCCCAGGTGCAGCACCGTCACAAAGACAACCAGAGTAGCTAGAAGGGAGATTAGGAATCTTAATAATTAGCCAAACATCTTTTCCAATGACAAGAATTTGTACTATACACAGTGCTGAGTTTACCTCTCAGCATTCTCCTTAATATGTTGAATAGACTGTGTTCCTACACTCAGTGTGGCACTTCTTATGTTCTCATGTTCTTATGACTCTTGCATCACACGAGTTGCCTACGCAACAAAGGAATTCCAGTGCCTGGTGCAGAGGTAAAAACAAACAAACAAACAAACAACAAAACACACACACACCTTGCATCTGCCTTACGTTCTCAACTTCTGAAGTTAGCAACAGTCCCATCTGAACAAATCTTCAGTCACTTTAATGCGTTGCAAACTTAAATCTTTGCAAATATTGTCAAAGGGATAAACTTGATGAAAACAATGGTGCAAGTATTTTGACATCCATGGCCCTCTTCTCCCTACCTCCCTTTAAGATATCTGTGTAGGTCTTGGGTGCTTAATTTCAAGGTGTATTGTTTTTTTTCCCTCTTTCCAAAGGTTATTTCAGCAATGCATACACAGTACTCAGGTGATTCTAATCAACCATTGTGCAAACTGCTCTAGAAAGACAGAGGCCAGCTGCAGGGTGATAACTTGTCACATGGTAAGCATTTGACATGCTTATTAAGTGCTATGCCACTTTATTGTGCTGTATAAATAACAACAGCCCCTAATTTGGTGCTCACTCACTAGACTCTTCTAGTGTTCCTTGTAAATCAGCCCTCCCTTTAGATATGATATGAGCATTATCTCCCTATCCTGACTTTTCTGAGTGTTAGTAGCAGAGAGCTGTAAGCAGTAATAATTCAAAAGTTACAACAGAGGTTGAATGCCAAGGGTCACTCCATATAGAGCCATACATTAGTTTGTATTCATGACGTCCAGCATCTTACAATAGAGCTGTCTACTTGTCAGCTGCTATTTTCTCTCTTAGAAATTCAGATATGCTGTCATTTTTCTGAAGATTTAAATGAACACAGTGGTATTGGTGGCAGGTTCTGTATATGAGGAGCCCTAGAAACCACAGTCTCCTTTACTGTAGAATGGGAAATAGGGACAAAATAGTATAGTGATATCTTTTATTGGACCAACTCCAATTGGTGGAGGTCCTCAAGCTTTCAGACTTCAGGGTCCTTCATCAGGCAAGTCAGGAGTTAGAGCTGCAGACTGAGCCAATGCTGTTCTGCCCCTTTATTTATTTATTTACATTTATTAGTCGTCCCCTCTTGCCCATGGCATCTCGGGGCGGCGTACAACATAAAAATAAAAAAACAATAAAACACAACAAATAAAAACATTTTAAAAACCCATCTAAAAGACCCCATTAGCCCCCCAGATTTTAATTATCCCAACCCACCCTTCCCTCCTCCGAAGGCCTGGGAGAACAGCCAAGTCTTACAGGCTCGGTGGAAGGCCAACAAATTTGGAGTCAGATGGGCTTCCTCTGGGAGGGAGTTCTGCAATCACAGTACAGCCACCGAGAATGCCCTTTCTATTGTGGCCCCCCCATTTTACACGGTGGTCCTCCAAAAGGCACCCACGGAGGACCGCAGGGGTTGTCTGGGGCGCAGAAGGTAAGAGCAGAGCTGGCTCTGAAAACCTCCTGCTTGGAGATCAAGATGGAGGTCAGTTTTAACAGAGACTTTGGCTTTCCTGCCACACTGGGTTTGTGGGATCTCGTGAGGAGCGAGATTGCCCCCAACTTTAAATTCTCCTGCCCATCTGGGACAGCGTGCAGGCTCCAGTGGACACAGGCAAGTAGACAGAAGCAGCTGATGTACCACTTCTGTCCCATTGCTTTCCTGGGTGGCCTGAAGGTCTGGAGTTGAGCCTGTGACCTCCACCATAGGCGGAGAGTGCACTCCCATTCAGGGAAGTGAGGCTTGTTGTGCCAAAAGCAACTGGGCTTTTAAGAGGCCATGCCTCATAGAGGGAACAAGTGGCACCAGGCATGGAGAAAGAGAGGGATTAGTCCCCCACCAAATATGGGCTTTGCACCTCACTGCCCCCGAAGCCCATCATCATCCAGTTGCCAGGGGTGGGAATATTGGTATCGGATAAATCCGATACACCTGATAATCAGGTATATCGGATGAATCAATTAATCTGATAATCACCGGTATCAGCATACTGGATTTTTAACATTGGCCGCTTAACGGGTTTTTTTTACATTGTGGCCATTGAAGTGAATGGCCACAATGTAAAAAACCTGGTAAAGCGGCCAATGTTAAAAAAAATGGTATGCCGATAAATCTGATACCGGGGAGATCCAATAACAGTAAATCCTGTATCCGGTATTCTCCCCGGTGTCCCATCCCTACCAGTTGCTCTTTTGGGGGAGGAACCACAGTCAGAGGGGAATATGAATGCGCAGTTCCAGGAGCTTCAAGAGTGCTTTGCAAGTGGCCTAGCACCAGCACTCTCCTGCCCCTCCAAACAGGTTACTAGGGGCATTAGGAGAAGCTATGACACCATGGATAGGGGAGGACAGGGTGCCTGAGGCTCCCATAGCACCTACGATTACTTATCATTTCTATAGCAATACTAAGCACTTTACACTCACAGATTTTCAATCTAAGGCCACTTACCCACACTACTGCAGTGCCGAATCTCCCAGCGGGGAACCTTACTGCGCACTGTGCAAATGGGTGCTTGCTTGAAAGAGGAATCAACCATGCCCAGCGGCTTTTATTCTTCTAATTGTAAGGGCTTGAAATCCAACCCTGACAATCAGAAGAAAAAAAGCCATGTGACGTGCCTGATTCTGCTTTCAAGCAAGTGCCCACTGTAAGATTCCCCGCCGGGAGATTTGGCACCATGGTAACATGGGCAAGTGGCCTCAGATGGTCAAGGGTGAGGTGGGGTGTCAGTAAATAATGTCATAGATCCTGAGTTTTGCTAGGTATGGTATTCCTCCTTCAATGCAGCCATTCGTATGGTTAGGTCCTGTGGCCAAGTGAAATATTAAGTTGGCTTTCCACTTCCTGCCCATGCACCCTAATGATTTCGTTTTATTGAGCTTCTTTTCTGAAGGAAGTTACTATTTTATTTTGACAAGGCCATGCCCATGGGATGTGCAGCATCATGTGCAGCTTTTGAAATTTTCAGCTGGGCATTGGAGTGGGCGGCTAGGAGGCAGACTGGTAGCGTGCACATTCTTCATTATTGGGATGATTATATATTCATTGGCCCCCGCAGGAGTGTGCATGGCTGCTTGCTGCATTCTAGGACCTGGCTAAAGAGGTAGGAGTGCCATTGGCGTCTGAGAAGACTGAAGGGCCCATTGAATCCCTCACTTACTTAGGATTCAATTAGACACTGTTCAGGGTGTTTCCTCAGTACCTGAAGGTAAATTGTGCCCCCTCCTAGTGGCAGTCAGCTGAACTCGTGCTGCCAAGAAAGTCACTCTCCATGAGCTTCAATTGGTACTGAGTTCCCTGAATTTTGCATGCAAGGTGGTCAGTCCAGGCCAAGCCAAGCCTTTCTCACCAGGCTTTACAGAACAGCTGGTTTGGTATCGCCTTACCATTTTATCTGAATAACTAGGGATCTCAGAGCAGATTTGCAGGTATGGGAGACCTTTTTGAGTCACTATAATTGGAGGTCATTCTGGCAGGACGTGTTTATGCTTGGCTGTGAGCTACAAGTACATTCGGATGCAGCTGGAACTTTGGGTTTCGACATATACTTCAGGGGGCAATAGTGTTCAGAGCAGTGGCCAGCTAGATGGGCTGACTCAGGGGTTACCAGAGATCTAACCTTTCTGGAATCCTGAAGCAGTGACTACATGGAATAAGGAATTTGCAAACAAGCTAGTTCTGGTGTGACTATTATTTATTTATTTATAATAAAATGTGTATGTTGCCCTCTCCTGCTAAAAGCATCTCAGGGCGGCTAACAATGTAGTAAAACAATTTAAAACAACAATAATATGATTTAAAACACTATTAAAACACAATATAAAAACAACATACCCCCAACCCTAACCCAACCCACCCACTCCCTCTCCCTCAGGAAAAGCATGATGGAACAGACAGGTCTTACATTGTCTATGGAAAGAAGGGAGGTCAGTAATAAGGAGGACCTCCAATGGGAGGGAGTTGCACAACCATGGTGTGACCACAGAGAACACCCTCCACAAGGTCGACACCTGAGAAACCCAGGGGACTTCGAGGAGGGTGCCCCCAGCTGACCACAGGGGTCAATCCAGGTCCTGGACGGTGAGGCGGTCCTGCAGGTAGGTGGGGCCCAAGGCATTCAGGGCTTTAAAGGTTAACACCAACACCTTGAATAGGGCCCAGAAGATGCAGGGACCCGAGTTGACTGTGCCAAAAAAAATATTCTATTCTGCATTCAGCAATGTCCAGTTCTGCAAATTTACTGCAAGCACTGCTGCCCAGTTCTGTAAACAAATTCACCGGGAGCATTAGCACCTTGAACTGTGCCCGGAAAGCTATTGGTAGCCAGTGCAGATGCTGGAGCACATATGTAATGTGTGCCTGGCAACCTACCCCCGACAGAAGATGGTCCACCATGTTCTGCACCAACTGCAGCTTCCAGTCATCAAGGGCAGCACAATGTAGAGTGCACCGTAGTAGTCTAGCCTCAAGGTTATGAAGGCATAGACAATGGTGCAGCCTTCTCACCAGATGCAGTTAGTGAAAAGCACTCCTGGCAACTGCCGCAACCTGGCAATCCAGGTGCAGCAATGGATCCTCAAGGTTACGAAGGCATAGACAATGGTGCAGCAAAAATCTTAAATTCTGCAACCAGTGAAACAAAATTCTTCAAATCCACCACGAGCATTAATATTTGCATAATTAACTTGATTTGCATAATTATGCAACAAATTATACACACAAATTTGCTTACCAGAATGCTTTTTCAACAGGTTTGACCTAGAATCACAACTTGTTAAATGAACACCACTCAAATCCTCTGGAATTTCAGCACCCCAGAACTCCCACCTCATGTTAAAGTCCCAGACCTCCTCACCAAAACATAGGGTTCTAAGACCTTCCACCTTCCCACTAATTCATCTCCCAAGGGCCTATTGACCCTCAAGGTTGTGGTCACACCTCCTTGACAGACGGCAGCTGCAGCAACTGTTTTAGCATGGAGTCAGGCAACAAGTTAATGCCTGAGTCAGGATTTAAAGATCCTGCAGACAGACAGCTCCCACTGCAGTTTCACTGCAATTTCAGCCTGTCACTGCGAGGACTGGCCGATTCTGCAAAAATCACTGCAAATTTCAGCAACACAGTAAACTTGGGTCCCTGACTATAGGCAGCCAGTGCAGAGAGCGAAGCACTGGTGTAATATGCTCGTGTCAGACTGTCTCTGTTAGGAGACGAACTGTCGCATTCTGCAGCAGCTGCAGCCTCCGAACCAGCACCAAGGGTAGCCCCATGTAGAGTGCATTACAGTAGTCCAATCTCGAGGTAATAAAAGCGTAGACGATCGTGGCTAGGTCGGAGTCTGAGACATACGGCTGAAGTTGACACACCAGATGTAATTGGCGAAATGCCCCTTTCACCACAGCTGCCACCTGGACATCCAGGCAGAGCTGCGGGTCCAGGAGCACCCCCAGACTCCAAACCTGAGCTACCAGGGAAGGACAGATCCCATCAATGATGGGAGCCACCACTCCCCTGGCCTTTCCCACAACCATCATGTCTGTCTTGTTGGGATTTAACTTCAGACGGCTCACCCTCATCCAATCCCCCACAGCTGCCAAGCACAGGGTAAGCACCGGGACTGCCGGGCCTGAGTCAGATGAAAATGAGAGATAAAGCTGGGTGTCATCAGCATATTGATGACACCGTACGCCAAACTCCCTAACAACCTCCCCCAAAGGCTGCATATACACGTTGAACAAGAGAGGGGACAAGATAGAACCCTGCGGGACTCCACATGTGAGGCCCCAGGGAGAAGATGAGAAATCACCCAGGACCACACGCTGGATTCTCCCCACCATGAAGGAGCATGAGAGGGATGTTGGGGAGAATGGGGGTGGGGCGCTCTCCTGAACTGCCAAGAGCTCTCCATAGGCTGGGGTTCCCCAGGTTGGAAACTCTATGGGGCCATATTTTACGCCAGGGCTGCTCCCACTCATGTTGTCATTTGAAGTTTATTCACACGGATCCCCTTGGATTTGGGGACCCGCTTCTGGGCCCTGTACAGTCTTTACTAGCCTGGATTCATAGACTCCACCCTTCCCAAACATCCCCATGGAAGAGACACTGCTGTCCAGCTCCATGGAGCTGCAAGGAATAGACCCCCAACAGCCCCACGGAACAGACACCCCTGCCTCCCTCTTGGCTCTATGGGTCCCCCCCACCCCAGGAACAGTCACCCTGCAGTCACATAGGACCCTCTATACTGACCTTAGTGCATTTTTCTAGAAGCCCTTCCTACTCCAGTCAGACCCCCTGCCCCCACCAACCTTTAGATTGTAAGCTCTTGGCTTTAGATTGTAAGCTCTCGGGCAGGGACTGTGTCTATCTTGTGTTTTTTTTTAAAGCACCATGTACATCGCTGGCACTATATAAATAATAATAATAATAATAATAAAATAATTAATGGTATCAAATGCAGCTGAGAGATCTAATAGGATCAACAGGGTCAAATGACCCCGGTCCAACTCATGGGAGAGGTCATCAACCAAAGTCACAAGAGCGGTCTCCGTGCCATATCCAGGGCGAAAATTTGATTGCAAGGGATCGAGAAGGTTAATCTGGTCTCCTGCAACTGTCGAGCCACCACCCGCTCAATAACCTTCCCTAAAAAGGGAAGGTTAGAGACCAGCCGATAGCTGACCAGGACGCCAACATCCAATGATGGTTTCTTGAGCAGGGGCCACACCAGCACCTCATTAAGGCAGTCTGGCACCCTGCCCTCCCCCCAGGGAGACACTGACAATTCCTGCCAGCAACGGCCCTAATGTCTCCTGGCTGGCCTTGACCAGCCAGGACGTGCATGAGTCTAATTCACAATAAGTGGCTTGAACAGACCCCAGGACATCCCCCACATCTGCGGGTGACACATTCTGAAATTCATCCTACAAAACAGAACAAGGCGAGGCTTCTACTGCCTCTGGTTCACTCACTGCTAAAAAGTGTTGCATCAAAACTGTGGTGGATCTGTGCGATTTTATCTGCAGAAAAGTCCACAAACAAATCACAGCGGGCAGTCGATGACTCTAAATCCAGGTGGAAGGAGGCTGGACTTACCAGCCCCCTCACCACTCAGAAAAGCTCCACCAGGCATGACTTAGCAGACACAATGAGGGCAGCAAAGAAAACTTTCTTTGCTGCCCGAACCGCCACGGCATAGGTATGTAACCAGACTCTATGCTGCAATAGGTCAACTTCAGTACGTGAGTGACGCCACCGTCGCTCTAACTACCGCCCTTCCTGCTTCATCCACTGCAGCTCCTCCATATACCACAGGAGCGGATGCCTGGGAGCCACCCAGTCAATGGCCTCCACCAACACAGAATTCCACCTGGTCATTGTTGGAAAAACAGCTCCAGATGACATCACCTTCTGCACCAACAAACCCTAATGACCACTAGGGGCATTTGGGAGTAGAGATAGTGAGTTAGTGTAAGTGTCACTTTACCTTTCCTGATCTCTGCTTCTAAGCCCCCTCCCAGGTGGGATGTGCCCAGGAAGCTCCTACTGGACTTCCTCCTTCTTCCTGACCTTTCTCCATTCCTAACTTCTCTCTCTGACCTTCAACATGTCTGGCCACCATGCTGGTGGCAGCTAGCTAGTAAGACTAGGGATAGGCCTTTCCTATCACAATGTACTTCTCAATAAAGTAGTTTACTTTAATCTAGAAACAATCTCCAAGGTGTTGATTACTACTAAGCTGTTGCTACTAACAATTCAAGCTGCCTTTGGGGTTTTGTTTTTCTAACCATTAATAAAAATTCCCAACAGTCATGAGGTCATTGAGTGAGCAGCCATCGAGATCAGAGGATACATCCCCAAGAGCAGTCTGGAACCTTCTAGGTTCCATATGCTGTTGGGGGCGGACCATCCTAATTGGTTCTGCACCCTCCCAGGGGCTGACATGTGCCAGTATACCTGCCCGGAGGAGATAATGCTACAGTGCCTATCTTGCAACATTTATTTTAAGGCATGGAATGTTCCCGGAGTGGACAACAAGATTGCTGATTCTTTCTTGTTTCCAGACTGACTGCTTCAGAGAGCTAGCACCCAAGGCCAACATAACACTGGTACAGGTCCTGCCACACCTTTGGTGCCTTGGAGATGAGAAATTTCCCATGCTGTAAGGCGGTCCCTGGCCCCATCTACTATAACTGCTTACTGTGGATGGGTCAGGGGATTCCAAGAATTCTGGGAGGAGGAGGGGATCACCCACAATAACCTAATCATGGAGGACCACATTCTTCATTATCCTTCGTGTGCACCTTAGCTTAGTTATATAGATAGAAATAGTGTTGTAGTTATTCAATTTTGATATTTTAGAGTGTGTTTGTAGGACTAGGCCTTTAGATATAATATTTATTTACATAGATTTTAGAATAGTTAATACTATAGTTAGAGTTCGTGTAGATAATATTAGAAAAAATTGAATTAAAAAAACAAATAAATATATATATTTGTGTGCATTTTTGTTGGAAGACATGCAGAAAGGAAGTAGGAGAGGTCAGTCTGCTGCCCGTAAGGCAGGCAATGGGACACGTGGCAGAGGTGGTGGTAGGGACTGTGCCAGAGGAGTGGCAGCATGCAGCAGCAGCAGCCAGAGCCCATCACCACTCCCCAAGCTTCGTGGGCATGATTTTGGGAGACAGGATTCAGAGGCTCCCAGCAGCAGTGGCACAAGTCTGGGGTTGGTTTGGCGGTGCCTCCTGCCAGCATCCTCCAGTGCCACACAGGGCACTGGAAGGCCTGCAGGACATGAGGCTGTGGCTGTCTCTGCTGCTGCAGGAGCACTGGCAGGTGCTTGGATTGTTCCTCCAGGGCCACCAATGTCCCCTATTGTTGAGGTGATCCCCAGAAGTTCAGGGCTGGTGGATCCCACCCTGGATGCTAGAGGCAGGGCCCAATCCCCAGGCAATGGGAGCAGGGAGAGCAGCAGCAGCAGCAGCAGCAGCTCTAGGGGGCACATGGAGGAGAGTGACACTAGCATGGTGGACAGTCAAGCCTCAGGGTCCCAGTACTCCCCTTCACGGGACATCACAGTGATTGAGGACAGTGAAGCAGAAGAAGACACCAGTCCTGCAGAGGAGATGTCTGGAGCTGAGGCGATGGCTGTTCCTCATCCCAGAGCTGTGTTGCCACCAAGGTCTGCCCCTCCCAGCAGCGCTGGCAGCAGCAGTGCATTACCAGGGGCAGACCAGAAGCCAGGAGGGGGGAAAATCCTCTGTCTGGGCACATTTCAAACTGGTGAGGGTGGCTGATCCCATGAAGGTGCAGTGCACTTTGTGCAATAAGCTGGTCAAGCGTGGGCAGTTGCTCGTCAACCTTGGGACATCTGCCATGGCGAGGCACCAGAAATCATGCCACAGTGCTCTGCTGCTAAGCGGGAAGGCAGGGGAAGTGAATGCCAGCGGGTTCCCAACTGCAGCGGCCAGTCACCCACCTCCTTCAGCGGGCAAGCGTCCTGCACCAACTGTTGCCTCTAGTAGCAGGAGTAGTATTCCTGCTAGGGGGGGAAAACAGCAGCAGGAGACTCACCAGCAGCATCAGTCCACCATGGAGGAACTGGGGTGGGGGCAGTTGCCAAGGCCATCGGCAGCTGGAGGGCGGCGTGGCTTTCAAGAGAAAGCCAGGTGCCTGTTGGGCAAAATGATTGTGCTGGATGGGCAGCCCTTCTCCATTGTAGACGACATGGGCTTCAAGCAGCTGATTCGGTTCCTGACCCCCCAGTTTAAGCTTCTGTCCTGCACCACTCTGAGTCGGAATGTGGTGCCAAATCCTGTACAGGGCTTTGAAGGAGCAGGTGAGGGAGCAGCTGGCAGGGGATGGGGGGGCTACTGTCCACTTCACCACCGACCTGTGGTCCACCAGGAATGCCCAGCATGCCTACATGGTGGTAACAGCGCACTGGTGGCAGGACCTGGAGGCAGCTTTGGGGAGTGGCAGGAGGGGTCCCGAAGCAGGGTATAGGTGAGCCCTGATTCAGGCACAAGTCATGGACAACCCCCACACCACTAGGAACATCGAGGCAGCCCTGACCACTATGGTGAGGGAGTGGGTCACGCCAGGTGCGCCCTTCACCAAGGGGTGCATGGTAATGGACAACGCAGCCAATATACTGAAGGCAGTCTGTGACGGGGGCTTCACCAGCATCCCTTGTGCCACACACACCCTTCACCTGGTGGTCAGGGATGCTCTAGGCTTGGGGGAGAAGGGGATTTGGGCAGGCACAATTAGCTCCCTGATTGAGTGGGGGAGGAAGCTGATGGGGTTCTTTAACTGGATCATGAAGGGCAGCGAGTTCCTCTGGGAGAAGCAGGCCGAGCAAGGCTCCCTGGTGCACCAGCTGGTCCAGGATGTCTCCACACGGTGGAATTCCACCTTCCTGATGCTCGAGCGGCTTCTTGAGCAGAAAGTCGCCCTACATCAGGTTCAACTGGTGACAGACAGTGGGGCACCTCAAGGGTACGATGGGGTGGAACAGGAGATCCTGTCTCACACGGTCTTGTATTGAGACCGTTCCTGGACATGACGGAGACCGTGAGCAGCTCCACTGCCACCCTCAGCCAGGTGACTCCTCTGGTCCAGAGTCTTCACAGAAGGCTGGACGAGATTCTCGGGGGGTGGGATTGTGGCCCTCAGGGCAGGAAGCTGGCCGATGAGGTGCTTGACCTGGTGCGGAAGCTAAAGGCAGGGCTGAAGGTGTGTTTTGATGAGCTCCTGCAGTGGGAGGAATATGTCCTGGCAACAATGCTGGACCCCAGGGTCAAGGGCAGTATGGCATGCCAGACAGCGCTCTATGGCCACTGGAAGGGTACGCTGGTGGACAGGGTCCGGCGGGCAGAGCGGGCTATGCAGTAGGATGCCCCTGGGGATGGTGGGAGTGGGAGTAGTAACCTCTTCCAGCCAGCTGGGTCTATCCCTTCCCCCAGTCCTAGTGGTAGCAGCAGCAGCAGCAGCAGCAGCACCCCGCTATTGCCAGCAGCAGCAGAAGCAGCTTGGCCTATGTGCAGGCCACTCTGGGGAGCATGGGGTCCTCCACAATAGGGCAAGCAGTGTGGCTGAGGGCAGTGGTGGAGGTGGTGCCCAGGCAAAGCTACCAGAGGGAGTATGATGGCACCTCAGCAGCCGTGGAGACCAACCTGGAGGAGGAGCCATGCATCGATCCCAGCGATCTCTTGGCCTACTGGGGCGGCAAGGCCAACATGTGGCCAGCCCTGTCGAAAGTGGCCAAGGGTATACTGTCCTGCCCACCAACGAGTGTCCCCAGTGAGCGGGTGTTCTCTATGGCGGGGGACATTTGATTCCTGCATCGCCTGAGACTGGGGGTCAAGTTGGTGGAGCAGTTGTTGTTCACCAAGGTGAACCTTCCGCTGCTGGGATTCCCTGAGCTGCCCCTGAACAAGGCAGAGACATACTGGGATTACGCCTCCACCTTCTTTTTCTCTACCTCGACCTCTTGGAACTTTAATTTCCACCAGCCGTTTCTCCATATTGACAGCTTGAAGCCGTACCCCATCCAGGAAGTCCTGGGTCGACTTCTCCACTTCGGCCTGAAAGGCCCTTGATGCTGGAGACTCCTCCTGCGGGGACTCCTCAGCAGAGCTGGAGGAGGGGGAAGGGTTTTGATGGTGTAGCTGGTGTGCCTTCCCCCCCTTCTTCTGGTGATGATGCTTCTCGGCCATGCCAGAGTCCTGCCGCCTCACCATCTTGCAGTGGACATTCTCAACATGGGCGATGAGCCCCAATGTTGTCCCCTGGTTGGTCCTTTTAAATATTTTGCTGAATACCTAAAGAACATAAAAAGATAGGAACATAGGAAGTGCCATACTGTGTCAGACCAATGGTCTGTCAAGCCCTGCCTGCATTCTGTCTCCACAAGTGGGTGGGTGGCTAATCTCTCTCTGCAGGGGACTTCCTAACAGGTCATAGAGCAATCCATTCCCTGTTGTTCCAGTCCCCGTGCCTTACCTTGCAGATGGCGAATCCAGTATGCTTCTCATACCACCGCCAGACATCGTACCTCGTGCGCCCGCTGTCTGGCAGTGGTGACCTCCACCTCGATGGTGTCCTGTGCATGGCAGTGGCCCCAGCGCCGGAGGTGGCATCATCACCCTCTCTGAAACAGGAACACATAAACAACACCTAGTAAATAATATTATAATATCATGCATTTATGATGATGCCTCTAGTCCTCTCTCCTTGGGGTGCTAGGGATGGCACTGGGAGATGGTGACCCTGCCTGGCACGTGACAATCCAAAAGACCCTTGCTGGCACGTGCAAATCCTGCCCTCCTTGGGGTGCTAGGGATGGCAGTGGAAAGACCCTTGCTGGCATGTGCATCTCCTGCCCTTCTTTGGGTACTAGGGATGGCAATGGAGAGACCCTGACTGGCACTTGCAAATCCTGCCCTCCCTGGGGTGCTAGGGCTGGCAACTAGAAAGACCCTGGCTGGCACGTGCAAATCTTGCCCTCCTTGGGGCGCTAGGGATGGCAACTAGAAAGACCCTGGCTGGCACGTGAAAATCCTGCCCTTCTTGGGGTGATAGGGATGGCAACGGGAGACCCTTGATAGATGGCTGGCATGTGTTTGGGTGGGTGCTTCCTTCGGCTCGTGCCTGACTGCTGGAATAGCCCCTCACAGTACCCTCTCTCTCTGTGGCAGACATTCCGCTGCCACCCACTGATTCCCACTGTTTGTGCCTGACAGCCCACCACCAACCCACCCACCCACATGCCAGTGAGATCACTCTAAAGGATAGTATTCTATTCTTCTTGTCCTCAAAGTAAAAATAAAGTTTACAAACCTGGCAGCACCTCCTGTGCCCTCTTGCTCCTCTACTGAGGAGACGACCTCCACCACCAAAGGTCCAGCAACCTCTTCCTCCTCCACCGGTTCCGCCACCTTAGCCGGCTTCCATGTCCTATTAAGCCTGACCCTCTTCATTTTTTTTTCAAAGTCCCACACAAACTACAGCCAAACAAAACAGTCACCCACCAACCCACCAACTCACCAACCAGCCAAACCAACACAGTCAAACCAACACACAGTCCAACACTGCCAAAACACACCAAACAAAACCAAACAGTCAGCCAGTCATAACACACATGCTCTCTTTCCACACAAGCTCCACATGCACTCAAATTTCTGGTTTCCGGTTTCCGACGCAATCACGGGACCACGTGATACCTAGACCAAAACCGAAACCGATTTCCGAACGGCTGAACTGAACCAAACGCCACTGAACTGAACGACTGAACCTGAACTCAGTCCCCGGACTGAACGACCGAACCTGAACTCGGCTCCTGAACCGAACGACCGAATGACTGAACCGTGATCTGTTCACACATTCCTAATAACTAGGCATACATACAGCTTTTGTCTGACTTCAATAGAGCTATACTTGATTTCACTATGAATTGAGGGCCCTCAGACAGGAATGAATTCTTGGTGGTTTGGGGCTTTAGTGATAATGTGAAAACTAGGGATGAAATTCTGACTGCACTGAAATCAGTGACAGAACTCTCTCTGACACCAGCTGAACCAGGATTTCAATGTACAGCTTTTGCCTAGGAAACACTTATCTATATTCATCAGTGGGAAAAAAATTTCATTGGATTATGTTTATTCAATGACCTATGTGATAGGAATCAGTAGTCTGTTTTCAGTGTAGTTACTAAGTGCCACATCCAGGCCCTACCTTAGTGTGGGGTGGGCCAGGTGGGGCTGTGGCACTGGTGCCTGTGAAAAGCCTCGGTTCTGATAGCCTCAGGAGCCGTTCCAAAAGCTACTGGGACCAGTACTTCCTTCAGGTCCTTCCACCTGTTGGCCATGTGGTAGAAAGAGCACCACAGAGGTGCCTGCAGGAGGGAATGCTTACACAGATGACACAATACTGAGACCTCAGAGAGATAAAGAAGCATGGGGAGAGGTACTGCAGTGAGACTTTGGATGATGTGGAAATGCCCACCACCAGACACTGCCCAGTCTAATCTTACTTGGATGGGGAAACTGAGGCACATGGTTAAAACAATGTGATTATGGTTTGATAATTGCATATATATATATATATATATATATATTGTCTATGTACGGGGACTGGAATACGTAAAACTCTACTCTGCTTCTAGAGTTATAAGCCAGGCCTATCTTACAGGTCTGTCTCCAAAGGGGGGAGATATGTAGCAGAGCAGAGGGTTAATTGGGTATTGACCCTTTAAGAGGCCAGAATCTGGGCCTTAGAGACACACCTGGGTTGGGCATGGCCAAACCAGCCTGGAGCTTAAAGGCCTCTAATTTGCTCAGTTGTGGGGAGAGACCTGCTGGAGAAGCAAGACTGAGCTCAGCTGAAGGGGAAACTGTGGAGAAGTTGGGTGGTGGATCAGGAGTCCAAGAGGGCTTGTATGAGTAGACAGCTTTGTATGGACAATGAGGTAACAAAGGGGATAGAGCTGTTGCATTGGCACATGGTGGAGGAACTTTGTGCTGGGAATTAAATGGATACTTGTTGAGCTAATTCCTTGTGTGGGCCTGGCTGCTTTGGGGGCTGATCCTGAGGGGAACTACCTATTATTATGGTTATTATTTATATAGCACCAACAGTGTACCTGGCACTGTACAGTCAGCAATTATAGACAAGTCCCTACTCCAAAGGTCTTACAATCTAGGAGAGACAAGGAAGGGGGAGACAAGAGACAGGTGAACATTGGAAAAGACAAGGGCCTTTTTACATGGACCATGGCTCCCTGTGGTGCATGGGGGGATGGGTGGGTGCCGCGTGGGTGGTGCATGGCAGAGTACATGCACCCCCACCCACCGGCTGTGGCATTCCCATGGAGGCATTCCCTCCCAATGCCCATCCACCTGTGGGTGAGGGGGGGTGTCTGTTTGAAAAGGACCAAGGATACCCAGTTTCATTAGTAGCTGTATCAATTCCTTCATGCCTTCTGGTGCTAGAGCTCCTTGCTACACAATTGGAAAGCAGTTCTACTTATCCACATTCCCTTGCCCAGACTAGGGCTGCTTTCAGACATCCCCCCCGCTATGCATATTCTGGCTGCAGGAGCAGCCAGGATATTTATTTTATTTATTTTGCATAGCCCCCATTCGGTTTTCCCAGCAAACACCCACAGGGATACGGAGCAGCATGTGGGTGTTTACTGGCAAAGCTGCACCGGGGGTGGGGGGCGGCTTTCAGACCCCGCACATATCCTAGCTGCACATTCCCTCCCTCAGCCAGAAAATGCATGGGGGCGGGGGGAGGAAGGTCTGAAAGTGGCCTATGTGGTTGTCCAAGGTTGTCCAGACAGAACAGTGTTGCTAAATTGTTTATAGCTCAATAAGAATGACAAGCTTTTTCTTGGAAATGGAGACACAGGTCTTTGCTTTGTTTAGCATTAATATATAGACTTACGAATAATGCTTCATTTGTGGCATTTTTCAATGATGTAAGAGACACTTTTCATCTAAAACGTTGGGTACTGAGGCATTTGGGGTTATCCAAGTGTTTGGGATCACTCGGGACTAAGGGTGTGCAGATGGCACCTCGCTTGTTTTAATTGAATGAAGACCGTATGTTTTCGTGTTTTTGTTGAAAACCATTCACTCTTCTAATTTTTTCATTTAAAAAAATAAAAAATAAAATAAAATAACTATGTATGCGCAAAATGGCCACGAGACCATTCTACGCATGCACACCCTTTTCTAAAATGACAGTGGCCATTTTATGCCTATGCAGTGATTTTTTTAAAAAAACAACCTATTATATGAAAATTAATGAAATCAAACCAATATCGTTTGCTTATTCATTCATTTTCATGTCCTTAGAATGCATGGGGCTCCATTAATTTTAGTAACTAAAAAACCAAAAAGAATTGCACCCCCCCTGCTCAGCACAGGGACACGTTTGCATCCGGAAACAAAAGTACATTTTCTACCTAAGAAGGCAAAATTCTTTGAAATATAAATTGTGTGCCTAGAGTGCCACTCACTGGCTGCAGAGGTTTCTAAAGGTCCTCATAACAATGGGTCTAGAGAAAAAGGACAGATGTAAATGTGTGAATTAAGAATAGTCCCTCTAAGGATCTCTGCCTGAATGAACACAGTAATGTTTGCAGTAGTAAATCAACAGCATTTTCACAACAGATTTTAATTCTCAAACTGTTTCATTGTATAAATTAACTAAGGGCTTCAGCTTAGACCAGAGGAACATGGGAATTGGATCAGTTCTAGAAAACCTGAAATCCTTAGCTTGGGAATCCAAGAGAGTTTGGCTGCTTGCACCTGAGAGGGGGGAGCGGGAACTGACGTGAGCTGAAACTGTGTCAGGGGGATCGCATGAAGTTCCGCTCCTGTGCAATGATGTTTAACCTACTTCTGCTGTGACTCCAGTGATGGGAGACAGGACTCAGCCATGTTTCTTGTCACTGAAATCATGGTGGAAATGGGCTAATCACATGAAGACCCTGCACACATGAGTGAAACTTCACATGATCTCCCCGACGTAATTTGGTCTCATGGCAGTTCCATCCCCCTCCTGTCTCATATGCAAGTGGCCTTAGCATAGCTTAGTGGATAAAGCAAGGCTGGCAAGACTTATGGTGCATTTGATCCAGGCATCAACCTCAGGTGATCCACCAGGACCACTCTCACCAGCTCTGGTGCTCCAGGCCTGGATTCCTCCTGTTGGCTTCCAGCTCTAGGGTATCTTGGCAAACAGTCTCAAGGGTGTAAAGGAGCAATCTCCTTTAGAAAGAGCCTTCTCCCAACACTGGAGGCACACTTCTAGTCCCTCCCATCCCCACAGACACTGGGATGCTGCCCCCACTCTCCATCCCAGAGGTGACCTCTGAGTAATGCTGAAACTCTGTATTTGAATTTATTTGGAATGTACTGAGGTTCATGGCACTTGGTTCAGTTGCACCGATTTCCAAGGTTCCGAGGATTAGGTCAGGTACTCGGTAAGTGTGGCTCCATTCGATGGAGTGTTTCTCTGTGCTGATGTCGCTGTGCGTTTGCCCGGGTGTTGGAATGTTTTGGGACTCCTGATGTGACCCGAGTGATCCACCCCTGACCTTGATTTCGCTCAGCTCGGAAACAAAAAGTACTGCCTTATTTGGTAGGCACAAGGGTAATGGGAGGGGACAGGTGGGGGGCAGTTTTTGACTGGCTGCCTTCCAGGTGCAAAATAAAAGTGGGCATTTGGGCATTATTCACTCTCTTTGGTGACTCAACCTGGCTGAGTGCTACACTGATCTATGTAAGTATTTCGGCTTTTGGAGTTGGAGTCTTGGACTCCTCATTTTTGCGCACAAAGTTTTAATGATGCGTGCGTGCGTGCATGCGTGCGCGCCTGGCCATAGGAGCAATGCTGGGGTTTACTACACCCTGCTTTTTATATTTTAATGTGGGTGCTTGGTCATGGGACAATGGTTATTAACATTATGTGTTTTTTTTGGGGGGGGGGCTTGTGGATGTGCTCTGGGCCTAGGGTTGCCATACCTTGCCTTTAATCCAGGTCACTTATGAAAAATACATGGTGTTGGGCTGCATTGAAACCAATGAAGCGCTGAACCATGTATTTTTTATAAGCATCCTGGATTAAAGGGGAGGTATGGCAATCCTATCTGGGGCACCAGTGCCACCCACCACAGAATTGCATAGGTACATTGGGGTGGGAGGTGGAGGGCGAACTTGCTGTTTATGATATAGTGTGTTTAGGGGTTAGGTTTGTGACTCTGCCTGCTGGCAGGGCAGGGACCATGCCCTCTGGGACACCAGTGCTACCCACCCACACTATAGAGCTTGCATAGGGGCAAACCTGCTGGTTATGATATGGTGTGGTCCCTCTGGGATATGGTGTGGTCCTGGTGCTGAGTACTGGGATTCTGAGTTCCGAGATTTTTCCAAGTTCCATAGTTCTGAGTTCTGATTTTAAAGTCTTCTGTAACGGTTCCGAGTGGTAGCTGAACCTCAACCCATGGTGGGGGGAGCGAGATGCTGGTTGCAGCATGGGGGTGGAGCCAGGTGACCGCATGTTCATGCATCTCCCCGCATTCTCGCCCACATGAATATTTATTTGTTCTTCTTCTAAATAATAATAATTATTATTAATAATAATGTATTATTAATACTAAATTATTAATTATTATAATCACTGCGCATGTGTAAAATGGCTGCCAGAACATTCTGTACATGTACAACCCTTTTCCAAAATGGTGCTGATACTGCCAGCGTCATTTTGAGAAAGGGCGCACATGCACAGAATGGCCCTGTGTTCAAACACCTTGAATTGCCTTCAGACCTGTCAACATTTATGTGGGTGGTGCACATACCGACACCCAAAGAGTCCCTTCTATTTAATCACTAGAATGGTGGGGTTATACATGGATGGAATAGGGATTTTATAGAGAAAGATCTCCACATACGTACAATGGAGGGGATGAACAAAAAACATTCTCTACAGCATGCAGAGATTTTTTTTCTTTAGGGTAAAAACAGTAGAGGTGTGCACCAGGGGCCCATGTCATTTTTGTTTTCATTTTTTGTTTTTGTTATTTAAATCTGTCATTTTCGTTTTCATAAATATCAAATGGTCGTTTTTCGTTTTTGCTTTCGTTTTTGTTTTCCATTGGTTTCAATGGAAAACACACTTTTGGCTGTAACGTTTTTGTTCTTCACTGTATGTTGCTAAAACCTGGGGTGAATATACCTCAAATGGAAGGCAATATTTGTACTGAGTTCCAAAAACATTGGATAAAGGAATCCAATTTTAGAAGCAGTCAAATTATTTTATTTTGCAAAAATCTTCATATACATTCTTAGCTGTAACATCTTTGCCTCACATTTAATGTAGCTGATACTTGGCATCTTTATACCCCTTCCCATATTTACTATCTCTACCAACTTTCAGAAGGATTGGATAAAGGATTCTGGTGGTATAAGCAATTAATATATAAATGTATGTTTGACTATAACAACTTCATAGTCCTACCAGTGTACATGAAATTTGGCAGGGATATATATCATGCATTCACAAACATCTATGCCAAATATCAGAAAGATGTAATAAAGGGTCCCAATTTTATATTCCTGCACAGCATATGCAGAGGAGGAGCCTATGCCAGGGATTCTCTTATGTGTCACTTAGCATTTTTACTCACACGTTAAAGTTCCGAATTTTACAATCTTTTGGGTTTACAAGTCCACAAGTAAGTTTTGGATTCATCTTTCACACACATGCTGCCCTGAGGCAGTTCCTGGATGCATTCTTCACACAAACACTGCCCTGATGCAGCCTAAAGTAGCCACAGCTGTACATGGAAACCAAGTGACCACAGCTGCCTGGAGCAAAGCAGTTTACCAGGAGAAATTTTTACACACAAAAGTTCTGGGAGAAGTTCTACGCAGAAGTTCAAATATCTGAATGTTTAAGATCTGGGTGAGTGATTTAGACACACAGAAAGTTCAGGATGTAACAGCAAACATCCAGGAGAAATGTGTGTTTGTAAAAACACCCACTGTGGTATAAGATTGGTTTGTGATGCCAATTGGACAGCAGAAAGGTCAACTAAATGTCCTCATTCTGTGCTGTGACCATCCCAACGTCTCTCTCCCACTTGTTACTGGGAAGTCAGAAGCATCTGTTTAGGAAAGAGTCTATAGAGAGTCTCTTATGTCCTCTGTTATAGTGTTGCAGGATGTGATTGTGATGATAATTGGCCAGCCTGGATGTGTAAACTATTTCTATTGAATGCTGGGATGCTATCCCCAAAGTCCCAGTTATGTCCCTTCAATGTCCGCCTCAGGGCTGCTCCCTATGCCCGCCTCAAAGCCATTACCAATTGGTCCTGTAAAGCTAGAAACATGCAGTAATTGGCCAGTGAATGTGTCTGTCAGTCTTGTGGGTTGCTCCGCATCCTCCCTCCTACAGTCTCTCTCCTCCTGCCGTGCAGGGTGCCTGCCTCTGACTGGCACTGCATGTGCTGCTATTTATCTGAATAATGGTCTTCACAGGGACAACATCAATTGCTTATAAAAATAGGTCCCTTTATCACATTGTCTTGTAGTTTGGAAAAGATGACAGGGAAGGTATGTGATACATTCCTGCCAAATATCTTGTAAATAGGATGGAATGTACAAATGTTACAGCTGGAAATGTATTGTCAAGTTAATGTCTTATACCATCAAAACCCGTTATCTAATCCTTCTGAAAATTGGCAGGAGTATTACACTTGTGGAGAGACATAGTATTCCCTGGTTTCATGCAAATGGAATGGAAAATAAAGAAGTTGTAGCCATGAATGTGTATGGAACATTTCTTAAAATCACGGATTTCAACTGTTTCTAAAATCAGTTCCCTTTATCTAATTGTTTCAAAATGTGGTATACATAGTACCCTTCATTGGGGGTACATTATTCCCAAGTTTCATTAGAACTGAATAAAAAACAAACGTTATAGCCAAAAATATGTCTTTTAGTTTTTTCCCTTTATTTCAAAAACACAATGTAGTTTTCATTTCTATTTTCATTATTATTTGTAATTTTCATTACTGCAATAACAATAATGAAAATGACAGTTTTCTTTATCGTTATCGTTTTTAGGGGTGTGCATGTTTTCGTTATTACAATAATGAAAATGACAATTTTCTTTATCGTTATTGTAATAATGAAAACAACATGCACACCCCTAAAAACAGTTAGTGCAGTATCTGTGTAGTATGTAATGCAGCCTCATGTAAGAACTGCTATATTGGGGCAGTCCATTTAGCCCAGTGTCCTGCCTTGGACAGTGGCGAGCACCAGATGCTTAAGAGGAAGCATATAACCGATCATAAATTGACTGTGATCTAATCCCTGTTCTCCACTCCCAGTTTCTGGTTGTAGCAGAGCACCCTACTGGGGATTGTGGCCCTTTAAGGTGTAGTACCAAGTTTGCAGCAGGCTCTGATCATAGGATCATGCCTAAGCTGTTGCTACAATGCTGGTGCTATCAGGAAAAAAGGATTGCTCTAATAGCCAATTACAGGCCAAGGCCCCTAAGGCTTCTGGAGGTTTGAAAGGATGCCTTTCATTCTGGCCAGGGAGACTAAGGGAGAAGGAGCTCCTTGGGGTCCTCTGCTCTCTAACCACAAGGACCCTGAATGCTGCATCTGCGAATAATAAGTCAGCAACTGGCTACCTTTTTAGACTGTCCTGGAGCCTTGACAGAAGTCCAGAAAGTCCTCAGACAGTGTGGGATGTGCAGGTGGGACTTGCTTTGGTTTGGCCCCAAGGGGCACTTGGACCTCACCAGGGATAGTACAGCTATAGGATGGAAGCCCCTATTAACACCACTGGTGGTTTTGGTCTGAGTATAGGGGTGGCTGGAACCCAGGAACTCTCAACCCTGTCGGGGATTGAGGGCAGCACCATGCTACTTACCTCGAGCAGGATTGTGGCCTGAGCAGTATATAATGGGTCCCAAAGGTGATCTTTTTGCATGTACCAGGGACCCCACTACTCCCCCAGGTGCTTTGGCATCCCTGCTGCTGTGGTCAGACTCACCCGGCAACACTGGCAGCCAGAGGTTTCATGCCCTATTTATGGACCTCTTCTCCATGATCTTATTTAATCCTTTTTTGAACTCATTTATACTATTGGCCTCCATAACATCCCATATCAATGAGTTCCATAGATTAATTTCACATTGAATGAGAAAGTGTTTCCTCCCCACCCTGCCACCCCAACCAGCTTTTGGTTAACTTAATTGGATGTCACTTAGGTTATGTATTCTGAGCAAGGGTAAACTACAGCTTCTTGTTTACCTTCTCTGTACGACTCCTGCTTTTGTAAATTTGCTTCAGTTATCTCTTTTTCAAGTTGAAAAGCCCTAATCTTTTGAGCCTCTCCTCTTATGGAAGTAGTTCCACACATTTGATTATCTATGCTTCCCTTCTTTGTACCTTTTTTAGTTCTACTGTGTCCTTGTTTTAGGGCCTGGAATGGTATAGGGCCTGGCTATATTTGAGACCTGTAGGTTGTCTGTGCTCAGAAACCACACACTGTCTGGATCCTGCCATCACACCTTAAGTTGGTGGCTGATTGGGCCTTTGCTATGGTGGGCCCCCCAGTGTGGAACTTTCTTCATCCAGATGTCTATTCAATTCCTCCTTCCTCCCCTTTAAAAAGAACCTGAAAATTATTGTTCTCCAAGTGCTTTTAGGATCCTCTGTGAGTGCAGCCACATAAGCTGTGAGGACCTGATCCTCATGTTGCCCCGTGGCGTGCGAGGACGGCTGCCATGCTGTGGGGCCGGCATAGGGTGTTGGACAGATGGTTGCGGTGAAGCTGAGTGGGCCGACTTCTGCCAGAGTTGCCACCAAGGCTGGGGCGGACTGCAGCACTTACCATGTGAGGGGGTGCCTGCCCATGTCCCACCTTCTTCCCCCGTCCTGACAGAGACCCCCCGCACCTGCGACATGGTCACGCTCAAGGGGTGACAGTGCCTGCTGCTCAAGGTCCCACAGCTGTGCTCCTGCATGGTGGGGCAAGTGAAGCCCAGGTACACAAAGCTGCCCTGCCTTGGGAAGCCTTACCCCAGTTGGTACAAGGTTGCTCTAAGACACATCCTTGGAATTTTTCAGGTAGGAACATCAGACTGGCGCTGGCCACGCAATGCACTACATCGCGTGGCCCAGCTGCCCAGAGTGGGGTAAGGCGTGGGAACCTCCTCACTCTGTCTTGGGTTCCTTCACTCTGCTGGTTCCGCTTAATGTGTTCTCTCTACCTTCCCCATTTAAATTTGTTTTAACCCTCTTCCCAGTATGGGGTCGTCTGCATGGTACCCTGGAAATTGTATAAATAACTTCATAATTATTTTAAACAAAACTATACTTCATATTCCATGTATTCCTCAAGGATAATGGGGTCAATTGTGCCCCAGTGGTTTATACCCCCAAGCTGTATTTTTTAAAAAAAACGAAGAACTGAAGATGAATAGTAGAACACTAATGGGATATGATTTGGCCCCTTTGAAATGAATGCGAAAATGAAAGCCCCATATGCCCAAGTTTATGGGATCATATTTTCCCCAAACACAGTGTAGAATTTTGTCTGCTTTCATAATATGCATTTCATAATACATATTATGTATGTACAGAAGATTTTAATTACAAGTGTATTGGGGGTGGGGGTCATTTATACCCTAAGTGGAATACTCCAGTTAACAACTTAAAGCAAACTTGTATCTTTAGATTCTTTACACAGCAGTTAACCCTTTCATAGTATGAAGCTTCAATTATGTTTTTTTTTAACTTGTAAGGTTGTGTTGAAAAAAAATATCCTGTTAGACTGAAGGGGTCATTTCAACCCAACCATTAGCTACTATGGCAGCCGGCTATTGAAATGCAGACTAGCTCCTAATAGCTCGGGCTCTTGTAATGCAGACAAGCTGTCTGTGTGCAAGTTATCACCCACTTTATCTTTGCTTGCTTATGAATGAAGAGAACATTAGGATGTTAACACTTGTTAACAGCTAGATGTTCTCGTTTGCATATGAATGTGCTGTACCTGACACTGGGGGGGTCATAGTAACCTCATAAACCTTTGAGTCGGACATACATTTCTTTACCAAACGCAATAAAATGTAATCTTTTTATTTTAAACTGTACTCTGGGAACAGACCTGTTGGGTGCTTCTCCCAAGCCACTGTGATTGGCCACTGTCGGAGACAGGATGCTGGGTTAGATGGACTGTTGGTCTGACCTAGTATGGCACTTCTTATGTTCTTGTGTTTTTATTTAAATAAATCATATTTATATTTTTCCACTGTGATGTAATTGGAGTATATCATACCCCATTAGCAGATTATTACAGTAGGTTTTTATAGGCGGAGCAGGGTTAAAATGGATTTGTATTTTAATTGTTTTTTATATTATTTTATCATAAGTTGTGAAGTGCTCTGAGCACCGTATGATGGTGGTGGTGATTGAAATGGGGTATCTACAACAGCACACATTCAAGCTGTGTGTGCACTGTGACTTTATATAGTGGAATTATGATATTTTAAGTTTGATTTGCTTTCCCTTTCTCAATCGTTCTTAACATTCTTTGTCTTTTTGACTTTTGTTGCACAATGAACTAATGTTTTCAGCAAACTATCTACAGAGGCTCTAAGATCTGTTTCCTGAGTAGTAACACTAAAATCAGAACCCAACATTGCAAATGTAGTTAGGATTATTTTTTTTCTAATATGCATTATCTTACCTTTGTCAACAATGAATTTCATCTGCCATTTTATTGCCCACTAACCTAACTGTGAGAGAACTTTCTGTAAATCTTCAGTCTACTTTGGACTTCAAAAGTATTTTGAATCACTTTTGAATATATTTTGACTTAAATATTTTGAATCGTAATAGGAAGCGCAGAGGCACAGGCCTGCTGTTGGCTACTATGTCCTCCTGTGCCCTCAAGTGCTTCCAAACTCCAGCTTCCAGCCCATTTTCGGAACCCTCCTACCCCCTTCCCTGGCCATCCCCAAGGATGTGCCCAGTTGATTGCTGGCCAAGAGCTGCTGCAGCAGTCAATCTGGCTTCCCCACCTTGCTTTCTGGGAAGCAGGGTGCAGGGGCTGGGCACTTGTGGTACCTGGGCAGCAGTAAGGATAGGTAGCCTGAGAAGAAGGGGAAGGCACTGCAGTCTTGAGGGGCAGGGGCTCTGGGTAGGGTGCAGCTTGGAGGTGTTGATCTGTGCCGCTCCAGTGGAGGTCAAACTGCTCTCACTGGAGCTGGGACTCAGCTGCAGTGATACCAAGTCCCCGAGCAACACCCCCTCCCACCAGCCAGTGCCTTCCCATTTACCTGTTTTCAGTGCACCTGTCATCCCCATTCCCTTCCAAACCTCATCCCCCCCCCCCCACAGGGCCTTAGCTACAGTGCTATGTTATAATTTTCCACAGTCCCTCAGCCCCAACCCCCCTACCCTTTTGAGAAGAAACATGGAATATGAAAAAATAACTTTATTTACAAAATTAAAAGTTTTATTTCTTTTTGCTCCTGCATCAGCTGAATCACTGCCTGAGCCAACGCCTGCCCCCCGCACCACAGTCACCCAGCCAGTCTGAGAAGAAGCTGCTGCAGCAGGCGCTGTCCCTGGTGAGACCCAAAGATGTGCTTGGCTGGTAGCTTGTCTCTGGCCAAAAACCCACCCAGTGTTTCAGCCGCCACCCACCCTTCCCTCCCATTCTAACAGCTGCCCTTCCCATGCAAAGGGAAGCAGGAATGAGTACCCCACTGTCCACCAGGGTGCTTCTCACACCCCCAGCCCAGGGCCTGACATGGTGCCTTTCCCTTTCCTCCCAAACCAATGACGCACCCTGATGCTGCCCCCCTCCCCCCCCGTGCTGCTGTTTTCCAGGGAGTATGTTGCTGTTTCTCAGTGCTCTCCTTGCCACCTCTGAAAACAGTAAAGAAACCCCCCCACATAATTAGCCAGCAATAAACTGAGGGAATAGAAGAACTGCCCCCACATAATTATATAACAATAAAAACAGAATGCTTTAGTATGCAGCTGTGTAAATGCAGCCCTTCCCCCATCCCAATGCATTCACTTACCACAGTTGTCTGGTTGTTCTGGTGGGTGGAGAGTGCCTGCGAAGGAACACTGGAGGTAGCTGTGCTGGTAGTTGCCTGGCTGTCATTCTGAACCATGGCCACAGCAATGTAAAAGCTGTTGCCTTCTCAGGAGTGACTTCTGCAGTTTTTGAAAGATGGAACATTGGGCACGTGCTGCAAACCAGGATAATGGAACAATGCATGTTTGAATTTGGCACACATTGGGATTTTAAGACGCCAGTGAGAGTGGAGAGAGGGGCAGGAAGACAAGTGGTTGCTCCATGGAATGTTCTAGGTTTTTTGCCTGTGACTATGGTGCTGGCGGACCTGAATGCAAGGAGGCTGCATGCAACCTAATTGACAATCCGTGGGTGCACACAGCAAGCCCACATTCTCTGAGACCATGCCATGAGTGGTGGCTGTGGGTGTTGGCCACGTGGCCAGTGAGGGTGAACATTCCCGACTTGGTGTGGCCTGTCGTCTAGTTTGAAAATGCCCTATAATATCATCTTACTGTGAGGCAGAGCTTGCTTTGCTGACAGCCTTGATGTTCCATCTTCAGGATACTAGACTCTCCTTAGAGGTGGAATGCAAAAAATAAAACAGAAAAATAAGTGGATCTAAAAGAACCAGGAGAATTAATATATAAAAAGGAGTCCATCTCATCACCTCAGAGGATGTAGCAGGGTGTGGCTGTGAAGTTTAGTATTACTAAGGCCCCAATTCTTAGGAAGATGGTGCATAGAACTGGTAGTTATTTATTATTATTATTATTATTATTTATTAATAACAAACATTTATATAGCATCAGCAGTGTGCCTAGCACTTTACAAAGTAATAAAAAAGACACGGTCCCTGCCCCAGGGGCTTACAATCTGAGAGACAGGAGCTGGGGGAGAGACATAGGAAGGGGAACAGAGGGAGAGACAAGGGGTCTAACATTCATGAAGATGCGAGGTCTCAAGTGCA
>QEPC01005395.1:577677-614034 GCA_003113815.1 Sphenodon punctatus | reverse complement strand
TACTAGGCCTTCCGGGGAAACACGGAATTTCACCAGAAGGCCTAGTAGCACTGAAACCGGCAGCCACAGCCAGCGCTGAAGCCGCCGGAGTTGGACCGCTGCTGCCGCCGCTGCCCAGGGTGCAAGGTAGGTGATCCCTGGGTGGGGAGGTAGGGTGATCCCTGGGGTGGGGTGGTGTTAAACCACCCCCTCCCCAGGGATCACCCTAGTACAACTGTACCTACCTGCTGGTGTGGGTTCTAGGTCGCCAGTGGCGGCCTGGAGCCCGCAGTAGCGGGGACTTCGGGGGAATTTTTTTTTTTTTTTAAAGCCAGGCTGGACAGGGTGGGTGAGGGGTGTCCCCCCTTCCACCCACTCAGCCTGGACTGGGGAGGGAAAGTGTGTGTGTGTGTGTTTTTTTTACATTGAAGCCATTCATTTGAATGGCCGCAATGTAAAAAATCCGGTACGGGGGGAGTCCGGTAAACGGGCTGGATTACCGGGTTTAATCCAATACTGCCGGTACACCAAATACCGGCAGTATCGAATACCGGATGATCCCCAATTCCCACCACTAGTTGTTACAGAGAACTGATTGAGACTGGTTGTTACCAGACAGAGCCACTGGCTTGAGGCAAAGAGGCCTGCAGCACTTGCTGGAGCATTTAAATAAATATAATAAGGTTTACATATCCAGAAGGTGTACTTCTTGATCAGCACAAATCATCACATGGTACCAGGAGCGGGGTACAAAGGAAGAGAAGGGAAAGATAAGAAACTGCTGAAAAGATAGAGTATTTGAAAACCCCCAAGGAGCTTAAACACTCAGGTAAAGCTGCTGAATCATGGAAAAAATGTAAACAAAGCTTTGACATATACATGCAAGCAACAGGGTATGCAGCAAAGAAAGTTGAGCAGAAAATAACCATATTCCTAAATACAGCAGGAACTGAGACTGTTGATATCTTTAATAGGATGCAGCATAGCCAGGATGAGAGAGAAAGCTATGTGACTGTGTTACAGAAGTTTGTAGAATACTGCATACCAAAAACAAGTGAACTTTTTGAGAAATACAAGTTTCACAAAAGAGTGCAAAAAGAGGGTGAATCCTTTGAGGCATTCCTAACAGACCTGAAGATGATGAACCAGGACTGCAACTTTGGGCAGCTAACGGAATCCTTTATAAGGGACCAGACTGTAATAGGAATTAGAGATTTGAAACTACAGAAAAGACTCTTGAAAGATGTGGATCTGACCTTAGATAAAGCAGTGAGAGTGTTCCAGACAGCAGAAGTTACTCTCCATACTGTACAAATAACGGAAGGAAAATCAGAGGCTACAGAAAGCCCTAGGCAAGGCAAGGGCAGCAGGGCTGAAATGTAACAAAAAGAAATGCAAATTTAGAGTTAAAGAAATCCCCTCCCTGGGAGAATGAATATCAGAAAACAGGGTGCAAATAGATCCTAAGAGAATAAGGGCAATCTCAAACATGCCACCCCCACGAGATAAGGAAGGGGTACAAAGGTTCCTAGAAATGGTCACCCATGTAGGTAGGTATATAGAAATCTGTGCAGAGCACACCAGCAGCCTAAGGGCGCTAATAAAAAAGAATACCCCATGGACATGGGATGTCAACATGGACAAAGAATTTGCAAAGCTAAAAAGGCTTATTGAAACAGCCCCAGTCCTTGAGTGTTTTGACAGCAAAAGAGAAACCAAATTGTCCACAGATGCCTCGAAAGAGGGCATTGGGGCAACCCTCTTACAAAAGTATGGTGATTTGTCACTGGAGCCCAGTGGCATATGCATCCAGAGCCCTCGCAGAAATAGAATACCTATATGCACAGATAGGCCTCTTTTACACAGACGCCACCCACCCACGAACACCCACAAACACCCATTGGATGTGTGGGAGAACGTCCGTGTAAACATCCACAGGTGGGTGGGTGCGCGTGCACGACCCAACACCCACAGAGCAGCCGGGAAGGAGCCAACATGCTTCGTGGGTGGAGATGGGTGTTCAACACCTGAATGTGCATGTAAAAACCAAAACACCCACACCCATGGGGAGGGGACCAGCGGGACCACAGTACGATGGCACAAGGGGTCACGCATGTGCCCCCACACAGACACTCCCACCGGGTGTGATGCCATATGTCCGGCTGGGAGCCTGTAAAGGAGGGTAGACACATGACATGGGTGTCCCGGCTCCCATGATGTCTGGGAGGAAAGCCCCAGACAAAACAAAGGGAGCCAGTATGACATCACACGTGGTATGAGGTCGAGTGAGCACGGTAGGGATGTGCGAACGCGGTTTGGGTGTTCAGAGTTTAGGCTGAACTCGGCCTGTTCAGACAACCGAACCAAACGTCTGAACCGAACATTCGAACGGCAGAACAGTTCGGAAAAGTTCGGATGTGTTCGGATGAGTTTGGGGGTGGGAAAAACGTGACTTTGTGTGGGAAAAATGTGTTTGGAAGGGGGAGGCAGCTGAGGAGCAGACTTCCTGGCACCAGGGGTGGAGACCAGGGGTGGTTTCAGGGCCAAATGATACCAATACTGAAATCTTTTCCCCGATTTCGGTATCGGTAGTGCTATTTTCGGATGTTCGTCTGAGTTCGGCCAAACTGAACTCCGCTGAACCAAACAACTGAACCCAAATTTGGGTTTTGAACTGAACGACTGAATGTCCGAACATCTCAACCGCATTCTGTTCGCACATTCCTAGAGCACGGGGACCCAGGAATGCCTGTGGGGAGGGGAGTCAGCCAGCCAGCCCTTGGGGGGACCCTGGTCAGCTGGTCCGGGGGGGTATGTGGCACAGCTAACCACAACACATGGCTGAGGGCACACAGTGGCCGCGGCACCGACAGCTGAACCCCACGCCAACACAGCCACAGGGCACGGCCAGAGGAGCAGTAGCGACAGTGAGGTGAGAGCAAGGGGACCCCCACCAACCAGGGAAGGGAGGGCCGACCCCCAACCCCACACCCAAGGGAACACAGGGCAGGTGACAGCAACCTAACCCTTGTCCCCATACCCGCAGGAGAGCACCCAGACAACAGAGTGCCGCACCACCAAGGAGACGGGCAAGGAGGGCTCCCCTGACAGTCAGGTAAGCAGAAGGTCACCCCAGGGGGGAGAGGGAAGGGCAAGCCCCATGGGAGTGTGGAGGGGGGCAGCGGGATGGAGAGTAATCCACATGCAATAACCCCTACAGAAGATGACCACTACCACAGCCACCGGGCGGGCCCCATGCCACCAAGCTGGAAGGCCCCCATACAAGGTTCCAAAATGGGAGCCCTGGTTCAGGCAGGAGACCAGGGACTTCATTTGTGTGTGGGGGTCCGAAAGGGTCCAGTATGACCTGGTGCACAGCTACAAGACCAGACAGGTCTATGAAGCCATCACCCAGGAGATGCAGTGGCAGGGGTACAATAGAGACTTCACCCAGTGCATGCAGCAGGCAAAGAACTTGAGGTCTGGATACAAATGTATCAAGGACCACAATCTCAAGTCCAGCCGTGCTGTCCGCACAGCTGAATTTCAGGAGGAACTGGACAAGTTCCTCTGTATGGGCGGGGACATCATGGTCTCCCGCATATATGGCAGCGCCTTCACTAGGGGCACATTGAGGGCCACCACACAACCCCCCCTGCCAGACCCCCCCAGAACAGGGGGGGATGCTGCCCCCAGGGAGGCCAGCCAGGAAGCGGGATGGCAGGGCCCCGTCCCACAGGGGGAGGAGGCGCCCCGGGGATCCAATCACAGTAACACCACCCTCCGCATGCACCCACAAAACCCACAGGCTGCCTGGCCACCCGGAAGGGGGGACATGCGCGGAGCAAGCGGAGACCCGGGACGGCCCCCAGGAAGCAGAGGAACAGGATCCAGATATGACCGGTCCAGTGGGCTCGGGGTGGAGGAGGCCCTGGGCAGAGTTGCAGCGACCAGGGCCGGGGTGCTGGTAAACACTAATGGGTCTCTGTTCCCATTGCAGCTCAAGGTTGCCTGGAGGTGCACGAGGTGCAGGTCATGGAGGAGGAGGCGGTTGAGGAGGGGTCAGCTGCCCCCCCGCTACCAGGTGAGGTGCACCGCTATGGTAGGCCAAACTATCCAAGGGGCCACAGGGGGGCACAGCGTGGAGGTGGGCAGCCATACAGGGTAGGAAGGGAGGCCCCCTGGACCACGCACCCCACACCAGAACCGGGACCGCCAGCCCACACCACAGCATGGGACACCCCACCAGAGGGGCACACCGCCCCCAGCAGCTGCACGCTGGTGCGGCTGCATGGCTGTGGGTTAGGGGGTAGACTGGGCAGCAGTAGGGTGTCGGGGAACACATGCCCAGGGAAAGGGACACAGGGGGGAGGCCAGCGGGGGGGACAGGAGATGGTCTGGGATGGAGGCAGTGCACAGTTGTAGGGCGTTGGCAGCACAGGGGGTGCAGGGATGCAAGGCTGGAGAGGATGCCACAGTACTGCACTAGCACCGCAGGAACCCGCACCCCCACCCGCCCGTGCCCTATAGGGGGCAAACGGGAATGGTGGTGGGCCCCACAATGGGTCCCATGAAACACAGGACTGTCATAGGCCCTACCGGCAGTGAGCCCCAGCCAGTGGGGAACCCCATGCGATGGCGGGGCAGGGGGGGCACACGTGGGAGCAACAGGACGGAGTACCAACAACACAGGGGGCCACTATCTGTAACACGCCGGGAACCATGGTAGAGGGCAGTGGTGTGCTTACTAACAGGGGATACTAACAGGGCTTACTAACACGGGATGCAACCTCTTCTTCACAGAACAGCGACCCACTCATGTGAGGGGTGCAGCTGCTGGCACTATGGAGCGGAACCGGGAGATGCGGGTCAGGAACCAGCAGCGGAGGGAGGACCTGGGCAGGGAGTTGCTTGGGGAATCCAGACGGTTAGCTGAAGTGCACTCCCAGGAGCTAGCACTCACCAGGGAGCTGCTAAGAGGGGAGGGGAAAAGGAACCGGGAGATCCTGGCAGCTATGATGACCTGGTCCCGCAACGAGCACTTCTGGGACAGGCCCCAGGCTGCCACCCTCCACCGTGAGAAGCAGCGTGACAGAGCGGAGGCGGTGCGTGCCTGTGCCAGGCTGGAGGGTCAGGCTGCAAGGGTCATGGACCTCATGGGGGAGGCAGTGTTGGCCCTGTGGCGGGACCCCTAGTGCAGATCGAGGGATGGCAGCCGACATACACCATGGTGCCCACCCACTGGTGCAGGTGCCCCCTCCCCGGCACTTCAGCCAACCCTAGTTTCCCAAGCAGCATCCCTTCCCGGGCCTGGTCCAAAGGGTTCCCGTCCCTCACATAGGTCCACGCGGCCTGCCGGTGGGGCCTCCCTTCCAGGACGCACCCCTCCCGGTACCCCCATAGCTGCAACCTGACCCCTCCACTGGGAACCAACGCCTCCACCCAATGTCCTGGCACCCCAAGATGACCAACCACCTGTGCCCGCTGCCCCATCGCCTCAAGTAAGTTCACTGCATCCCTGCCCCCTGAGGGTGGGGGGTGCTACCCCATCGGGTGCTGGGAGGGGATGAGTGGTCCCATAGGTCACTTCTGGAAACCCCAGTGGGCCAGGCACCGGCGAGGGAAGGAGACAAGTGAACATGTGGAATGCTTAACCTATGCTGCTTGTTCCCCGCAGGGTCCTGCACCAGAGACTGGTGTGGAGTAGCCAGTGGATGACAGGGAGCCTGGGCTGTCCGGTTGCCAATCGTTGCAGTCAGTGGCAGTAAAGACCTGCTGGAATGTGAGACCCAGTGGTGCAGCCAAGTGGGGGTGAGGGCACCCCCGGAAATAGATACCCCCACCCCATTGTAAAGTTCTACCCCAAATAAAAAAGTTGAACATGTACCTCCATATTGCTTCATCTGTTCTGGGACTAGTGGGCGGCAGGGGGTGGGGAGTGCCAGGGGGACACAGGCTGGGTGAGGGTCTGCTACCACGCTGGGAGGCCGCTCACCGAACCTGCAGCCAGCACTGGTGTGTGCAACGAGTGCACAGTGATACAGCACGGGTGGAATGGTGAGTGGTGGCATGCAGGACAGTGCACCCCGTGGCTGTCAACAAGGGAGGGTGCTCACACCCAGACAACCCACTGGACTGGTTCCCAGGCCCCCTCGCCCACACAAGGCATGTAGGCATGATTAGATGCTAAGGGTATCAAAAAGGTTTATTGATGGGGTGTACAGGGTTATGAACTAGGGTGTGGGTCGAGCATGGCCCCGTCGTATGCCGCCTGGGCAATGATGCGGCAGCAGAGGACGTCCCTGTTCTCCTCAGAGATCCGTCAGAATGCTCTGCCCTGGGCATGTTGGTACAGCGGCACGGGGCCTGCCCTCTGTACAGGTGTTGGATTGTCCAGTGCAGCGCCTCTGGTCTCGCATATGTTGTGCAGGATGCATGCTGCCAGGACAAGGATGGGGGTGTGGTCTAGGTTGAATTGGCTCCTGTTCATCAATAGGCGCCAGTGCATCTTCAGCTGGCCGAAGGTCCACTCCACCACGCTGTGTGCCGACGACAGGCGCTTGTTGAACATGCGGTGGTCAGGGTTGCATGCCACTGGGTAGGCCCTCATGAGCCACGGGCTGAGCATGTAGGCGGGGTCCCCTATAACAGCAGGGGCCATGGGAACACCCTCTATCACACAGTACAGGTTGGGGGCAATCTCCCTGTTGAACATGCGAGCGTAGAATGGGGACCCACACAGTATACATGCATCATGGCTCCTTCCTGACTGGCCCATGTACACATCTATAAAGAGGCCCCTGTGAACCACGGCGGCCTGAAGATTGATGGAGAAGACCTGCTTCCTGTTCATGTAGTCGATCTTTGCGTGGGGGGGCCATATGATAGGAATGTGGGTGCTGTCGATCACCCCAATACAATGGGGGAGCCCCAGCTCCTCAAAGCCATGTATCACTTCCTCAGGATCGCCCTCCATCTCACTCCTGTTGCTCCTCTAGAGTGGGCCTCACTGCTGTCATGGTAGCTTGTTGTGCAGGGTCCTCGGGCGGGGATGGGGGTGAGGAGGGGTAGTTGCCCTGTGCGGACATGCTGTTGGGGACCCTATGGCAGAGCCCCGACATGCAGCTGTTGGTGACCGACCCCCTGTCAGTGGCAGATGGCTTCCAGCTCCTGTCATGGTACATGTGGATGATGGGATATCATGTTGGGGCCCCAGCTTGCCGGGGGTATGCCCTGGAGCTTGGCTTCACCCTCCTGCAGCAACTGCTGTGGGGGCACCCACCCACTGTTGTCGTGCCGTGGACCGCTGAGTAGATCACGGCCGTTCGCCTGGTGGTGGGCTTGCCTTGCAGTCCAGGGGTCCCCCTGTTGCTGCCGACTACACTGGCACCCTACAGAGGCATCCCGCGAGTGGCCTTGGACTTGAAGGCCCTACTTTGGAACCTGGGCTTGCTGCCCCCCGATGTTGGTGGATCCCTCCAGAACTGGACCCCTACCGCTGTGGAGCTCAGCGCCCTTCGATCGGTGAGGAACCTACCAGTTGTGAGGGCTGTGGCTGCCAATCAACTCCTGCCCTGCTTCCCGGTGGATGCTCATATGCATTCCCAGGGGTTCCGCAGGGGCCTGTTCGCCTGGGTGGGTCTTGCACAGAGGCCTCCATTCTGGGAGCACCCACTGGACTGTTCCTGAGCTGTGTCTCGTTGCCACCCACTCCCTGCCACCCTGATGCCCATGAATGTGCACTGCCTGCCCCCCCATGCCTCTGGACAGCCGCCGTGCTGTCATCTGCATCTTTGTTGCGGTTACCTCATCTGCCTGACCCCATCGCCTTCTCTGTGTTTCCATGGCTCCATCCCTGAGGGGTTTCCATTGTGCCCTGGCCCTCCTGCTGTGGGTGTACCTGGCCCTGATGTTTTGCTACTCGTGACCGGCCATGGGTCTGCGTGCACCCTATCCCCTGCCACCTTTTGGTGGGGGGGACCCTTTTCCTGCATCTCTAATAAAGTACATTTCTGTGATGGTCAGTCCTGCCTTGCTTATGTGCCTGTGGTGCCATTGGGGCACCCCTCCCATGATGCCCTCCCTGCCCCTGTATGTGTGATTGTGTGCTGGGGGTGTGCTTGGTGTGTACTCATGGTCACTGGGACTGTGTGGTGGCACCCGGTTGTGTGTTGTGTGTACCCCTGGGGGCTCCCCCACTTGGCACATACTCCTGCCTATGTGCTGGTGGTGGTATTGGAGGCGGGCACCCAGCTGGGCAACCCCTGGGGCTCCCCTATTGGTTGGTTTGGCCCTGCCCCTGCCCTGCCCCTCCCCTGTGCTGTCGTCCCCTGTTAGTGCACTCCATATGCACTTGTGGTGATGGATGGGTGGCAGCAGCAGGTGTGTTGGGCAGCTGAGTGTGAGTAGGGGGTTTGTGTTCCCCCTGGATGTGCCCCTCCGGTCCCCATTCATGCAGGGGTATGGGGTGCTGTACAGGGTGACCACTGGCCACGAGCGGGGTGTGCTCCCTGTGTTGGTGGTGCCCTCTCGTGCTCTGTTGGTTCAACCATTGCCGATCTCCCTGTCCCCTCTCCCATGCAGCTACTGTGATCATGTTCCTGGCTGTCCTGTGACTGGAAGGGATGGTCCGGCAGCTGGAGCGGGTGGCCTGGGACCTGTGAGCTGCAGGCCAGCTGTTTGATGCAATTCATGAGTGTGCTGCTTGTTTTCTGGAACTGTCCCTGTGTGTCTCTGTGGGGTGTAGTTCTTTGGGGTCCAGGGCCGGTTCTGATGTCCTTCCCCTCTCCTTCTGTCCCTTCCAGTGCAGGCGATGATTGCGGAGCAGACATGTGAGCAGGGGGAGGTGTTGGACCTCCTCCTGCACATCCTGGAGAGGCTTCATGGGTTGGACCGCATGCAGGTGGATCGCTGGCGCTGGGTACGGCATCGCTGTCCCTATTGACCAGGAGTTGCCCCAACCCTGCTGCTGATGGTGCTCCCCCCCCCCTGTTGACCAGTACACCTGCCCCTCCCTCTTGTCCCCTGTTCCATTTTATTAAATGTTGTTGTGTTCTTTTCCCGGGGGGTGTGTGTCATGCTTTCCTGTGCCCTGTCCCCTTGTATGGGCACCTCTGCAGGGTGCTGAGCGGTTGCCTCGGTGGTGCGGCTGCTGCCCCCCCCGCCCCCCTGTGGGTTGTGGGCCCGTCCCTGTGTGCTTGTGTCGGTTGCTGTGTGGGGTGCTTGGCTGTTTGTGGTGACTTAGTGGCACTGGGCTGTCTGGCCTCTGTGCCGGGGCTGGAAGGGGATGACTACTTTGTAGCTGCTGTCATCCCTGATCCCTCCTGCCCCGCTCACGCGGATTCTGGCAGCTCGGGGGCAGGGCTGCATTGTATGACTTTTTTTGTCCTCAGTTGGCCATGTTGTGCCGTTGCTGTGCTGGGCGGGGCTTTCCCACCGTTCAAAGTCTCAGTTGTCCGTGTGAATGTCATGGGTGTTTGCTGGGTGCTTCCTGGGGTGGGTGTTTGGCCGCTGGGTGTTTTCCGGCCCCTCCCCTTTCCCTCCCACTACTCCCTGCGGCGCTGTCCATGTAACAGTCTCCCTGCTCGGCGCCGCCGGGTGTTCACTGGGTGTGCTCACCCACCCATCTCCACCCATCGGCGCTGCTGCAGCATCCATATAAAAGAGGCCATAGAGAAGGAGGCTTTAGCCGTGCATGGGTGCAGAACATTTCATGTTTTTATATATGGAAGGCTGGTTGTGGCAGAAATTGACCCAAAACCTCTGGTCACCATTGGAAGAAAAGGGTTAGCTGATATAACTCCCAGACTTGAGACTTTTTTTTTCAGTAGGAGTTATATGATTTGAGATTAGAATATAAGCCAGGTAAGGAACTGGTGATTGCAGACACTTCGTGCAGGGCAGTTGACAACACTGTTGGCGATGAACTGGAATCTGACATTGTGCATGTCAATGGGATAAAAAACCATTATCTTGTATCAGATGAGATGTGGCAAAACTTTGTTGTGGCTACAGCACAGATTGTTACACTGCAGAAAGTTATAAAAGCCATCACCACTGAATGTCCTGGTCCTTACATATCAGGCCCTTATTTTCAGTTTAAAGCAGAACTCTCAGTGATAGATGGTGTTTTGTTCAAGGGTCACAAGTTGGTAGTACCTAAAGCGCTACAAGCAGATATGATTAAAAGGATACATGAGGGTCACCTGGGCATTGAAAAATGCAAAAGGAGGGCCAGGGAGGTACTGTATTGGCCATTTATGAATAGCGAAATAGAAAATGCTGTGCAAAAATGTGACACATGCCAGAAATACCAGCTTAAGACTAAGAAGGAACCAACGAGGATAGACAATGAACTCCAAGAGGCATGGCATAAAGTGGGTATTGATTTGATTACATTGGCTGGCAAAAATTATCTGTTGGCTTTAGATTATTTTTCTCACTACCCTGAAGAGGCTTTGTTAGACAATATGACTGCACAGCAGATCATACTGCACCTCAAACTAATCTTTGCCAGACGTGGAATTCCACATGTAGTTATGTCTGACAATGGCCCCCAGTTGTCAGGGCACAAATTTAAAAATTTGCACGGAACTATGGGTTTCAGCATGTTACAGTGAGTCCAAGGTACCCTCGGTCTAATGGGCTTGTGGAAAATGGTGTTAAGATAATTAAAATATTATTAAAGAAAGCCATTGATAACAGTGGTGACCCATACTTAGCTCTTCTGAATTACAGAGCAACTCCACTGGCACATGGCCTATCACCTGATCAGATTTGATTTAACAGACAGCTGAGAACTTGGCTACCCAAACTGATGGAAACAAATCACAGGAGTGACACTGATTTGCACAGGAATTAGCAAAAGATCAAAACTCAGCAAAAATTGTGCTATGATAAACAGTCACGGGCACTGCTGGAGCTGATGCCCAGTGATACAGTTCGTATTTATAATGGTGAAAGCTGGGATCAGAAACTGCGAGTTACTTGTAGGGTTGCTCCACGATTCTACAATGTAATGACTCAAGATGGACACTCTTTTTGGTGTAACAGGAGTCACTTGTAACACATTCCTGAACAAGGGGAGGAGAATAGGATAAGAGAACAACTAGACTACACACAAACTAACTCAGGAAAGTGTCGTAGAGGAGATGACAGAGGTGCTAAAAGAACAAACACCTGCTCCAGTCATGAAGGAGACTGAAGTAGCACCACACAGATCAAGCAGACTATGCCGAGCACTGGAAAGACTTATAGAACAATGTTCATTTGTAATTTCTTTGTTTTAAAGTTAGCTGTTTTAAAAAAGGGAGATGTGAGAATAGTACACTGTCTCTTTAAGAGAACAGTACTGGCAACTGAAACTTATAGAGCACATGTGCCGGTTACACAGAACTGGCTGAGACTGGTTGCTACCAGACAGAACCACTGGCTTGAGGCAGAGAGACCTACAGCACTTGCTGGAGCATTTTTATAAATATAATAAGATTTATATATCTAGAAGGTGTACTTCTTGAACAACACAAATCATCACAGGGGGAGAATAACAATATTTCTGCTTTCCAGCTTAGAAAGGAGACGATGACTGAAGAGGAATATAATAAGGTACATATTGGTTCATAAATGGCATAGGGATGTGCAAACGTGGTTTGGATGTTCGGAGTTCAGACCGAATTCGGTCCGTTCGGACGACCGAACTGAACTCGAAAACAACCGAACAGTTTGGCCACATTCGGATGAGTTTGGATGAGTTCGGACGGCAAAAATGTGACTGGAAGGCCCGGGAGAGTGGGGGGCGCAGCTGAGGAGCAGACTTCCTGGCACCAGGGGTGGAGAGGCTTGGAGTAGGAGCCAGCCTGCCATCCCTGTTTTCCTCAGACCACTGACTTCGCAATCTGCGATTGGCCACGGGCTAGACTGCATGGAGCCAATGGGGCTTGTGGTAAGGCGGGCGCAGCAAGTAACAAAAGTCATTGCCCTCCCCCCTTTCAACTCCTTCTGACCTAGCTACTGATCCTGTCAGCAGGCGTTTTCAGACATCTCCCTCTCCCAGCAGTTTGTGTCCCTATTCCTAATCCATTCCCATCCTCCTTCTATTTCACCCATCCCACACATTTACCTCCCTAGTTTCATTTATTTAGATTTGATTAGATAGATTTAGGTGTTGTTTTTATTTTTTAACCTTCCCTGTATTCTTTCTCCCTACCCTCCATTGAATCTTTCCCTCCTCCCTTTTTATATTCCATCCTTGATTCCCTTCCCCTGTTTTTGGATTTATTTAGAGTAGCATTAGATTGATTTAGGTTTCATTTCAGTTTTGTACCCCTCCTTGTGTTGTTTGTTGTGAGCTGTCTGTTCCCCCCACCCCATCCCTGTGTGTGTATAGATAGATAGATAGATAGCGATAGAGATAGAGATATTAGATAGTTACTATAGATAGATAGTTGTAGGAGTTAGCTTAGTTAGATTTACCCAAACAAAAAACTTTACAGTTTAAAAAAATGTTAAATGCACAACAGTTTTTAAAACTAAAAACTTTCCTCTTCAAAAACATCATAAAATCATTTTGACTCTAGTTTAAACTCCAAAAACTATACAAATTCATTACAATTACAATTAAAAAAAACATTCAACTCCATAAATTGCAACAAGACATAAATGCCAAAAACATGGAAATGATTTCAGAATTTGAGGAATATTTTATTTGCATCAACATAAATGTAATATATTTACTTAATTCTTACTATACTTACTTTTATTCATTTTAATCAATAACTAAACTTTCACATTTTTTCATTATTAAACTTTCATTTATTATCATAATTCGACAATGAGCAATTTTTTCATATCGATATTGATACCGATAACGAAAATAAAATCTTTGAAATTGGTATTGGTATTGATATGGACAATAACAAAAATGTCTTTGCCAGCCTATCTGACAGGCAGTCAGATAGTCTTTGCCAGCCTATCTGAGTGCCCTGTCTTCCCTACTGCCTCTCATGCCACACTGCCTGTTTGCCCACCCAGGTTGCAAAGCTCAAAGCCTGCCTCAATCTGCCTGCCTTCTGCACATGCCATGCTGCCTCTCCACCTGCCCTGTGGGCAAAGCTCAAAGCCTGCCTCAGTCTGCCTGCCTTCTGCTCATTCCACACTGCCTGTCTGCCTGCCCTGTAGGCAAAGCTCGAACCCTGCCCCAGCCTGCCTGCCTCTCATACCACCGGCCTGGTAATCCCACTGCTGCTGTCTGCTGGTCCATTGGTGCTCTGCCCAAGCAATCCTGCTGCTGCCATATGCTGTTGTATGGGAGCTCTTTCCTTGCAAATCCTACCATCCTGGCTCCATGGGTGCCACACACAGGCAAAATTCTGCTGCTGCCGTCTCTGCTGTTCCATGGGTTCTGTGCCCGGGTAATCCAATGTCCGCTGCTGCTGCCAATGCTACCGATGCCAAGGGTCTGTGCCAAGGGTTCTGCTGCTGGGAAATCCAATGTCTGCTACTGGTGTCCACGTGATTCACCACTGGGCAAGGATTGACCAATTGGCAGTAGAGCTTCTTTAGTTCTGTTGAATATGAGTCAAGCCTGCAATGCCCGGGCAACCCAGGGTGCCAAGCGCCAAGCCTTCCTGTCTCTGCTGCTGCTGGGTCTCTGATGACCTGCAATGCCGCCACGGGCACCCCCAGGGGCCAAGCGCCGAGCCTGTCTGCCTGGGCAACCGGGGGTGCCAAGCGCCAAGCCTTCCCGGTCTCTGCTGCTGCTGCTGGGTCTCTGACGGCCTTCCATGGAGTGCCCCAAGCCTCGCGGCAGGTCCAAACTCCACCAAATGTTTGACCGAACTGAACAACCGAACCCAAACTTGGTTTTCGAACCGAACAGTCGAACATCCAAACCCCGTTCTGTTTGCACATCCCTACTTATTTACCTCTTCTCATACTGCTAGAACTAGGGTTCACCTGGTTGCATCTATTGGATGTGGGTAGTAGGTTTAAGACAAAAGGAAGTGCTTTTTCACACAATTAACCTGTGGAACTCATTGCCATAGAATTTTGTGAAGGCCAACATAAATTGGTAAAAAAACCTGGATAAGTCTATAGAGGATAAGTCCATCAATGGGCATTAGTCAAGAGAGTCAGAATATACAGCCTCATGTTCATGGTGTCACTAAATCTCTAACTTCTACAAGCTGGGGATGAATGCCAGGGGATGGACCAATCCATAATTGCTTCCCCCCCTGCCCTTTTTGATATACTCTTCTGAGGAATCTAGTACCTCCATAGACCTTTAGCTAAGAATATCATAAGCTCTTTTATACAGTCAGAACAATTGTCGATGTAGCTAAGTAACCTCTAACCAACTATGACCAATTTCAGATAGGGACCTAACAGGAGACTGAGGACAAAACTCTGAAGAAATATATATATATATAAAACAAAACTAGTTTTAAAGCCATTACCACACCCATTGCCTACGGTTGGAGTACTGATGTGAGGTAAATCATAGTGCGTAATATATAGGATTTCTATACTGTGTCATAGAGAGCCTGAATTTAAGCTAGTATTTGAACTCTTGCACTAGTTGATGTCTCAGAAGAAGGAAAAGAAACAAAACAGATATCTAAAACATAATGCACTTATGCCAGTGGCTCCCAAAGTTTTTGTGTTTTTGACCTATTCTTGAGACAGTGACCCCAGGCAGTGACAAAGGCATGAAAAGTATGTCGGTATTGTGAGCATGACACCAATCACAGATGACATGACCTCACCAGGGGTCCTCATCCACATTTTGGGAATCTATGGGTATTTTCAGACGTTACGAGATCACAGTGAACCACGGTCAATACCCACATGAGGCCAAAGCGCCATGAACGTCTGTTTGGTGGCCGTCAGATGTTCACCACTGTCGATTCCCACATGGGGTCAATTTCAACCACGCTTCCGGGGCTCCCCACCGGACAATCGTCGCAAGCGTGGTCAAAGAGATTCCCGGCAGGAACCAACAAAAAGTAACGACTGGCCGGCAACCACGGCCTGGAATCCCCGGTGGGATTCCGGACCATGGTCAAATCGGACGGGCACGCCGGCTGCATTGACTGTGGCGCCTGCCCATCTCCCCAGAGGGCAGGCGGCGGGGGAGCATGGGGGGCGCGGCCGTGCGGCCACATGTTGCATCCCCACCCACACGTTGCGGCCCGACCCCCTCCCCGATTCCCCGCCGGGATCAGACGGCACGTCTGTTGGACGTGCCGGAGTGATCCTAGCGGGGAATCATTTGGGTGATTCCGGGATGGGACGAATGCCACCCCATCTCGTCTGAAATCACCCATAGTCAAGAGCACATGAGAGAGACCACCATATTATCTCCTAGTCCAAGTAAGGGATCCACTTTTGGAGTGAAACATGAGATCTCATTACTTGTATCTTATTACTTTATTATGCTACTATTTATTTATTATAATTAATGTATTTATATAGTTTCAGCAATGTATCATCATTAATAAGAGACACGTTCCTGACGCGGGGGGCTTCCAGTCTAGGCTAGACAAGGGAGAGGAGGGGGAACATTTGAGTTGAGAAGTCACTGATGTACATAGCTTAATTACAGGGTGGAGGGGGGAGGATATCCTGAATGACAGGACAGTAGCAGGCGCAGCAGTGAGCACTGCAATCTACGAGGAGGAGCAGCTAGGGAAAGTCTGATATAAAAGAGAATTCTTTCGAAGGGATTTAAAGGCAGGGAGGGAGCAAAGCATGTGTGCTCAGGGGGGGAGTTCTAAGCATAGGGGACAGCATGAGAGGAGGGGTGAAGACCGTTTAGGGAGGCAGAGACTCTGGGGAAGGTGAGAGTGTTGGAAGAGGAGAAGCAAAGTTCCTGAGTGGTAAATGAATGTAGAAAGTTGAGGAGTAAGGCCATGAAGAGCCTTGAAGGTGAAGACAAGGCGTTGGTGCTGAAAGTGGGAGCATATAAGGGACAAGTGAAGAGGGCCAAGGACAGAGTCTTGGGGAACTCCAACTGAGAGGGGAAGAAGGCATAGGAGGTACCAGCAAAAGAGACCTTGAAGAAATGGTTAGAGAGACTGTAAGAGAACAAGTCCATTGCTATTTCTACCTCTGTTGTAGCTGAAATTAGTGTAATTTCCCTGCTCTTCTGATCAAAAGGGTGACTTTTTGGGGTTATGAATCTGCCAGGCTGACTGATGTGATAAGTAGGATTTCCTTTTATTGCTGCTAAATGCCTGCATTTGCTATTCAAAAGCTAGCTATTTTGTCATGCGTCAAGAACGAGATTCTGTGTTGCATTAAAAAAACGCATGGCAGCCTAAAGAATCCGCATTTTGCAGGAGACTCAAAAGCAGACTCTGCATTTGTCAACATATAGCAGGGTAAGCAAAAATTCCAAGGAAATCATTTAAATCATTGAGTCAGTCCTTTAGAGGATGGCAGGTATCTGGAAGTGTCAGTTGCTGATGCAGTTGAATTTTTGTCCCCTAGATGGCAGTAGAACTGTGCTAATTAGGAGATGAGCAGCAGAGCACACACTGCAGGAGACAAAATTTTGTGAGCTTGTAAAATTTGGTTTTGTGAGTTTTAAAAAGTGTTCTTTGAATCTGACAGCTGTTCAAAAGCTGTTGGTGAGCCTGTTTATTCCATAAATTACGTAAGTATCAGTTTAAACATTTTGACATTTGTAAGAACTTCCAAAATGTAGTGGTTCTTGAACACTCATGACCCTTTTGTATTTCAAACGGTATTATTTATCATTTATTATTTATTTATTACAAAATATTTTTATCCCGCCCCCCTCCTGCCTCTGGCAGCTTGGGTGGCTTACAATAAAAGCAATAAAAACATAAACCCCAGCATACATATAAATAAAAGTCCAGTTTGAAAGGTCTTAAAATCCAAAGAAAATGTCCCAAACCCCCTTGCCATTACCCATCTCCCCTGCCAAAAGCCCAGTGGAATAGCCAGGTCTTACAGTGGTTTCTTGTTTATTCTGTTTATTAATTAAACTGACACATAGTCATGACAACATACAACCATATTATAGCAAGATTCATACCAATACTACAAACCCATAAATATAAAACAACAACATCAAATAACAAAACATAAACCAATAACATTGCACACTCTAAGCCCCCCCCAGATACATTCTTTCCTAATTACTGGCAAGCCATACCCATCTCCTCCAAAACCACAATATCACAGATCATCACACAACATTTACCAGTAAACAAGTCTTACGGTGGCATTTGAAGCAGGGAAGATCCAGGGGCAGGCAGATTTCTACCAGCAGGGAGTTCCACAGCTGCGGTGCCACCACCAAGAACTCCCTTTCCAATGTTGCCCCCCGTCGCACACGAGCCGCCCTGAGCTGCCATTTCAGGATATAAGTTATTCAATAAATAAATAAATAAATAAGAGGGGTGTCCCCAGTCAACCGCAGGGGCCGATCTAGAACCTGGGGAATGAGGTGATCCCTCAGATAGACAGGACCCAGGCTGTTTAGGGCGTTATAAGTAAGAACCAGCACCCTGAATCGGGCCTGTAGGCAGGCAGTGCAGCAAGTGAAGCACAGGTGTTATATGCTCACAATGACCCATCCCTGTGGGGAGGCGAAGCGCAGCATTCTGGTAAAATGGGGGTGGGGTGGGGGAGGGAGTGTTTTGTTTTTTTTTCCCTGCATAATATGGAATTTTTAATTGTTTAAAATGTTTTATTGTTTTATTGTTTTTATAGTTGCTGTTCGCTGCCCCGGGCTGTCCTGTGTGCAGGAGGGGTGGGATTCAAATTTTATATAAATAAATAAATAAATACAATATTTCTGCACCAGCTGCAGTCTCTGAACCGTCATCAAGGGTAGCCCCACGTAAAGCCCCAGTCACAGGCTATGCGGCAAGGTATGCTCCTCTTGAATGGGGATCTTGCTAACTATTTATTCTTTTATTACATTGCCCCTAATTCATGGTGGTGCATTCTATGTGGGGCTGACCATGAGACTATCAGTGTAAACAGACAGCAGCCAAAGGGGTGCCCGTAGATGCCCTGTTGCCCTTGGGTTACCTGTCTTTTTGAAGGGTGCCTGCCAGATGTGCAACCCAGAGCAGGTTGGGGCAGCTCCAGGACATTCCAGCATGGTGTGATCTGCAAGCTGGCCAAACCTGGGGCAGAGGCCTAATGCAGTGCTGTTGCCTGACTGTTGGGGTGACCTACGGTGAGCCTCTGCACCCATCAGTCCCTTGCCATGTTCAGGATTATGGAGTCACAGGCACCAGCCTAGAGTGCTGGGTGAATGCCTATAACTCTGTGGTGCGTGTGTGTGTCACTGCATTGCTGGCCCAGGGACACTGCCGTCTTTGACCCTGGGCTGTTAACGGGCAGCCATAGGGTTGGACCCCCAGAGCAGTTCCAGACTCCAGCAGTTTTGGACAGACAGGCTCTCTGTCTGTCTGAAAACACCCTATGTGGAACCAAGAGCCAGGGTAGAATTTGGTTGCCTGCTTACTTTACTGGTATTTCTAGGCAAGAAACACCTTTGTCTGCAATCTCTATTCGTACATGGCGAAGGAAGTTAGATTGTTTGTGTTAATGTCTAAAACCCTGAATTAAGGACAGGCCTGAACGTGGGGCAAATGGGACACTTCTCCAGGTCCCACACTGGATTAGGGCCCCCACAGGAAGCATCTACCCCAGAAGCTTCAGAAATATATTATTTATTTATAAATGAAATGTATAAATTCTATTTATTTAGAAATGGTGGTGATGGGGCTCTGGGAGCCTTAGGATGGTGGCAGCAGTGGGGACCCAAGAACCTCAGGATCACCAGTGGCAGGGCCCCATCACTTTCACTCCTGGAACTAATCACTGCTGTTCTTGACACTTCTGGGGCAGTGCACTTTTGCAGGGCCCTTACCTCCCCACTTCAGGTTGTCTTCCAGAACCTCTACTCTGGGTATGATTGTGTTGGGCCAATGTAAATACTTTATGAAGTTGAAGAGACTGTTAATTCTATGTAATAGGTAAGGATTTAATTTATTGTTCTTTACCTTTTGTAACAGTCCCAACAGTAATGGATTGGGGAGGTGGTATTAATCAAAGTAAATCTACTATGAGAGAGCGCTATTGCCCATGCAAAGTAGCTGCTCTTCAGCAGGATGTTTTATTAGTCCTTTTTAATACCTACGCAGGTGGTAGTACATAATTTCCTGAATATGCACGGTTGAACACAGTAAACTTGCACAGTCTTTAGAAAAAATGCCAGTATTCCAGTTTTATGCTTGGTGTCATGTTTCTGCTAACGTTTTCTACAAACACCGTAAGAATTAAAGAAGAAGGCCGCATGCTGTGTAACATGGTTTATTAGGCACACTGAACAATAAAACAGATCAGAGGACCTGTGTGTACTATCTCCCTCTAAATCTAGGCTCTTATTGTTGCCAATAAAGCAAAACTAGGCAGCTTGTGATCCCTGATACAAGAGCACGCAGAACAATTTTCTTCCCTCTTGTCAATATTATTGTTGACCACCAGTGAGATAGATACTAAGTGCTAATGGCTGATTACTAAACTGTCATAGTCCTGGTTCTAAGGAAGTTCCTTAGTGATGGATAGAAAGGGTGTTTTCAGACATGATGGTGACTGGCTTTAGCATGCTTTTACTCCCCGGGCCACCATCTCATTGGAAAGCACCCCCAGATGTTTGCATGGGATGGATTCCAATAGCCCGGGCTGTGACTTGGGGAAATCCTGAGTTGCAGCCTGGGCTAGCCACTGCCATGATCAGAATCCCGCTGCCCGACTGAGAGTAAAGTGGGCTTTCATGTTTGAAATCTTGCTTTACTCACTGCGGTTTGTAGTGGCAGGGGGCCCCTGGTGTTTCATTGGCCGCCCATCAGAGTGGGGGCAGGCCGCTGGGGGCAGAATGGGGGTGGGGCAGGGCAGATGCATGTCTGCCTGGCTCGCTGTCCTTCCTGGTGGCCAGACCTCTATCACATTAGATTGAATGTATGGTTTAAATCCCCAAGCAAAAAGTCAAGCAGAAGGAGGAAGGTTCTAGACAAAGCTCTACAACAGGGGTGGAAAACCCCGGCCTGAGGGCCAAATCCAGATTGCAGACCCCTCCACTTCTGACTCCTGGATCCAGCCACTACCTTCAAGCATTGAAAGAATGAGCTCAGGAGGAACAGGGAGAAGATAAGGACATGAACTCAAGAGTAGAGAATGGATCCATAACACAGATCCATGATCTGGACCCTCCATCCCCCTCCCCCCCATCCTGAGCACATCCTTTAAACCTTTGCCAACTACTATCTGGACGGCCAAACTTGTACTAATCTTCAAGGTGGCCCAACAGGAGGGAAAAGACTTCCCCACCCCTGGGACATGCACATGCAAACACAAAAGGAGTAGTAGTCAAACTCCTTGCTTTGTGTTAACGGAAAGTATCTTTTTACGAGTCTTGACATTGTCACTAGATATAATTCCTATATCTAATTAACAATGCAAAAAAGCATAAATGGGACCATCTCCATATCTATTTTGACCCATACAGTCTTCCTAATCAGCTTTTGTAGGAACTGATTTTTGAGTATTCCTGCTAGTATTGATTTGCTCTGGTATTGATAGTATTATTACTTTCCATGAATCTTCTTGAGAATAAACATTCCTTACTCTGAATATTCATCACAAATGTCTGGCTGCTACTCCCACTGCTACTTTCCATGTTAATGGAAATTCTCTCACTGGTGAATCAATGGAAGTCAGTGGCATCAGCAATGCAAGTTGCTAGATTTGACTGAGGAAAAATATAGATTTGCTAAAGGAAAGACGAAGTAAAAAATGAGGAAGAATGCTAGGATTTATCAAATTAGTCGGGATAAATTCACAAGAAAGTGGCACTCCAGGTTATGGAGTGGCTTTTAAAAAAAGGGTTCTACAGACATCTGTCAGAGGTAGTACAGATAACTGTGGCGGCTTCTTAATAGCAGGGGGCTGGTTTAGGTAACACTTGGGATTCCTTTCAGGCCTAGGATTCTATGGTTATTACTTAATCTTTTACCTTGTATTAGAAACTATGGTATAAATAATGAGTATCCCATACAACTTAGAACCCAATTGATTAAATAAAATATAATTTTAAAGAAATAAAATACATGGGAGACTTTTAACATTTTGATCCAAAGGCAGCTTTGAAAACGATTGAGCAAAAAACACAGTAAAGTAAATAAAGTCAATCTTTGAAACCGGGCAGGCTATAGAATGTTTACTGAACACTGTTGCAGACACAGAGAAAGCAGGGAATACAGATGTAGCTAGCACGTATGTTTTCATTGTTAGGATTAACTTCCACCAGGGAGCAGTGCACTGCAAGAAATGCAGAAGCCTGGGATTGCGGTTTTTCATGACAGGTGCTGTTCATCATGAAAGCTACTCATCATGACTAGTTTGGAAGTGCCAAACTTTTTGGGATGTGTGGAGTAGATAAATAAAGAATGAGTCTTCATGGCGTGAGACGACAGGGAATTAATGCCAGATATCTGGCCTTTCCGTGCATGGCCCCAGATCACCTATGAGCTCTCACAAATGCTTTCAACACAGAAGTTAGAGAATAAAGCTGGCAAGCATTTTTGAGGCTGTAACAGCATCCCTGAAAATGCAGCTTTCAGAGGTCATTTGGAGAAAGATATGATAAGTGAGTACAGTGTGTGGAAGCAGCTCCCTCCAAATCAATCTGTAATGGAGCATCCAAAATGTTTGTAGGATAAGGCCTAATTACAGGTGGCCGTAAGTGCCACCTTATTCACCTTGGACTCTTTTCCAAGGGTCATTAGTTCAGACACCTCTGTCTAATTAGCTCATCTGGGAGCAGGGAGAGGAAGTTGTTTGCCACTTGGGAGAAATGGCTGCATAAGGCTGGACTTCAAGCTCTTAGGGTGGGTCACCAGAGTAGAGGCAGGGTTCAGGAAGGGGTTTTCTCAGGTGGCTCAGTGTAGCCTTGCCCTCCGCTATCTGGGCTTACGCTGCAGCTGGTTGACCAGCACAACCAAGCCAGAGAAGAGAGCAATTTTGTTAATAACCATGGAAGACAAACCTTATTAATATAATTTTTTCCTTCATTCTGTCATGCTCTGATGAGCAAACAAGACCCATGTACTTCTTTCTTCTACATCAGAACTCTTCTCTATGCCTCCCTTCCTACTTTTTACCTGCTGCTCTTGGTTTTTATTTTGTCATTTTGGCACTATTTACATCACTCCTTAGGTAGAAGCACCTCCTTCTCCTTCTGAAGTTCTTCTGCTCTTCTCCTAAATTAATAACAATACCTTTAAAAAGAACTTTTGCTCAAGCCACTCAGAGTATTTTACAGAACTGAATGAATGGAGCCTCACTGTACTCTCCAGAAAGCCTCTATTGTCAGCCAGTCAGTCAGTCCTCTTCATTCCAAACGAAACACAAGGCCACAACCAGATTTTTCCATTTTCCCCAGTCCAAGGACATTCAATCATTGGCTTCATTACATGTAATGCCCACCTAGGCGAGAACTTTGTCCACTGTGTCTCATGCCACGTAAGATATGGAGGTTCCAGCTTTCTTTTCTAGGAAAGTTTCTGTGTCATAGCCTGAGCTGACAATCTAGATGACCCAATTCTACTCAGATGTCAAAGACAAGTGAGCCTTCTGCTGTTGATGAGCTGTATTACCCATCCTCTCAATGAAATATTGCTACCCCAGTGGTGACACCCAGCAGCTTTTTCAAACCCATAGCTAGGACATTGGCTTTATTTAATTTATTTATTTTATTTATTTACTTTTAATTTATATCCCACCTTATTCCCAAAGGCTCAGGGCAGCACATAAACATATAAAATACAAGTATAAAATAAATAATTAAAACCCCACATAACTACATGACAAGGGGGGCGATTTCTTCAGACTAAGAAAATGAGGGGGTGGGGGAGGATCTTTTAACGCATCTTCACGTCTTATTTCTACAGTGTAAGGGCCAAAAAATTGCCCCCTCCTAAGCTGCAGGCCTGATGGAGGATAAGGAGTAAAGTACCATAAACAATTTAAACTGCAAGGATGTTTTAAGTAGTTAGATTCTTGTTACCTGAGTTGAAATGTACTGGGGCACGATGGTTAATGACTGGTAACAGGTATGGGCAAACTGGGCCCATATGTTGAGGGACCATGCAGCCCTCCCCACTCCCAAAACATGAAGTTCATGAATGAACTTGAAATGACAACTTGTGTGAAAAGCTCCAGCATAAAGTCTCGAAGGTGTGTTTGTGTGGGATGACGGAGAAGGCCACTATTTTGTACAGGATCCCAACTTATCTGGAAATGACACTGTGAAAAGTAATGAAACCTTTAGTGACCTTCAGTGATTAAGAACCTCCATTTTATGTTTGCTGTAGTTTTCAGCAACACACACTGGTGCAAATTGTTCTGTACTGATGCAGAGGGAAGAGTTTCACCCATTGTACCTAACCCCATTTCCCAACACAGAGATTATTGTTAAGTGCTGATACTGGGCACAGAACTGTCTGAGACAGAAGACAATAGGTGATTTCAGATGTTACGTGGTCAAAGGCCACCACAGTCAATCCCCTGTGGTGGCAGTGACCACGTAATGTCTGTTGGGGGAAACGGATGTTTCCCCCCAGATGTTACCACGGCGGGGAATCACATTCGCCGCGTGAGCGGCCGAAGCGGCGGGGCTGGAGGTCGTCGCGCGGCGAATGTGATTCCCCACCATGATGACCCCCGCCGTCACGTCTGGACAGTGGCCAGTCCACGGGTCAGAATCCCCGCAGGGATTCTGGCCCATGGCCATAGCAGGCGAGCGCTGCGGCGGCATTGGCAACGGCGTCCGCCCGTCTCCCCAGAGGGCGGGCAGCGGGGACCGTGGAGGGAGCAGGGCCGTGCGGAATTAAAGTCCTCCAGCTTCTCTCTGGAGAACCATGCTGTCATTTAATATGTAATTATATCACTTACACTTAATCTTTTGAGACTCAAAAGCTAAGCACGGTCAGACTTAATATGGAAACAGGAAAAACTCCTTGGGTCAGGGACATTGGGTGATTTCAGACGTGAAGGGGCAGATTCGCCCCGTCACTAAATGAATATTGAATTCCCCGCCGGGATGACCCCGTCACGTCATAACAGACGTGCCGGGGGATCCCGGCGGGGACTCGGGGAGGGGGCGGGGCCGCGTGGCGCAACGTGTGGCTGCACGGCCCTGCTCCCTCCACGGTCCCCGCTGGGATCCCCTGGCACGTCTGTTACGATGTGACGGGGTCATCCCGGCGGGGAATTCAATATTCATTTAGTGACGGGGCGAATCTGCCCCGTCACGTCTGAAATCACCCAATGTCCCTGACCCAAGGAGTTTTTCCTGTTTCCATATTAAGTCTGACCGTGCTTAGCTTTTGAGTCTCAAAAGATTAAGTGTAAGTGATATAATTACATATTAAATGACAGCATGGTTCTCCAGAGAGAAGCTGGAGGACTTTAATTCTGTCCTTTTCCTCTCACCACCAAAACGGATCACTCCATAGCTCTCTGACCAATAATGGGCCTGGAGTGAAGAATGAGTGTTGCCCACCTATATGGGTGGTTGCACTCTCTGGGTAAAAATACGCGTGCAGGCCGCAAGGGGTTTCCTCACCCTGGGGCGAACCACTGTAGCTGCTACTCGTCAGGTTGGCAAGGAGGGCTGCTCAAACATGCAGACCTCAACCCATACCCCGGATGTGGGGACTGCCAGCACAAGCCCCTCTATGCCCCAGGGTAGCCCAAGGAATTGTCCATAAAAAACAGGACTCCCAGGACAATGCAGTGCAGCAGGCTTGGCCTGGGAAGAGTTGCTGCCAAACTGCTGATGGGGGAGAGCTCCTTTTGCCCCTCCCCCACATTGCCTGTTTGGTGCACTCACCCACCTACTAAATAGTCAATGGGGAGCGCTCCAAGTGTGAGGCACTGGAGGGGTGTGTGTGGAATTGCCCCAAATTTAAAATTGACAGGGAGGCAGCCACGTGGCAGTGACAGCAACCTCAGCTGGCTCTCCAGCACTTTCAAAGGGCAGCTGGCACCCACCTTTTTGGCAGGTGGGTGAACACACCAAACAGCTGATCAGGGGAGCTTGGAGGACCGTGTTCATCCCAGCCCAGCTGAAAAGCTCATGGGGGGGGCAGGCACAGGAGCTCCATCCCCCCCAACAATGAGGCCAGGTGAGTGTGCCCTGGCCCGCTCCCCTAACCAGCTGTCTGAAGGGGCCAGTGTGAGTGTGGGCTGATCCACTGTCTCTGCCTCGCAACGTGGCTAGGTGGGGTCTAATAAATATGAAAGCCTGTGTTGGCCCACATGGACGGCATCTAGCCCAGGTTGTGTCCTTGGAGTCTTTCCAAGGATGCAGCCTGGGCTAGCAGCCTACCTGCCCTGGTGCAGTCTTGGACTAACACAACTGGTGGTGCATAAACAGATGTGCCAGTGGGTCCTAGGACAAAGTGGGGCACCATCACATCTGCTTTTACCCTCTCTTGCTTCTTGAAAACTGGTTTGGGTTTGCTGTATTTAACCCCAGGGTTCTGAAGCCTTCTGTTTGTGTGACAAAGGAGACACAAATGGCAAAGCTATTACCCACAGACACTGAGTGCTTCACCTCTGTCCCTGTTTCTCTGGGAGTGGAAAGAAGCAGTTTGCTATTAATGCATTTCCAGTCACATTTAGCATGAATAATAATGATCTCATTAAGGTCTGACAAATCTGTTTTTTACTTGGGGATGGGGGGGCGGTTTGCATTTCCATAGATAAATTGAATGTTAGCCTTTGAGTAAGTACAAATTTGTAGATAATTAAAATCAGGATTAGTAAGAGAAGATGTGAAATATGAGTGTCAAAAGCAAACCATCTGGGGTCAGACACCTTTGCCCTCATTCTACTGCTGGTCAGAATAAAGTTCTAACTAGTTTGGCATATGAGTCATTCTTAAAGCCAGACAGTTTTTCCTTCAAACATTCTAGTAATTATTTAACATATATTTAAACCCACTTCAGCCAAAAGAATCTATTGAGTCTCTGTGACTAACATCATCTAAATGAGGTTGTCCTAAATATGGGCCACCTACAGACACCTATATATTTGAGAATCCTAACCTACATATTTTTGGTCTGAATGCATTTAAGTTTCAGGGAATTTGAGTTTATGTCCTTTTAGGATTTACTTCAAGGTTCACTGTGATCCCTCTCCATTTTTTACACTTTCTTCTGCTTCCAAGCTGTCTTATGTATTGGCAGGCATTTTTGTGTGGCTAATGGTTGGTTGCGTCAAACTCAACCCAGATAAAATGGACATAAATGAAATGGGGTGAGGAAAATGTGAATAGGTTGTGTGACTGCATTGTTGAGAATTTGAGTAACCTTGGATTCATGTTTTTATATGAAGCCTATAATGTGACATTTCTTCAAAAGGGCTGTCTAGTAAGTATACCCTTCCTTCCGTAGCATGGACCTCATTATGACACCAATCGAAAATGCTCTTATGTGGGAGGTTCCATGTTGCCTCCCTTACTCCTGAGCTAGTGGAATCTAGGAGTACAGCATGTTTTCCATGCAGCCTTGAGTTCTCCATTCTGAATAGCTGTGGTGGTCTCATTATTCTTGTAAAGCACTAAAATACTATACTGAGAAAGAGGTTAAATAGAGAGACCTTTTTCTCTTCCAAGCATTCTGGCACTCATAATCTTTCCCAACATATTGTCTCTGTTCTTGCTCAGGTGCCTAATAGAAAGGCAAGTGTTTTATTCAGCTTAAATATTGGAAGTTCCACTCTATGGTCTAAATGTCTTCTTTAACAGATGATAGTTTCTAGGGGTGTGCACCAGCCCCCCATGTAGTTTTTGTTTTTGTTATTAACAAAATGTTGTTTTCGTTATTAACGACAATGTAATTTTCATTGTCGTCGGTAACTGTGTGGGTATAATTTTAAACAAAGATTTTAATTCTGGTATCGGTATCAGATCTATTCCTGTGCACAAACAAAGATCTCACGATACTGGTAATGATACCAAAAGCGGAAAATATTTGATAGGCTGTGTCTGGTGTGTGTGGTTGGCTGGCTGGCTCTGTGTGTGTGTGTGTGTGTGTGGTTAGCTAGCTGGCTCTGTGTATGTGTGTGTGGGGGCTAGGGTTTGACTGTCTTATATGTGTTCTGTGAGCTGAGAGGATGGCATGCAGGAAGGCACAGATGAAGAAGGTGAAGGTAGAGGTCGAGGAGGTTGGACCATTCAGTTTGCTGTCCTCTGAAGAAAAGGAGGACAGCAAAGGTGCCACTGCCAGTACCAGGTTTGTAAAATGTATTTATTTATTGTTCCATAGAACTTTGATGAGGGATGGTAGAATAATACCATCCTCTAGAGTGATCTGGCAGGCGTGCGGGTGGGTGGGTTGGCAGCAGTCAGGCATGCGCGGCAGCAGCACCCCAAGACATTTTCCCCTCTCCACATTTCCCCTCCAAAACCCAGCTGCCACAGCACTAATAATAATGACAATGATATTAATGACGTTGTCCTTTTCATTATCGTTGTTGTTATTATTGGTTGTCATTTTTGTTATTGCCATAACGAAAATGACAATTTTTGTTATTGTTATTGTAATAACAAAATGACATGACTGCACTCCCCTAATAGTTTCCCTTTGCAAAACAAACTCTAAATCATTTAGCCTATCTCCAAATGCTGTAGAGTTGTGTTTTTGTTCCTGTTTAAAATAGCATAGGAGATCTGTGAATGATACTCCCTTTTCCTTTTCAGTTTTATTTCTATAATTCCTTATACCATACCTTTTATTTTTACAGGGTTACAACATCTCTTTCTTTCTACCTCTCTCCAAAATACAGCTCACTCAATTTTCTGAAACTGAGAAAAAATGGGTTTCCTTTTAATCAGAGAAGTCTATAAATATAAGCAGCAAAGGGAAGAAATACTTCAGTGAGGAATTATTTCAGTACATCAATGCTGCAGAGGAGAGCCAGAACTCTGCATTTCCCTTGGTGATTAAAAGAGAGGGAGTTTGAATTAAAGCCTATCAGGATTCTCCTGGGGTATATGTATCAATCACATAGTGCTCGCATAGGATTTGGCAGAGGTTTTGGTATTTCTAAAGTACACTTAATGGTAAATGAGTCCGACACAGAGTAAACCTCAAACTCTTTTAAAAAAAAGTTCTCTCAGATGTCTGATGCCTTTAGAGAACAGATAAAAGCTTTTCAAATAAATGCAGGTTTCCAGGCAGAGAAAGTGGGTGTTTTCAGACAAGCAAGATGATGGGTGGAGGGTCTGTGGCTGCTGTCAGCCTGTCACGCAGGTGGAGTGTGTGGGGAGGGATTAAAATGGGCATGGTTGACTACCACGGCCACAGAGGCAGCCACCATGCGCTCCCCCTGCCATGGACCATGGGGGAGGGGGAAGCACGCCAGACTGGCTTTTGTAAGTGACATGTCCCAGGCTTGAGACATGCTGGATCTATTTGACTTGCCCTGCATGGAGCACTCTGGATTTCCTGGCAGTGCTCCATGTGTGGCCATGAGTGGATGTTCTGTGGCTCGCGGGAGCGTGCATCCTGATGCTCCACCTTCAGATGGAGGGTCGACTCCATGGCTCCTGGGTGGCCATGGAGGGTGGCATCTCATCTGAAAACACTCAGTGATTTGGACTTGGAGCACTATCTTCCACCCATTGAAGTCAATAGGGAAACTCCCACTGACTTCAATGGTGGAGGAGTATTTTGCCTCTTGAAGAACAGAAGCCTTTTGTCATTGAAATGGAGATGAACTTGCAATACTTGAACCATTTACTCCAAAACAATCTCAAGATAAATGAAACTACTTAGTACCTGGAATGAGAACTGAAGAAGGGGCTACCAGGTTAGGTCAACAAACTATAGCCTGAGTTCTGAAGGAAATTCAGAATGACTAATAACACTTAATATTTGCATAGCACTCATATAATATTTTGTAGGTGACAAGAATTTTACAAAAGCTGTTACTTGTTCCCTCCTTTTTAAAGCTGAGGAAGAGCAATAATTTACCCATGGTCAGACAGGAGAGCCAGACAGATACCACAGATCTTGTACTGCCTTATTCAAAGGGCTACATTACCTTATTAAGGAAATATTTGCTTGATACAGAAAGCAAATTGTACTTCTCTCTATAGATTCTTGTGGCGGTATTGACAATTGTTTATTTTCTTGAAGAAATTTGAGCACTTTTAGCTGCTTTATGTACCCAAACTTATTAGACATTATCTGAAGTTATAAGCTCTTAAGATGTAGATGAAATACAGCCTTGACGTAAAAACATTAAGGTGAAACACTTATTTTTCATTGCTTATCTGGAATTCCTATGCATTGCAGTGTTTACAGCATAGCATGCCTATGAGTTATGAGAAGATGATAGTTAGAAACTAAACACGTTTTTCTGGAGGTAATAGTTTGCAATAACTCCGGCACAACCAAAGTTCCTTGGAAATAAAGAAGTTCAGTCCTATGAATTTACTTTTTATTATTTGAAAATTGCCACTGCAATTGTTATAAATGTTTGGGAGGCAAGAGTAGAACATGATTAGAGACTTGTCCCTTGGGGCATATCTTATATAGTACTACCAGCAAGAGAGAGGGGGTGGGGAAAGCACAGAGGAGAGCACTCTCACTAAAACATCAAGGACTGAAAAATATGTTTGTAAGTAACCTCGTACTGAAGCTAAAAGCTAGTGCATCTTCAGCGCTATAGGAAATGACTGACATTTCAGCTTCAGACAGTAGCAAATTCCTTTCAAATACAGTCTGATGACCTAGCAATGCCTCTTTCCTATAATAATATAAAGCATTGGGAAAAGACAGACTATATAGATAAGGAATATTTTCATCCTTTTCAAACATATGTGTGCATGAATTGCTAAACTCTGACCCATATTCATTACTTATTGAAATGAGAATAGAGTTATTTCTTAATTTAGGTCATCTTGATTCAGCAAGATTCTTAGATACTTAATGGACTTCAATCACAGGAGTCATTCTCTTGAAGGAAACTGTTTTGTAGGTAGTGCTACGCAATATAGATACCAAGGTTAGGTACAGACCTATGTGCCGCACTAAAGTGGCACCTTAAACAGAAATGAAATCGGAAGAAGTAATGTACCAGAACCATCTGCTCCTAATGAAGTTAATGGGAAAAAATGTTACTGGATTCAGTGAAAATGTCAAAATCCTGGAGGAAAGAAAGGGGGCTCTCAAGGTATTTCTGATAGAACTAGATATGAATGTACCAGGTATTTTGGAAGACAGCATCTCCTTGTGAAAAATCTATGATTGGCTTAATTATTAATTATTACTTATTCATTATTCATTATAATCATTTATATAGCGCCAGCCATGGGCCTGGTGCTGTACAGAACATAGAAATAGATGCGGTCCCTGCCTTTAGACATAACGCTATTCAGTGTTCTGTAACACAGTGTCCTACTGTTACAGTGTTTAGACATACAACTGCCAGGTCTTGACAGTTTAATCAGTGTTTGGGGTGAACACTGTGTTGAGGGTATGTCTAAACACTGTAACGGTAGGACACTGTGTTACAGAACACTCAACAGCATTATGTCTAAAGACACCCTATGAGGTGCCACAGACCCATATAGGTAAACCCTCCTTTGAAAAAATCATCTGTAGGGACTTTGCCTGTATTGTTCCACACAGTTCTCTGGTATTGTGTCGGAGGTTCACAGATATTCAAAGAGCAACTAGGTTATGTTTCACCAACAGTCTTCTGAGTCAATGGCAAATAGGAGATGCTGAGGCTGAAAACAACTAAAGAAGAACCTAGAAGGATAGGGAGGCTCCTTCAGAAAGGTTTTTTAAAAAATAAAATAAAAATAAGAACAAAAATATTTGTTCTCCTTTTTCTCTCCTACCTTTCCCTTTCCCTCTTTCCTTACCATTTTTCTCCAACACTTATTTCCTTCCATTTCCCTTCATGCAAGCTCCACAAATGAATTTCTTTGAAGTCTGCTACAGAATTTTCTGTCCTAAGGAAATCAACCTCATCTGGTCTCAAAACTAAGAACTAGAAATTCATTTTGCATCAGTGTTCATGTTAGAGCTGAAACTTTGTCCTCTGAAAACTTTGGACGCCACCAGGGGATTCCAGTACTTGGTTCCGAATTTCTGAAATCCGAAGTTCTGAGTACCAAGGCCAGTCCTTGGAAAACTTTGGAAGCCTCACTTGAGTGCTGGCACCATTGTGCACGTGACTGGAGTGATTCAGATGGTTGACCCCCTAGCTTCTCTGAGCTAGGAAATGAAACCTAGTGCCATATTTGGTAGGGGGGGTGGTGGTGTATGGGATGGAACAGTTGAGTCATGGACAAGCCAGATGGCAAGTTTTGATTGGCTGGCAGGGACAAAATAAAAGTGACTGTATACTTCCATTCTCTACTGAATTTGGCTGTATGTGGTACCCTGCTGAACTGTAAGTAATTGGCTTGGGGTGGGGGAGGGATACCTGTCCTGACCTGTCCTGGTCTGTCCATAGGGGCAATGCTGGGGGACCAGGTTATGGGGGATCATGGTATGATTATTTTTTTTAAATAAGTGCGTGCCACACTGCTACTTCCTGCTGCTTGGCACCATGGAGGTTAGAGGAATCTCGGCCTTGCTCCACTTCCCATGACCTGGACTGTCCAAGTTCCCAGTGCCACACCAGTGCCATGCCTTTTTAAAAAAATAAGCTGGTGCCACTGCTGTTTGCTGCTTGTACTGCTTGGCACCATGGTGGCCAGAGGGATCTGCATAGCTCCACTTCCCCTGGCCTGGGCTGTCCATATACTAGGGGCAATGCCGGGGGTTTTCACCAGTGTCAAATATACTTAAAGTTTGGGTGCTGCTGCTGCTTGTACTGCCTGTTGGCAAGTTGGCAGCACCTTAGAGGCCAGAGAGGGATCACTTTTGCTGTGTTTTTTGTGGGCACTGTGATTGTACTTTGTGGCTTCAACTTTGCCAAGAATGATGTGACTGACCATTCGGGTTAAAATAATATGGTGTGTGGGGAGAGGGCTTGCCTTGCATAGGTGGACACTGGACAGGCACAATGCAGGTGTGTGTGTGTGTGTGTGTGTGTGTGTGTGTGTGTGTGAGAGAGAGAGAATTATGTGGTTTCTTTCTTGTGAGTGGTGGTGATGTTATGTCTACTGGGTTGTTTTTTGTTTGTTTGTTTTTTCTGCCCACAGTTGCACTTTTGTGGATTTGTCTTCTTGAGTGATTGTCTCACTCTTGCTAGGTTTTTCTGGACACTGCTTGGTTGGAATAAAGTGGGTGCACTGCTGATGGTGGGCCATACTGCTGACTTTTTTGGATTTCTGCATGCAGTTGCACTGTTTGGGTTTGTCTTTTTGAGTGATTGTCTCACTCTTGCTCGCCTGCTTTTCTGGGCACTGCTTGGCATAATGATTTTAAAGTGGGTGCACTTTAAAATCATTAAAGGAAAGAGTTCTAAAGTTCTGGAGATTTCCGAGGTCCAGAGTTCCGAGTTCTGAATTCTGGGCCCTCTGACAAAGTTTCTAAGTTTGGCTGAGTACCCAGGGTGGGTACTCGGAACTTTGGAACTTGAGATGAGTACACGGATGGCTTATTGGTGCAGTCCTAGTTCATGTGAATAAGTTTGTCCCTATGAAAGGGACAATTCAAATTAAATCTCTGGAGCAATCCTGAGCCAACATCTGGCAGTGCAACAACAAATGTGCTGATGGCTCGCAGACCAAATTGGGCCACCATTACATTTGTTAACACCCATAGTGTTTTTAATGGTCACATTTCAGTGCTGACTTGTTAATTAGGGAGTGGTCACAACCTTCCAATTTTGTCAAATAGGAGGGTGTATCATGTGGCCACTGTGAAAGGTTAAGAACTACCACGGTCTTTCATTTCAGGAAGAATAAAGTCCTCTTAGAATAAGCATTTTGAAGCTGTGGCCCTAACAAGACATTCTACCACTGGTTCCTTAATTTATCAGATGTTACTGTATACAGGTTTTTTTTAAAAAAAAAATTCAGTCGTATCTGCACATACATGAGTTATATAGTTCATGTGGAAAGGATCTTTTCTACTTGAGGGTATTTTAATAAAAGAACTCAACCATTTAGGTGTGGCTCATATGAACTGGCCCGCCCCTTACCCAGGTGTAAGAATGTGGATTGTTTGGGACAGTGTGTGATATTTTATCCTCAGTGGATATCATGCACAATTCTCAAACTACTTCCTCCAAAATAGCCTCATTGAAGTCAGGGAGGAGATTGCCTCAGGAGGTTCCAGAAAGCACGGTTTTGTGCTCAATCCAGAGTTGACTCCAAAGTAAGTGGCTGGAGAATTATGGTCATTAACAGTTTGTATGCTAGCAATTCAATATTTGTTTACATTTACAGAGAGAACTAACTACTTTAGTTAGTTTACCAAGAGGGCTAATCTAGGGTTAGTTTATCATGGATAACCAGGTAAGGGCAATTTCATATGAATGTGCCCTTGTTTGCATCTTTATATCTACTACATTGTTTATATTTACCAAGAGAACTAACCTATGGTGTTAACAAATGAGACAATAGTCCACACCAGGTGGGAATCCACTTGTATGCTGCTTATTAGGTGTTCACCACCACTGTCCCCATGCCCTCTATCCTCTGGACATGCATCCCCCGCTCATGGTGGGATCTTAGAGAATTTGGAGCCTGCCATACACATCCCATAAATTAGGTTGCATGCAGCGTCTCCATGTGTACAGGTCTGCTAGCCCATAGAGTCACAGGTGAAAATCCTAGAGTGTCTGAGGAGTGCCCAATTCCTGTCCCAACTCTCTGCTTTCACTCTCACTGCTGCTGCCAGTGGCGGCTTCCTGCAAGCACATGAAATACACGCAGGGGGTTGCCTGTTTATTAGGTTGGACATGCTAAACATGTGAGTGGGGACTGCACGGACCAAACCCAGACTGCAGTGGGCTATCATCTCATTTGATTACACCCCTAGTTTACTTGTTAAGTTTACCAAGAAATTTAACCTAGGGCTAGTTTAATGGGGATAACCAAGAAAGGTCCAAACCTGCGGCATCAGCCAAAAGTGGAGCTGCTGTCTTTCTGATGGGCGGACCCATGCTGCAGCCCCACTCTCAGCTGGCCACTGCCTGGAACAACACTAAAGAGATGCAGGTGGCAGCCTAGAGTGTTGGGCGATCACGCCCAACTCTATGGTGTGGAGTGGGAGGACCCACTGGGTCTGTCTATAGCAGACCGAAGCAGGGCTAGAAGTGGTAGGACATGGGGAGTGTACCCCCGGGGCAGCTCCAGGAGCAGGCAGCCTCCACGTCCATCTAAGACCACTCGGTGTGATTAATTTTTGTTCTGCAGGAGAGCTACAAATAAATAGTAACTTTTTCATGCTTCCTACTGCTGCTGTTATAGCAAGGATCTGAAATAGGTGTTGCAAATCTCTTAGTCTTCAAAACAAGGGGATGAATCCCACAAACGCAAACAGCAAATCCTGCACACATCTGCATTCATACGTCTTAGACCATATCGTTAAACTCTATTCTGTCTAACCCTGAGTGAATTAAACCCACTGGAATAGAAAAGAGGAAGTTGGAACCTTACACATTTCCTCATCCCATTATTTCTATGGATTATATAATTAATATTACAATATTCTGAGCCCCACTTTCTAGTCCTCACATTCCCTCCATCTATTTACATAGATAACTTTGTAAATTCAGCAGCTGTGCCATCTGCCTCAGATATTATTCCAGGCCTCTCTGTTTTGGGATAAATTTCATAAAGTGTATTGCACATACACACATCTAATTGAACAAATGTGGAGCCTCTCCAGTTAAAAAAGCTTTACAAATGACAAGCAGTGTCCAATTTCCATTCAAATGGTTACTCCAGGGCTTTAAAATATGTGTGAATTCATCAGACAGAGTCTGATAGTATATCTGAGGCAGATGGCTTGCTTCTGAAAAGGAAAAAAAATGTAAGTGGCTTTTACTATCAATCTTATTTTTTTGGCAAAGGGCTGACATAATAAAGATGTGAGTATTACTGAAATGCTCTTTAATAATTATTCTACCGTATGTTTTCCCTCAAGAATATGGTTAACTGACTAGGAAAATCATTCAGAGTTTTTTATGTTCAACCATAACAAGCAGTTGAGAAAATCTGCTTGCAAACCAGTCATTCTGGGGCAATGGCTCTTTCTCCCCCTGTTCAAAAGGCTACACAGTTACAGGTGACCAGCTGCCTCCTCTGCCTCAGCTTTCCTCCCCCCCCCATAAACCCCCTCCTTACATGGGAATGTTCTGTGTGCCTGCATAGATAGCAGGACAAAGAGTAAAAAATGAATCCATTCCAAACCGTGCGGCCCATTCCTAAGTTGGTATGCTTAAGGCACTCCAGCTTCTGATACACAATGGTTTGATAATTACCATTTAAAAATGGGCATGGCGGGGATGGGGGGCAGTTCTGAGTTCATGCACACTTCCAGTGGGTGGGGGAGAGGCATCAGTTGGGCTAGGATAGGTGTGCACTCGATGTGTGCCCCTACCCATGCACCGCCCGCTCATACCCCCTCACAGAGCATCCCAGGCTTTTCCCCAATACTCCATGCATGGGCATGAATGGGCAGTGCGTGGGTCATGGGAGCATGTGCCCACCCACACCATCTTCAGACTCCAGTGGGAGGGTGTGGGGGGGTGCATGCCATTTAAAAACAGTCAGTGTCAAAATCACATCCAGTCACCTTTAAGAATTTAATTAAATTAAATTAATTAATTAATTAATTAATTATATTTTTACCCCGCATCCTCCCGCACGCTGGTGGCTCGGAGCGGCAACAATATATAAAAATACAATAAAATACATAAAACAAAGTATTATGATATTAAAATTACTAAAAAGGCTAAATGTTAAGGCAATAGAAATACCCTCCCAACCCCTCTCCTACCCCCCTACCCCTTCCCTGAAGGCCCAGCAGAACAACCAGGTCTTACATGATCTTTGGAAAGAGAGGAGGTCCAGGGATAAATGGGCCTCCATCGGGAGGGAGTTCCACAGCCTAGGTGTGGCCACCGAGAATGCCCACCCCGCCGTCACCCCCCGGAATACCCGGGGGACTTTGAGATGGGCGCCCCTGACTGACCGCAGGGGCCGCAAAATGACCCAGGGTCTGAGGCGGTCTCGCAGATAAGCAGGTCCCAAGCCATTTAGGGCTTTAAAGGTCATTACCAACACTTTGAATTGGGCCCGGTAGACTATAGGCAACCAGTGTAGAGAACAGAACACAGATGTAATGT
>QEPC01005395.1:551533-563476 GCA_003113815.1 Sphenodon punctatus | reverse complement strand
CCACCTACCCCAAACTACCCAACTCACTAACTAATTTTTACCCCCCCCATCACAAATCCCCACAAAACAAATATAGCACCCCGGCCCGCGGTGCATGGTCCACGGAAGAGGCACCTACTGGAGCCAGGCCACTTGTCTAGGGGCGGCTCCAGATGTAAATTCTCATAGCCGCTTCCACCGCCTCTGTCTGCGAACGGCCCACCAACGGCTCTTCGCCCTTTGGCACCTCCCTCAGGGCAGCCCCCCTTTATGCTGGTAGTTACCTGTAGAGGAGGTGGAGGGGGGGGAGCAGGTGTTAGCAATCAACCCCCTCAGGCAGCACACGCCCTTCCAAGCAGTTTCCAGTCCATAGCCCCCACAGCACTGGACCCTCTGGGGCCACCCCTGGTAAATATACCTGTAGAGGAGGTGGAGGGGGGGAGCAGGTGTTAGCAATCAACCCCCTCAGGCAGCACATGCCCCTCCAAGCAGCTTCCAGTCCACAGCCCCTGGGGGAGGGAGGTGCCATGTGGGCAGACCATGGGCTGTGGCAGCTGCCAGGATCGTTTAAAAGGGACCCAGGGAGGGCTGCAAGTGGGCAGACTTGGGGTGCCCCCCTTGAACAGGTCCAGGGGTGAAATACCCCCACATCCATGTGAAAACAACCATTGACCAGTGCAAGGAGCCCAGATATGGTAAGAATTTAAACCAGTTAGGGTGTATCTAGTTTTAAATGTTTGAATTAGTATGTTTTTCAACTAGATTTTTATTCACTCAGACTTAACTCTTGTTTGAGACTTTGGATGGCTTGTTTGTAAAAACTTGGAGTAAGTTTTACTGCTGAGTTGTAAACTTCTGTAAAAAGAAATTTATAATGGAAACATCGACAGACTCATAACTCTAGTGGTGTTGGTAGGCCCCGCTATACAATTCATACTCCTACTCAGTAATTCTTATTCTAACAGTAATAAGCAGATATTGAACTCTTGATCTTCAACATCAAAATTTATTGACCTTAGAGGTAAATATTGGCTAACGCAAAGTCTGGGTCAATATATCCTTCAGAGGACTGTTAATCTTGTGTAGACTGGGGGGAAAAGAGAAGTAAATAATTGGCATTATTACATAGTTCTATTATAAAATTTTCTATCACACACACACACATGAGATGGGAAAAGAGAAAACCTGCTGCTGCTTCTTTTTTAAAAAAAAAAAATTTAAAAAAGCAATGTAGCAGTTTTCTCTGTTAATCCGTGCAGACCAGTTGATATTAGACAAGGCATGTAAAAGCTGAAAATATCATGAAAGAAACTTTTTTCAGTACCAGCTGCCACTTATTAGAAATGAGAATAACGAGGTGGGAGGCTCCCAAAATTGATATCAGTCAGGTCATGATTCTGCAAGATGTCAGCAAACCCCGGCTCTAGATACACACATTGGCCTATGCATAACCATAAGTATGTAAATGTCTATTGGGACTACTTACACTCTTCGAATTAAACATGTGCTAAAGGTCTTTGTTGGAATTGACTACAATGCCGAGCAGCACATTATAGGATACACCCTTATGATTGAGTGAATAGGATTGTGTAATATTTTTACTCTTACATCCTTCTGAAACTTACTCTACATTATTTTAATATATCAAGTAGAGCTGAAATGAATATTCCTGGTGATAATGAGTTCAGAGATCTTGCCTGGGTATCTGCAGACTCAAGTGTGAGGCTAGTAAAGCCCAGCCTGAAGGCAGAGGAGGTGTCCAAAGCTCTTTGCTGCATGTTTTCCTGCACTGGCTGCTGTCAAAGGTCCCCAAGAGAGTCCTCCCCAAACTTTGGAGCTCCTCTATACCTGCTGCTGTTAAGGTTTGTGGTGGGGGCAGGGTTCCTATAGCCCCTTGGCATCCATGCCATTCATGTGTGTATGTATTCAGCAGTGGTAACCAAGGCCTGCTGCTTCCCTCCTCTGCTTTGGGCTCTGCCCCCATGTCACAGGGTCATAGAGTCCCAGAGCTGGTAAGGACCTCAAAGGTCATCTACTCCAGTCCCCTGCCCCACCACCGAACCAGCCATATCCCACCCATCTGCACAGAAAACATCTCAACCCCAGATCCCTAGGTTAAGACTGACACTGACTTGGACACATCAGAAATTTTAGACAGCAATGTCCTTATGAACCGTGGGTTCCCCATGGAGCTCTGTGCAAAGACTTTGAGGGGTCCCCTGGCTCATGATAGGTTGCTGCACTCTCAACTCTGGTGGAGGTCTTATGTGGCCTCACTGGTTCCATATGCCAAAGAAGTTAGAAGCCAGCTTGTTCCTGTGAGATTCAAGTGAGGTTTCACAGAACCAAGAAGTTCTAAAGTCTGATAAACATATGTAGTTTGGCATGTTTATTACTTCACTCAAATCTTGTTTTCTGCAAACTTCACTTATTCTTAAACACTCAGTGAAGACAAGGGAAGGGGGAGCTTCTCAGGGGTATTTAATTTTTGTAAATGATTGATTGATCATGCTAGAGAAATTTCCAGTGGAAATAAAAGTCTGGATATTGAATTAAAGCCTCAAAATAAACAAACAAAGAAACAATGAACCAAGGAACAGTTTAGTATCACCGTCTCTAGATTCTGGCATCGTTGTCTTGAAGGTATCTATATGTAGATACCAATGAAGTTACCTTAAATGGAATTTGCTTTTTATGACGCATAGGCCCTTTTCACATGGGTCACAGTGGGTGGGGGGATGGGGGTGCACCCACCGTGATTGGAGGTGGGTGTGCGCCCATTCTCACGGGCACACACCCATTTCCACCCACCTCCACCCATCTCCATGTATGGAACAACTGTCATTGGAGCCTGTTGCTCCGTGCATGGATGATGAATGGAGGTGGGTGGAGCATGGGAGAGCAGGTACCCCCGCCCACCGCCCGCAATGTTCCCACGGGCGCCCACCTATTTCCCACCCACCGCGGGTGGCATTCACATGAGCGCCCCCACCCACTGCACACATGTGCGATGGGTGGGTGGGGCACCCATGTGAACATGGCCATAATGATGGTCTGTTACTGTGTGAAATGAGTTTGAGATGTCCTGCAGCAGCCTGTGAGGGGATACCACCAGTTTCTAAAAAGTGAAGAAAGAAGTAAGAAATGTTGAGTTTCATCAAAGTACAAGGTTTGCTGTGCATTATTTATTATTTGCTATTTGTCATTTGTTGATCTTGTGTTTTATGCTTGCTATCCATTTAGGGAATAGAAATGATTTTGTGTGACTTAGTAGATCACTTAAAAATATGGGAGAGTGACTAGGAAACAGTCCCCAAGTACCCCATGGACTGAGTTATGTTGACATGAATTATTTGTGTATACTTGTGATTAATTAACACGTGCAGAAAGTAGGGTTGGGTTGATGTACAAGAGAAGAATAGATTGGAATTCTTCAGATCATAGAGTCATAATAAATAATTTGAGTTGCATAAATTACCCCAGTGGAGTACCCTATGAATTAAAAATTCGTATTTTATTACAAAAAACTTCTTATGCAAATATATATGTATACACACAGTCATGTAGAGATATACAGAGAAAGAAGAGAGAGACAAAAAATTCCCAAAGGGGCATTGTCAACAAACAGTTCATTAAAAATAACTATTAAGAATACTTTGAACATAATCTATTAATATTCTCTAATAATACAGAGAGAATTCAAAACAATATTTCCATTGCTTATGATATTTGTGTATTTTTTGCACTTCACTCATCTCAAGGGATGAAACTAGATTGTTTGGTTTCACACAATCCCAGGAATCAGAAAAGGGGCCTCAGGGGTGGGCATTATCTCTCCGTGTATGGGTCTTACATGGATTACTCCTGTTTAGTTGCATGGTGCAGCTCTGACTGTACATCAGTGTAACATTGGAGTAGACCAGTGCTTTGTTTTGTAAGAAAAAGAGGTGCTGGGGCTCAAGTCTGCTCTGGACGTCCCTTTCGCTCACCCATGAAGCATGCAGGATTTTCAGAGGATCTGGTGAACTGTCCTGCCAGTGCCATCCCTACTCCACCAGTCCCTGTTCCCACTCACCCTTCTTTGCCGACTCTTGTTCAGATTAAGTTTCATGGGGGCCATGGCTCTGCTGCCACTGCTGATAAGTTATTCAGTGGCAGACCACTCTCATGGCTGAACAGATGATGTGTGAGAGTAGCAGCACCTTTCCTGCCAAACTCTGCTGGGGGGGGGGAGACTGGGCATGAGGCCTCTGCTTCTGCATCCAGCTGGGTGTTTGTTTGGTCTTCAGAGCAGCAGCAGCAACTGCTTCTGGAAGAGGGGTTGGGACTGAGTCCTGGCAATTCCTGGCAAAAATTAAGCTCAGGTAGTGGAGAATCCACATTCATTTTCTGCGTTAAAACAATGAATTTGTGTTTGGGTTTCCAATAGACAAGAGAAACAAGTTGAAAAGACTCCATTTTCATAGATTTTTTCCCCCTATATCAGATGTCACCCAAATATCTCTTTTGCAAAATTTTGAATATTTTCTTCAGGATTTACAAAATTTAAGATATACCATCTCTCTATTTCTCATTCTCTGTGTCTTTTAAACTTGTGTTTGGCTGAATATATCCCTCATTGCTGCTGAACAATAAACACCTCCCTCCCTCCCTCGCTCCCTCCCTCCCTCTGTACAGTCTGTCTGTATAGAGAGGAAATACACAAATATAAAATCTAAGTTGCGGGCCTGTAACCAATTAACCTTAAAGAAATTCTCCTTGCTTAAAACCACACAAGACAGGATGGGCCCTCGCCTCCAGCAGCCCTGAGAAGGGCAAATGCAGCTGTCACTAGAGGTGTGCACCAGGGGCCCATGTTGTTTTACTTTTTTGTTTTTATTTAAATCTGTCATTTTAATTTTCATAAATATTAAATTGTCTTTTTCGTTTTTGCTTTCATTTTCGTTTTCCATTGGTTTCAATGGAAAACACATTTACAGCTGTATCTTTTTTGTGATTTGCTCTATTAGACTGAATCTTGGAGTGTGTATACCTCCAATGGAAGGCAGTAGGTGTACCAAATTACAAAAATATTGGATAAATTAATCCAATTTTAGAAGCAGTTGCTTTGTTTTATTTTGCAAAAATCTTCATCTACATTCTTAGCTGTAACTTCCTTGTCTCATATTTAATGTAGATGAAACTTGGCATGTTTACACCCCATCCAATATTTACTAACTCTGCCAAATTTCAGAAGTATTGGATAAAGGTCCTGGTGGTATAAGCAATTAACTTATAAATGTATGTCTGACTGTAACAACTTTGTAGTCCAACCAGCGTACATGACATCTGGCAGGGATCTATATCACACTTTCACAATACACTCTGCCACATATCAGAAAGATGTGATAAAGGGTCCCAATTTTATATGCTTGCACAGCATATACAGAGAATGAGCCTATGTCAAGGATTCTCTTACGTGTCACTGTGGTATATGATTGGTTTGTGATGCTAATTTGCCAGCATAAATGTCAACCAAATATCCTCATTCTGTGCTGTGACCATCCCAACATCTCTTCCCAACTTGTTAATGGGAAGTCAGAAGCATCTGTTTAGGAAAGAGCCAATAGAGATTCTCTTATATTCTGTCACAGTGGGTATTTTCAGATGTTACGAAATCACAGTTGATCCCCATATGGTGATCGTGATCCCGTAACATCTGATGGGGGGGAACGGAAATTCCCCCCAGATGTTCCCCCCTGTGAATCACGGGGGGGAATCACATTCACCACGCAAATGGAAGTCCTGCCCAGACCATCTCTGATTGCGTGGTGAATTCGATTCCCCCCGTGAGCAAGGGGATTGTCACATCTGTCCCCCTGCCACAGCCCAGAATCATCGGCGGGATTCCGGACCATGGTCACTGCGGGTGGCCGCTGCAGCTGCATTGGCCGCGGTGCCCGCCTGTGTCCCAGGAGGGCGGGCGGCGAGGGAGCATGGGGGGGCGGGGCTGTGCAGTTGCACATTGTGCCACATGGCCCCGCCCCTCCACGATTCCCCACCAGGATCAGCTGGCACATCTGTTGGGGGGATCAAAGGGTGATTCTGTGACGGGGCCAAGACAGGTCCTGTCACGTCTGAAAATACCCAGTGCTGCAGGATGTGATTGTGATAATAATTGGCCTGCCTGGGTGTGTCAACTATGTATCCTGATTGCTGGGATGCTATCCCCAAAGTCCCAGTTATGTCTCTTCTATGTCCGTCTCAGGGATGCCTCCTATACCCGCCTCGAAGCCACTGCCAATTGGTCTTGTAAAGCTGGAAGCATGCAGTAATTGGCCAGTGAATGTGTCTGTCAGTCTGTTGTGTTGCTCCACATCCTCCCTCCTACAGGCTCTCTCCCCCTGCCATGCCAGGTGCCTGCCTCTGACTGGCACTGCATGTGCTGCTATTTATCTGAATAATGGTCTTCCATGGGACAACTTCAATTGCTAAAATTGGGTCCCTTTATCAAATTGCCCTGTAGTTTGGCAGAGATGACGGGGATGGTAAGTGATACATTCCGGCCAAATAACTTGTAAATAGGATGGCATATACTAGGTGTGGGAATTCCTGTTCTCCTGAGATCCGATATTGCCGGGTTTTGGGTGTATCGGCTTAATCTGATAAATCCGATATTTACCTGTACCTGCATACCAGATTTTTAACATTGGTCGTGGTACCAGATTTTTTATATTGTGGCCATTGAAGTTAATAGCCGCGATGTAAAAAATCTGGTACCGCAGCCAGTGTTAAAAAATCCGGTATGCCGATACTGGTAAATCTGGTACCTGGGAGATCCGATACCAGTACATCTGGTATCCGGTATTCTCCCCAGTGTCCCACTCCTAGCATATACCAATGTTACAGCTGGAAATGTCTTATACCATCAGGACCCTTTATCCAATCTTTCTGAAAATTGGCAGTAGTGTTAAACCTGTGGAGGGACATAATATTTAAAGGTTTCATGCAAAGTGGATGGAAGTTAAAAAAAAGTTGTAGCCATGAATGTGTATGGAGCTTTTCTTAAAATCACAGCATTCAATGCTTCTAAAATCAGTTCCCTTTATTTAATCATTTTGCAAAGTGTTACACATAGTGCCCTCCATTGGGGGTTCATCAAAATTGAATAGGAAACAAAAAGTTATAGCCAGAAATATGTTTTTAATTTCTCCCTCCTTTATTTCAAAAACAAAATGTTGTTTTCATTTCTATTTTCATTATTATTATTTGTCATTTTTGTTATTGCAATAATGATAATGAAAATGACAAATTGTAATAATGAAAATGACATGCACATCCCTAGCTGTCACACTTTGGGCTGGCAGGGAAAGCAGGCCACACAATCTGCCACCCCCATCCTGTGTGGAAACCTGGCAGACAGGCTGTTTTCATAAGTCCTGCCACACCCTGTGGTGGGCTGAGGAGTCGTCCGCACACATGGGTGCCCAGCAACCTTGGCCTGGATTGGTCAAAATTAACACATGATGCATCACCAGCCTTCTTGGGTAGATTAATCATGAAGCAGCTGGATGCCCACCCCAGGATAGAGCTGGGAAAACATCTGGCAGCCACCGACCATACAATTCCCTGTATCATGGGGTAAGGTGGCCCAATGTAGTGTAACACTGCCCAAAGAGGGATAATGTCTCATGTGGCCTCATCCCTTCTGTACACCTGTGAAATATAAGCAGGGTTTCTCACTATTTTTTAGCTGTGTGCTTTTAGGAGCAAGTCTGATTGGAATCCAGGAGAAGAAAATGACAAAGGAAGTAGATGTGTTTGGTGTCAAAAATGTCTGTGGTAGCACTATGATCCTTCCAAAAAACAATAGTGTCCCAACTGTAACCCTGAGATTCCTCTCCTAGGAATTAGCTCAACCAGGGGTTAGGGATCACTGTAGAAAACCTCAATTTTCCTTACAAAAGTCCACAACAGTCCACAACAGGGATTTACAAAAGGAAAGGAGGGGAAAAATACAAGAATTGTGTGGGACAGGAAAAAAACCTAAGTCCTCCAGTTTCCTCTGCCCTTCAGCACATCTGGATAGCATTGAAGAGTCTTCCTTGATGTAAACTATTTCCAGTCATTTAAATAGAATTTCTGAGAGTTCTGTGATGGCACCCTCATAGGTTCCACCAATCACCAATATGGCTGTCATGAACTCCACCAATCAGCATAGAGTTTGCCCATTAACAGTTAAATATGCAAATGAAAGTTGTTTTGGTCTTGATGTCTTTGCAAAGATCTTGTAGGCCGTATCTCTTCTTGGCTGTTTTGACTTCACCCATTCGTGCTTACAGGAACCAAAGAGCAGTGCAACCTTTCACCAGGCCTGTCCTTTGTCCCATTAACTTACACCATACTGAAGTTTCAGTGGATTCTATTAGTCATTTCTCCCATTAACTTATACCACACTGAAGTGTCAATGGATTCTATTAGTTTTATATAATTTCAGATAGGGATATTATCTTTACTTATCAAGTACCTGGTCTCTCAGAAAGTAGCTAAATAACAGAGGATCTCTTCCTTTGCCTTTTTTACTTTGGAAAGAAAATCTATACCAGCAACACACCAATACACTAGGGCTGTAACTCAGTCTTTGGAAATCACCGAAGCTTATGGTATTCAGTTTGGAAAGTCGGAAGTTCCGAGGACAAGGCTGTTTTTTTGAAAACTTCAGACATCGCTGCATTCGTGGGGGGTTGGTGGACAGTGGAACTTCTTCTGAACTGGAAATTAAACTTAAGTGCCATATTTGGTAGGAGGGGGGTATGGGAGGGGGCAGTTGAGTGATGTACAAGCCACAGGACAGGTTTTGATTGGCTGGCCAAGTGAGATGGAAAGCTTTTGATTGTCTGGCAGGGCAAAATAAGTCTCTGCAGCCATTTTGCCAATTTTTGTTTTGTGAATTTGGCCATGTGCTACAATTCTGCTGGATCTGTAAATAATCAGCTGAAGGGAGGGGGGGGGGTTGCCTGATCTGGACTGGCATGGTATGTTTTGACCTGGCCTGTTCATAGGGCCAATGCTGGGGGATGGTGGTTACATGTCCTTTACCATGCAATGCAGTTTTTTTTAAAAAATTAATAATAATTGGGTGACAAATTGCTGCCTGCTGCTTGGTTGACACTTGGCATCATGAGGCCAGAGGAATCTCTCTGCCAGACTCCACTTCCCTTTTCCTGGTCTGTTCAAATTACCAGTGCCACAGTACCAATGCCATGTCAAGAGGGTGCCCCGGTGTGTGTGTGTGTGTGTGTGTGTGTGTGTGAGAATGTCTAGTTTCTTAATTTTTTTACTTCTGGGTGTGGGCTTGCTGGCTTTTTGTGGGATTTATTTCTCCATGCAGTTTCAGACTGTTTTTCAGGGTCTTGTGTGTGTTGTCTAGGCTGTGGCATGGCGGCACACAACAGAGCTTAATTTTAAAGTGTAAGTTCTACTGTTCTGCCAGATGCTTGGCATCATGAGGCCAGAGTGATCTTACTCCCTGGATTTACTTCTCTTTTCCTGGTCTGTTCAAGTTACCAGTGCCACAGTACCAAGCCATGCTAAGAGGGTGCCTCTGGTGTGTGTGTGTGAATGTCTGGTTTCTTAATTTTGTGACTGCTGGGCCTTGGCTTGCTGGCTTTTGGTGGGATTTATAGTTCTCCATGCAGTTGCAGACTGTTTTGTGGGGTCTTGCATGTGTTGTCTAGACTGTGGCATGGCAGCACACAACAGAGCCTAATTGTAAAGTGTAACTTCTATTTTTCTGCCAGATGCTAGGCACCATGAGGCCAGAGGGATCTCTCTACCTGGCTTTACTTCTGTTTGCCTGGTCTGTTCAAGTTACCAGTGCCACAGTATCAATGCCATGACAAGAGGGTGCTCCTGGGGGGTGTATGTGGATGTCTGGTTTCTTCATTTTGTGACTGCTGGGGCCAGCGCTTGGTGGGTTTTGGTGGGTTTTATATTTCTCCATGCAGTTGCAGACTTTTTTGCAGGGCTGTTGTATTCTTCTTGAGTGAACATCCCTTGCTAGCCTGCATTTTTGTGCACTGATTGATTGGTATAATGATTAAAGTGGGTGCACTCACTGCTGATGGTGGGCCAAGCTGTGGGTACACTACCATTTTTCATTATTATTAATTTATTTTTTCTGCATATTCTGTTGTGCACCCTGATTGGCTAGAAAATTACTTAATTTAATTTAATTTAATTTAATTTATTTATTTATAAGAACTTGATACCCGCCCCTCAATTACTGAAAAACCAAGATCATTATATTTTCTAGGAGGGTGCATATGCACAGATGGGAAGTAGATGGGGTTAGGATTGAGCAGGTCTCCCGGTTTAGATACTTGGGATTGGTGTTTGCTGCCTCGGACTCTTGATTCCAGCAACTGGTGACTGCCAAGTTAAAAGCCCAGCAAACAGCTGGTGGAATTGTCAACTTCTGGGCTATTAGGGGTGGGAAGATGGTCAAGCCAGCCCTCCAGTTACTCGTATATAAACGCATCCCTCAGGCACTGTATAGAGTTGAGCTGTGGGGCTTCAATGCATCTTCTTTGGAACCAGTTCAAAACAAGATACTTAGAACGGTCTTGGGGGCCCCAAGATACACTCCAGTACCTTTTTTGAGGACTGAAACAGGTGTCCTCTCAGTAGAGCACAGGGTCCAGGTGACCATTTGTAATTTCTGGTCTAGATTAATTAATATGCCCAAGGATTCTTTGCCGTATGCTTGCTGGGCAGAACAAGAAGGATTTAAAAACAGCCAAATGTGGAGAACACGTTTCAGCTCTTTCATTAGGGGAACTGGTTTTTCCCTTGATGCTCTGAGGGGTTAACCAGGGGGATCATTGAAGAGGCTCCTGGGATCCCGCTTATCTGACATCCACAAACAACAAGACATAGCACAAGTGGCAGCATCAGCAGCTGCCCCCCGCTATGGGAAGTTGAAAATAGAACATAAGTTTGAACCTTACCTTGGCTACATAACAAATTTTGCTTTGAGAAAGGCCCTTACACGGGGCAGATTCCAGTTGATGCCCTCCAAAGTTCTAGAGGGGCGGCTGATAGGTACTCCTTTTGGCCAAAGGCTATGTGACTGCAACCAGTCTATAAAGGATTTACCCCATTACCTCCTTGACTGCACGTTAACTGCAGACATTCGCTCCCGGTTTAGGGAGATTCTTCTTGCTGGGGCTGTGTGGTGGAACCAAGACCAAAAACTAGGATATATCTTGGCTAACCCAAATGGAAAAAAAATGTTTAAGGAAGCCATTTTTTTGTTTATGCTGGCCAAGAGAAGAAGTACGGTTCAGGTGGAGTTGTAGAGGAGTGCTTTGCTGCTTGGTATGGCTTGAAGAATAAAGTGGCGGCTTATGAATTGGCCCAGTTCCAAGTGACTGGGCTGTTGTTGATACGGGAGGGTGGGAAGGGCAGAACTAAGACCAGACCAAAATGTTAGTATATTGGCTTATAACTTGTACAAGGTTGCTCTCCTTTTTCGTTGTTTGTTTTTTATGGGAAAATGTGTCCCTTTTTATTATGATTTTGCACTGACCAAGTGGTTGTGTCAATAAAGATATATGATGATCATGATGATGATGCCCCACCCCTCATGACACAGCAGCTCACAGTGAAATTAAGGGGAAGGGAGGAAGGGGTGGATATGCGATTGTGTACCCTGACTGGCTAGGCAATTAAACGGCTGCAGCTGCTGCACATGGCAACATGTGCTGAGGTGCTGACCAAATTCCAAATTCCAAAACTTCAGAAACAACGCTGAAGGGCTGCTGAGTACTTGGTTCTATTACTCGGAACTTCAGTATTCGGCCCGAGTACTCGGAAGTACTATTTGGTACAGTCCTACAATGATGTATAAGAATTTAAATTCTTCATTAAGGCACAGTTCAAATGAACAACTGATTATTCTTTTGAATGTTTCATTAATGTTTA
>QEPC01005395.1:519967-544469 GCA_003113815.1 Sphenodon punctatus | reverse complement strand
GGGGCAGGAGATTCCATGAGGGGAGGGGAATGAAAAAACCCTCGGGGCTTCCCCTCCCCAGCCTCCCCAGTTGCCAGGGCTTGCCTCCCCCCCTTTAGATAATTAATTAACTTACCAGAGACTGCTCCGTCCAGCGCGTTCATACTTCCTGGCCCCTCCCGATGGGGCCTCTCAGGGCAACGTAGGTGGATGACGTCATCCGGCTGCGTCGCCCTGAGAGACCCCGTCGGGAGGGGCCAGGAAGTACGAGCGCGCTGGATGGAGCAGCTGCTGCTGCCGTCTCTGGTAAGGCAATTCCTTTTGTAAAAGGGGGGGGGAGAGTCAAGCAAGCCCCGGCAGCTGGGGAGGGCAAGCCCCGGCAGCTGGGGAGGGGAAGCCCTGAGGATTTTACCAGTGAGGGGGGAGGAGGAGGCAAGCCAAGCCCCCCCCACATGGTAAATCGCGCCAAGGCACAGAATTGGGCCCTGACTCCCATGGAATTTTAAAAAAAATTCCGCGGAAGAATCGGGGCCCTGCCTATGCAGCCCTGAAACATGCAGAAATTACCACCAAGGGTGGTTAAAGGGTGGTTAGCATCATGTCTGTTTTCACCCCATGTTAGCCAAAACACCTTATATGTCCAGGCTAAGGAATGCATAACAATTGACACTGTAGTGCAGAAAGAAATTATACAGAGAAACATCCCAATAAGTTCTACACTGTAAAGAAGGAATAAAACAGAATAAAACAAAAGAAGCAAATGGATTTAATTTACTTTCTTTATAAACAGCAAGTGAGAATGTGTAAATAAACACTATACTCATATTATGAATATATATCTCAATCTGAACAGGTAGACAGAACGCCACATCAAGATTCAGTGCACATGTTGTAAAATGCCACCAGGGGACCTCATTTGCTACAAAAACCATTGTGATTAACACTAAAATTAATTGTTTGCGTGTCTTCTAGGTTACACCAACTCATAACATAATTCCTTCCAAAACGTCATCTCAGATTTCTGTATGTTCAATCCAGTAAAGTCAAAACAAGATATTGTTTATTATAGATAGTATTATAGATAGTATAGATGTCTGGGACATGGGCATCATGTATACCGCAAAAAGAATTTTACGTCATGTCACAGGTTCCATGTCATGTCACATGGTAGTCTAAACACGATTTATTAAAAGCGAAGTGGCCACAAGTGGACAAATGGCCAGAGACCCATGCCAAAAATAATTTGTTTGGGTTATACAACTGGCTGTAGGAGGAGTAAGATTTTTTGTGGTGACTCACAGAGCAATATTGCTTTAACAAGTTACAAAGTAGCACTTGAGACTTACAATAAAACCCCATCGAACATGTTGATTTATGCCATCTCTGTCCTAAATATTAGATAAGCATGACATTTCTATGTAAAATTATGAATCCGGTTATTTCCAATAACACTACTTAATCAAGGGCCTGATCCAACGTGCATTTAAGTCAATAGAAATGCTTCCATAGACTTCAATAGGCTTTCAGACACATGTTTCATTAATCTGTCTTGTTGTGGCTACTGTGGCAGAGGCTATGTCTTATGGTTAACATTGCTAGGTAGAAAGGGGCTACAGCCAATCCACTTGAAGCTTCTGGGCAACAGCTGTGAAATGTTGAGCTTAGACATTCATGTTGCCCTTCTAGATGTTCTCTCCAAATGCAGAGCATCTCTCAACTTGAACAATTAAGAGGTGTGTTGTGAGCATCAATTTCCACGACTATTTATTGCAAGTGTGGGTATTTCTATTTTCGATACCCACATGGATGCCTGATCCTTTTTAACTCCTATTTAAGTTTTTGGGCTGGTTATATGAAACACATGATTCATGAAACACATGTCCGCTGAGCCTTTGGGAGAAAGGCAGGGTATAAATGTAAATAAATAAAATAAATAAAATAAATATCTTGTACTAATGGGTTCTGCAGGTGAATTACATGATTTGAAAAGTATGCTGACTTTCAATTTAATTCATTATTTTCCTTACCTTTGTAGTTATCAATGATAATTGGCTTTTTCAGTCCATTGCTAGACAATGGGATTCTCCATGTCCTCTGATAACTTTCTGTTTTGAATAGGGGTGTGCAGAAGGGACCAACTTTGTTTTTGGATTCATTTTCATTTTTTAGTTCTGCATACGTGTGAGGGTAGGTGGGTCCGATCAAATGCTGCAGTGGGTGCAGGGGAATGAGTGGGTGTCCGTGGGAACTCAGTGGCCGGTGGGTGGGGGTGTTTGCAAGTTCCCGCACTCCACCTACCTATATCCATCACCCACACGTGGAGCAACAGGTGCCAATGGCAGATGCTCCATGTGGAGATGGGTGGAGGTGAGTGGAAGTCTGTGGGAATGCACCCCCATGTACCACCCACCCATCCCCCCATGCACCCACACCCATTAGAAACGGGCCTAAATTTGTTTCCCATTATTTTCAATGGGCTTCACTTTGAAGGTTTTACATTCATTTGAATATAAGTTTTACTTTGGCTCTCTAACTCTTTCCCATCCCCATACCTTCAGAGAGTGCCCCAGGGTTTCAGAATATCATAGAGAGACTGGCACAGAGCAGGTGAGCATAGAAGCAGCAGGCACTGTCAGGCAGCAGTCGGACAGAGGAGCAGTAGGCACAAACATTGGTGCTCCAAGTATGACAGAGCTTCAACTTGCTGTGAGTGCCCCAGGGTGGCAGAATATAAGAGAGACTGGCAGGCAGCAGGTGGGCACAGAGGCAGCAGAAGTCACTGGCAGGCAGTGGGAAGGCACAGGGGCAGCAGGCGCAGGCATTGGCACCCCAAGTATGAAAGGGCCTTAAATAGCAGCAAGTGCCCCCGAGGTGACAGAATGAGAGAGACTGGCAGGCAGTAGGCAGGTACAGAAACAGCAGGCACTGACAGGCACTCCCAGGGCATTATATAGAATCCCCAGTGCCCTCCACCCAACCCCCCTGATTGGTACGGCCACGTTGCTGGCAGCATTGAAGAAAGACCTATCCCGGGGGTTCTCTGTGTCCACCACGGTGCTGACTGATTTTTTCCCAATGCCAATTGTCCAGCAAGGATAAGAACATAAGAACATAAGTAGTGCCATAATGAGTCAGACCAATGGTCCATCAAGCCCAGCATCCTGTCCTCCAACAGTGGCCAATCTCGATCACATGGGAGAAGAACCAACAGTCACAATGGGCAATCCATTCCCCGTTGTTCACTCCCGACAGTAAGATGTTCATCCTGGAAGCTACTTGGTTAATAGCCATTAATGGACCTACTCTCTAAGAACTTATCCAGTCCTTTTTTAAACCCAGCTATACTACTGGCCTTGAATGTCCTCTGGCAACAAATTCCATAAGTTAATTATGCGTTAAGTGAAAAAGTACTTCCTTTTATTTGTTTTAAATCTGCTGGCAGCTAGTTTCATGGAGTGTCCCCTAGTTCTAGTACTATTTGAGAGGGTAAATAACCATTCCCTATCTACTCATTCCACACCACTCAAGATTTTGTAAACATCATTTTGTAAACATGATGTCCCCTCTCAGTTTTCTCTTCTCTAAACGGAAGAGACCCAGCTTGTCAAGCCTCTCTTTGTACGGAAGCCGTTCCATACCCTTTATCATTCTCGTTGCCCTTCTCTGTACCTTTTCTAGTTCAGCTGTCTTTTTTATGATGGGGCGACCAGAACTGCACACAATATTCCAGGTGTGGTTGGCCACACCATCGATTTGTATAGAGGAATTATGACATCCTCAGTTTTATTCTATATCCCTTTGCGAATAACTCCTAACATTCTGTTCACTTTTTTGACTGATCCTTTTCCTGAGCAGTAACTCCTAGTTTAGTACCCAGCATTGTGTACTCCCCCCACTCCCATGGTTGCTGCACTGGAAGCTAGAGTCTAAACACCATGTTGAGAAGCCCTTAAAAGGCTGTTGGCTTTAGGAATGGATACAAGTTGATGCCTGTTTGCGTAAACAGGAATTAATTTAAGATGTGAGGAAAAAATAGGGCAAAGGAAGAAAACCCATTGGGCATAGATTCGTCTCTCTACTAAAATATCCTCTTAGGTATTTATATATAAAAACCCAAGCATATTATAAAAGATTAGATTAGAATGGAAAATGGACTTTCTGTAATGGCTTGCAAAGAAAGCCCAAAGGGATTAAATTGTTTGCAAACTGCATTTTGTGATATACATTGTGAAATTTATGCACTCTTAATCTGTCATGAAAATGCCCATTTTTATTTATTCATCATCAGTCCAACGAAGCCTCATGCATTATCCTTTCACTGTGGATTTTGTTTGAAAGATTGTTGCAAAATTTAAGACTCTTTCCCCTAAAAGCAGATGATAACATGGTATGAATAACACAGTGAAAGTGAGGAAACGTGTTTCCTAAAAGCTCAGTATTTCAATGCAAAGTGTCCATTTGTCTCCAGCGTTACTTGCCTGAAACGTTGTTGCTGTTAGCACTAAACGGATGTTCAATTTCCAGCCTCACAGCAACAGAGCTAAAGAACATTGCAACCAAGATGATAGTGTGAATCAGATGTGCTACATTAGACTAACAAATCAGTACACTAAGCTCCACATTAATCAGCTGTGGAGTCTGAATTTCTTGCAAAAGTGTGTGCTATCTATTCTGCATAAGGCACAGATGTGGATTTGCCAACATATGGTGAGTTCAGAAAAGTTCAGAAGATGCTAGACCAAGACAGTATCCATATTTCACTGAAGGTCTGCAGTATATTGGTGACACATACACCAGCTGCCTTAGCAATCTCCTAACCCTCTTCATTATTACTTTGAATTGGCCCATGTCTTTTGTATTGTGTGCTGAAGAGTCTTGATTAAGGTTTTAATCAGTTCCATTTCTCAGAGACTCTTTTTTATCCTGTGATTGAAAAGCCTGCCATAGATTTAAAAACTGACTTTGAGACAGAAAACAACGGTAGGAAATGTCCAGGAGGACATGGCAATGGAGAAAAACACAGTGAACACAGGTCCATGTGTACAGCTAATTTGCAGTGTGGAAAGAAGTTAATGGTGGGATGTGTCAGCAAATATTGATAATTTAAAATGGTGGGAAGACAAAATTGCTGATTTCAACATTTCATGTGCAGTATTAATTCATCCAGGTGCACAAGGTGCATGAATGTTACTGCTGTGCTAGTCTTCATTGGGTGCTGAAGTCTCATTCATAGCTAGAGGCATTGTGGTTTATATCACCTACTCTCACTTGTGCATGCAGTGTCAAGTCCCCCAGCCTAGCCCAGCCCTTCAGCATGGTTGGCACTTAAGTGGTGACTATAGGCCTGCTGAGTATAGTTATGCTTCAAAGTGATGCCTCTTTCTGTGAATGAGAATTTGGGACTTGCTTTAAATCACTTACGTATAGTGTGGCATTTTGTTATGCAACTATTGCTGCACAACCCTCTTGCACACCTGGATGAATGAAAATGTTGCTTTTCATCAACTGCTTTTAAACTCCTGTTCATAAAAAAGATAAATTAGGATGCTTTTAATGTTGCTTATTGAGTTTGTCTAATAAAAACGGAACTTTAAAAAGAGGTTGGCAGTGATGAAAAGCTTTGCCAACTGCAGCAGGATGGAAGCAGCTATATTGACCATGGGGGGATGAGAGCAAAGCCTTGTAGGTTAGTAGTAAATAATCAAATGACTAGGGATGTGTGAATGCAGTTCAGAAGTTCCTTTGGTCTGAACTCAGCCAGTTCAGATGGCTGAACAGAACGGCTGAACCAAACGCCAACCCCACCCCCCGAACAGTTTGGCCGCGTTTGGATAAGTTCGGGTGGGAAAAACCTGGCTGGCAGGCCCAGGGAGGAGGGGGGGTGGTTCAGCTGAGGAGGGGTGGAGAGGCTTGGACTAGCAGCCAGCCTGCCCAATCACCATCCCTCTTTTCCTCAGACCACTGGTTTGGCAGTCTGCGATTGGCCACGGGCTAGGCTGTACGGAGTCAATGGTGCTTGTGGTAAGGCGGGCGCAGCAAGTAACAAAAGTCATTGCCCCCCCCTTCCATATTGTTCTGAGCTAGCCACTGAACCTGTCAGCAGGCATTTTCAGAAGTCTCCCTCTCCCAGCAGTTTGTGTTCCTTCCAATCCATTGTCATCCTCCTTCTATTTCACCCATTTCCACACATTTACCTCCATAGTTTCATTTATTTAGATTAGATAGATTTAGGTGTTATATCCTGCATCAAGAAGCAGCCACTCCAGACCCAGAACCCACCCTCAGGGTTCTGGGGCCTACATTACAGGCAGGGAGGGCTGTCCATCCACGTCATCCAGAAGCTGAGACTCCAACCCCAGGACCCACCTTCAGGGTTCTGGGGCCTACGTTACAGGCAGAGAGGGCTTTCCATCCATGTCATCCAGAAGCTGCGACTCCAGCCCCAGGGCCCACCATCAGCATTCAGGGGCCATCATTCCGCTCACAGGGAGCTGTCATTCCACATCATAAGAAACAGCTAGTCACTCCAGCCCCAGGTCCCACCATCAGGGTTCTGGGGCCTATGTTACAGGCAGGGAGGGCTGTCATTCTGCTTCATCCAGAAGCTGCCACTCTAGTCCCAGGACCCACCATCAGGGTTCTGGGGTTGTCATTTCACTCACAGGGAGTCATCATTCCACAGCATCAAGAAACAGCCAGCCATTCCATCCCCAGGACCCACCATCAGGGTTCTGGGCCTACGTTCCAGGCAGGGAGGGCTGTCATTCCACTTCACTGTCTTCAAATGCTCCACCAATGCCAGCCAGCCTGCAACACCTGGCCAAGTAGAATTGCTAGCCACCGAGCCCTGGCCGGGCCTCTGCCGCTGCTCCACTAATGCCAGTCAGCCTGCAATGCCTGGCCAAGTAGGGGTGCTAGCCATCTAGCCCTGGCCAGGCCTCTGCTGCTGTTCCACCAATGCCAGACAGCCTGCAATGCCCAACCGAGTAGGGGTGATAGTTGCAGTTACTGTGCCCTGGCAATCTAATGTCTGCTGCTGCTGCTGGTACTGCTCTTCAGCCATTTGCTTCTCCCTCTTGTAGATGGGCATAGCTTGGATGAGTGCGCCAGTGGGTGGGGGCTGGTTGTCCATGAAATTCACCACTGAGCAAGGCATGCCCAATTTTCAGTAAACCTTCTTGAGCTCGGTCAAGTATGATGTTAGCCTGCAATGCCCAGCCAAGTAGGGGTGCCAGCCACCAAGCTCTGGCCAGGTCTCTGCCACTGCTCCACCGATGCCTGACAACCTGAAACGCCTGGCCTCTGCTGCTGCTTCTGCATCTGGGTCTCAGATGGCCAGCCATGCCCCCACAGGCACCCTCAGGGGCCAAGATCTGAGCCTGCCTTCCCGGGCAACCTGAGATGCCAAGTCCCAAGCCTTCCCGGTTTCTACTGCTGCTGCTGCTGTGTCTCTGATGGCCTGCCATGTCCCATGGGCACCCCTGGAGTGCCCCAAGCCTCTGCTGTGGCCAAACTTTCCAAACGTTCAGGAGGGGGGATCTGAACTCCATGGGACTGAACCTATAAACCTGAACTAAGTTTTTAGTCCAAATGGCCGAACATCCGAACTCCAGTCTGTTCGCACATCTGTTCGCACATACAAATGCTGTTGACTTATCTGAAGGGGAAAATGGCACTTGGGGCCTATGTACCTGTCAGGCCCTGGGTCTCAAATGCCTAGCCCTGGGGATTTGGAATGCTGCCTCAGCTGCATAAAGCCTGATTTCACCCCAGTTCCCTTCTCCCCACGCCTCCCACTTCTTTCCATTCTTCACCCTTCCCCAGCTGTGTCCTATTGTTCTAGTCCTGCCTCCCAACTTCCTTATTGGCTACCAGCCAATACTTAAGGCTGCTGGTAGCCACAGAACGTTGGGTGGAGTAATTGTGGTCTCTGTATGTGTGTTAACCTGGTTCCTAGCCCCTTGTGCTTTTCCTTGTTCTCTGTGTGTCTTGTGTTGTAGTTGTATGTATTTGTGGCAGATCAGGGGGGACCCCAGTAGGGTTTGCTCCTATGTATATTTTTCCAGGCCACTCATGAAAAATACATGATGCAGAGCCTGCATTGGTACCTATGGCACCAGTGCAGGCCCTGCAACATGTATTTTCCACAAGTGGCCTGGAAAAATATACATAAGTGACAACCCTAGACCCTGGTGAAGCCTGCAGTGTGGGTGACATGACAGCCAAGATGGGGAAGGCAGCGGTGGGGCCTTCAGGCCCCAAGAACGGAGAGTGTCAGGCTTCATGGGAGGCAGCGTGACAACCAGCGGCCAGGGCAATGCCGGACTACAGCTCCCAAGAACCCATGGTGCCCTAGGAGTGATGATGGCTCAAGTCATCAGTAGCCGCCAAGTCCAGTGGGGATATTTAAGGGCCAGGGCAGCAGAGAGAAGGGCATCAGCAATGAGCAGACTGGAGGGTGAGGCAGAGACCAGATCCACTTAACCCTATCAGGACACAGCCACAAAGACTGCTGGGACCCAGATCGTGAGGTAATGATTTGGGACCAGCTAGACTAGGGCTCACTGGGCCCATTCCCTCTAGCAGGAGGGACTGACTCTTAGGGCAGGAAAAAGGGGCAGGGGCTAAAGTTGGGAGGAAGGAGGGGATTCTCCTCTTCTCTAAAGCCTCTTCCCCACAGGAAAAAGTGACCCCACTCACTGGGAGCCCCAAGGATGGCATACCCCTGAGCAAATACAAAATGGAGGTGAGCATAGCCACAGAAATTAAATTAATAGTTTGAATGTATATTTTTTACACTTTCCATGATATGCACTCAATTGTAAAAAATTTCTAAAAACTCTACATCCAGCTCTGACTCAAAAGGGTGTTGTGAGGACTAATTAATATCAGTAAAGTGCTTTGTAAATATACTAATTTAGAAATCTGCTATAAACAGTGTCTTAGTTTCAAGAAATGCTCACCCAAATCACCATTTTGTCCAATAATGTCATAATGCTTCATTGGTTGTTTTTGTAACAGCTCTTCTGGAAAGGTCATAGGAGGAGTTCTGAAAGAGTCTATGAATGATTGTTTCTTTCCATCACATGAACTCCAGCAGAGCTTGTGCTAATCTTAACTCTAACTTTTCTAATTCATTTAAAAACTCATTATTGCTCATATACACAACATTGGCCACAATCCCAAGCCACAGTCCCAAGCATGGCACAATGTGCCTTCAATGGACATAAGCGGTTGTGTGCAGCACACATGGGGGCATAGGATTGGCCCCATTAAGTAGTTTCTCTGTGGTCATGACACCTGATGTATAATTCCATCAGCATGAGCATATTAAAAGACCTAAAGCTAGGGCTACCATGGAGGTACTAACGATATAGGCCACAGTTATTAAACAACTCATCCACAAGTTTGCAAGTAGTTTCACTAGTCATAATGGGTGGAAACAAATGTGATGGCAGTGTGCCGTCATCATGACCCTACCTGGGTCAGGAAGCCATGGAGGACACAGTCTAGACTGGGTCAGGCCACCAACACATGCTGCTGCACCTGGGTGGCTGTGAAGGGTGGGGACATACACAAAAATGTGTCTGGTTGCCCCTACCCCCATGTGGCACCCAGACCCCCATGGGCAGCCATGGTGGGCCAATGATGACTGGCTATGCTGCCAACCATGGCGAACCCAATTCAGACCAGGTCATGGTGGACCACAGCAGATGTGATAGCCCACTCTGGCCCGCTTTGCCCTTATCTGGCAGACTGTAGCCCAGGCTGTGGCCTGGAGCTAATCTGGGGGTCAGCGCATGGGCTGGCATCCAACATGTCCAGGGTCAATCCCAGGCCAACATCTGGAGGCCCCTCCACAGATGTTTCAGTGGCTCACGGGCCAAAGAGTGAAAAAGTGGGCCACAGTACACCACTGTCACGTCTCCTTCTACCCCATGTTTATTTGTGGGAGAAGAGAATTAAGTTCAAATATTATTGGGTTGTTGTGACAGGAGGATATGATTAATGTAATGTCAAAGCTTAGCATTATCAGAAATATGTAATGTATTATGTAAAAACAATATTCCTGTAATTCCAATATGCATGTATGGTTTGATGCCATTTTAATTCTTGTGAAATACTAGTACAATGGTATAGAAATTCTTTTCTATACCAAGCAAAAGAATGGTATATAATTCTGGTATAGCCCAGAATTATAATGTAGTAGTTATCAAAATTAACTATATGTATCTAGTAATGTAAATAAAATGTTCAATCCCAAGTCAGACAGAATCAGTAAAGATATATCACAAACCAGTGACTCATCCTGTGAAACAAGGGTAAAGCAGGAGGGTTGCAGGATAAAAGAAATTTGAAATAAATAAATAAATAAATAATTTTAAAATAAAAATAGATGTGCCAGTGGCCCACTTTATCATACTTGAACCCAGACCTCATCTGTGCAGGTGTTGCCAGATGCTGGTCTAGGATTGCCCTGGGTCATGTTGGCAACTAGCCCAGGCCAGGTTCTGACCTTGGAAATCCCCAGAAGTCTCTGTCTGGGCTAAGGTCTGCCCGACCAGGCGAAAGCAGGCCACAGCGGGCTATCATGTCTGCTCCNTCTGTCTGGGCTAAGGTCTGCCCGACCAGGTGAAAGCAGGCCACAGCGGGCTATCATGTCTGCTCCTGGGCCACCAACACGGCCTGGGTTGGGTCTGCCATGGCTGGCTGCTCATCCGTCATGTTGGGGAGTGAGGTGCTAGGAGCATCATGGGGGCAGGGCTGCTTAACTACCCTCCCCGGACACAGACACGTCTGTTAGGTGCCCTGACCTTGTCCAGACTGTGTCTGCTGAGGCTTCCCACCACTATGGGGCTGTCGCTTCTGTTTTTGTCTCAAGGCAAATGATATCCAAAGTCAATGCTAGCCATGTTTTTTCATCAGGCAAAGCTTGAATGAATGAATGAATGAATGAATGAAAGTTTATTACCTGGCGAACCGCCTTAACAAACATAGCAACAAGCAAAAGAAATGCACAAACATTGCAGAATCACAGAATAAAGCAAGAAAATGACAACTCCCCCCCCAAATGAGACAATAAACGAAAAGCAAACAACAATGATAACAGTGACCAGAGTACATAAGACAAGGTGGCAGTAATAATAACAATGGTCAAAAGAAAATGTAAGAGACACAACCCAAAACAATGCCATCAATATAGCTTTTCCTATAAGCCAGTAGTATGATCAGCCATCCAAGTACTTGCGAACTTCATTGTCTGGGCCAAATATTTGGCCACAATGTCCTACATCTATCTCAATCCCCAAAACAAAATACAGATGTACTCCCTGGCAGTGCTCCCAGGCAGAGACTTTAAAATTGGGCAGATTAATTCCTCTCTTAGGTATACATTTACTGTGCAATACAGTAGCACATGTTGTACCAATTCTACCTTTCCTGAACCACACGGGCAGGTCCACTCAGGAAAGGGGATTGCCCTATGCCTCCCCTCAAGAACCATCGTGGGAAAAGCATTCATATGAGCTCAATGAACAAATTCATCAGGCAAAGCTTGAATGAATTTCTTGATAACTATAAGATTGGCCAGATATGGTGCAGCAGAGGCCTTTGGAGGAAGAATGGAAGAGTACACAGAAATAAATAAGCTCGCGTCTAGTCTTACCAGATATTCCTGGCATTCAACATCAGGTATCCTTAGCTTTAGTTCAAGCTGAGCCTTAAGGTACCCCTGGGCAGCCCAACAGGAAAGAGAGAAACCCAAATTGTTCACCTTATGTTGAACTCAACTCATGCAGTGGTTGGGGTTATCATCGATAACCACAAGGAATAACAGGCCTGGCAGAGACAGAAAAGACAGGTGTAACCAAAATTTGATAGCTGCCCTCCATATCAAGGCAGTCACAGGAGGTCTGCCAGATTCAAGTCTTAAGGCAGCATTAAGGGTCCCTAAGAGAGTTCTGAGAAACTTGTTTTGTACCACCTCAATCTCCTTAGATTTTTCAGTGGTCCATAAATGGACCCCATATAGAAGTTGGTCAAGTGATTTAGCCATGAACACCCAGATGGCCGGCGTTACCATAGTACTTCTCCTTGATCTAAAAAAAAGGAGACTTGCTGCTGTGGTTTTGTTAGTCCACTTACCCACTGAGCTACAATGGACAGCCCAGGCACCTGAAGATTGGAAAATAATACCTAGGTACCTAAATTAACTGACCTGCTCAATTTGTTGCTGTTCATCTCCCATCTATGATGGAGAGGCCTTTCAGAAAAAAACATAAATTTGGTCTTCCCATAGTTAATGGTTAATATGACAATATTCTGCAAACTCCCTAAGAGTTCTTTTCATACCCACAAGTGTCTGGGACATTAGAGCCGCATCATCGACATACAGGAGGCAGGATAAATGTTTAGTAGCAAGCCTGGGTAGGTGGTTCTTAAAGGATAGAACAGCAGGGATCAAATAACTTATATATAGATTAAACAAGGAGAGGGCCAGAATGCATCGCTGCCGTACCTCAGAAGTGATCTTAATCACATCCAAAAGATGGTCCATAATATCTCAGAACAGTGTTCCCTCTAAAGTGAATGAATGAGAAACAGTAGGTGCTCTCTGGGACAATCTGACAATTACTACCCTTAATAATGAGAGCACCGATTTCTGGCGCATAGTGTCACAACAAAATTGTGTTTCCCTTTGCTGTATTTCTAAGACAGTATTATAAATCATTATTTTCTTGCAACCACCTCAACTCGGATGATTTTCACCTGGCCCCCGGTGACTATCTCTGAAGTTAAAGACTTAATTGTCCAACTAAAACCTGGGAAGGCTCTGGGTGAAGATTTTGTGCTTCCTGGACTTCTTAAGTCACTTTCTGATTGGAGGGCTCCCCTTCTGGCAGTTTTGTTCACCTATATTGATAAAACTGGTAAATTTCCAAAGGGGTGGAATTTGGCCATTGTTATTCCTATTTTCAAGAAGGGCCTTAGAACTTTCCCCAGTAACTACAGGCCTATAAACCTTATCAGTATTATTGGAAAGCTGTATGCCAAACCTTTGCAAGGAAAGCTGGAGAATTGGTTAGCTAAGGCGAAAGTACTCCATGACAAACAGACAGGTTTTAGGAAGCACTGGTCCACAACAGATCACTGTTTTGTTTTGTCACATCTGATTAACAAATATATGTCCAAAACCAGGAAGATTTATGTGTCATTTGTAGACAGCAGGCAAAACGTAACCTATATAAAACAAGAACTGAAAGTTTGTTCTGCTTTTGATATTCTGGATTATAGAACCCAGCTCTGACCTAGGGAGCTGTAAACAGAACTTTGTAAAGAAATGAACTTAAGGATAACAGATATATTGCAGGACACTGAAGCAAATATAGCTTATGCAAATGTTTAACCATTTGCTTTCATTAGTAACTGTCTGTAACTCTGAGCCAATTTCCCTTGTTTAACTTTAACTTAACTTCTTTTATAAATCCTTCTCTTACTGTAAAGCTGGTGTCTATGCATTTGTTGAAACTGGTTACAGAATTTTAAAGTGTTTCTCTGTTACATATAGAGGTGAGGCTACTCAAGCTAATTTTGAACAATCAGGGCACACCCTAAATTAGAGACAGCTACTGTGTTTCGCACTTGTGAATCTGACTTTATGTGTTTAGCTCAACATACATAGTGGTTGGAGAGATCCCTGGTTGTAAAAGCAGTAGCTCACAAAGATTCTCACTGAGGAAATCAAGTCATGGCTGTATTTGGAGATGCAGTGGGGTGTCAGAGTGAACCCCAAGCCCTGGGTACAGTTGTGTCCCTCCTAAACTGGGATATTCCTATGTACTGAGATAGCACTACAGTGAGGCAAGTTAGGAACATTTCCTTAATTCTCAATGAACTCAATACTGTATTTGTGCTAAAACAAGAGGCTAAGTTTCAGCATTGTCTCTGAAATTCCTTATTATTGTGGCTTAGAAACAGATCCTCTATATGCTTTTTACTTTATATTTTTTGTTCAATTGTGCAGTGGTACAATATCTTATGCTTCAGTGGCTGAGCTGCTACCGAAATCCTGTAAGACTGTCTGATCCATAAATAAAAGTGACACATGTCAAAATACCAAGTTGCATCTTCTTTCAGGGGCAATCATCTACACAACCGAGCAGTCTGCGACTGCATTAGCTCGCTATGATTTTTTGACAGAGGGGACCTTGTTTGCGTAAATCCCTTGAATACTGATGGGAGTGTGATTACAGCTCTGACAAAAGGAAAGGCTGAATATAAATTTGGGAGGGCCAGGGTGCATTTTGTATCTTTTATTGTTTTCATCCGAATTCTAAATCTTATTCAGGCAGATGACTCTGATCTTCATATCAATGCACAAAAGGAAAAGGACGGGGGAGTGAAAAGGCTCTTCTCTTTGACTGAAGAACTGATTTTGTTATCATGTTACCAATGAGGGTCCCACTGGGATACTATTGAAGTCCAGGGATCAGTGCTGGGCTTTCATTAGTGCCCTTAAACGTTTGGAATGTATTTACTCTGTGGGGAGTTAATCCAATGGAAAAATGTTAAATTGGGACTGGAAGAGACAGAAAGTGGGAATGAGTTTGCTCAGCACATTGAATTGTGCAGGCAGAATAACTCTGCCTTAAGGTTAATGCTATCCTGATCCTTTTGAAAGCTTCCAGACGTAATAGGTGGATTCTGTTTTCCAGTGTCAGGTTTTGTCCTTGAAACAAATTGGCAATTAGCCACAGGGAGTGAACAAAGGGTGTTTATTCAAAGTAAACGCAATCATCAGTAGGTGTCTTGGGATTTTTTTTTTCTTAGGGGGATCAAAAATGCCAGGTGTGTCCACTATGTAAATTGAACAGACTGCTTATTATATTTGGGAGAGCTATTCTTTTCCCCCCATTGGTGTTTAGTCGCAGAACCCATACAGTAGCTATAATGTTACTTCTACCAGTGTGGTAGCTTCTCAGTGCAAATGGATAGATAGCTCCTGTGGCTGGCCCCTGCATAGATGAATAAGACGAGATAGGGGAAAAACCTGCTCTTGCTACTCATAATCCTATTGGAAAGAACAGTCCCTGCTAGTACTCCACCGAAATGCAGGACATTAAGTATATAATACTACTTCTCCAAGGGAAGGTATATGCTTTTCCTAGTTTTTCTCAGGGAAGGTCATTAGCATTTCACTCAAGTATAAAGTGAATCTTGTCCAATGGCTTATTTACATGTTACGGTGAAGGGTACAATGCCCCGTGGTAAAGAAACCATAGTTAATTCACCACACAAAACGGCTGCCCCTTCCTGGGCAGTCTTACCTCTCCCTGGTCAAATGAACCACTGGATGCAGTAGCTTGTGTGGCCAGGGGCTGCCAGATGTTCACTTCACCCTGGGGTGGGGCAACCATCAGCTTGCTTCATGCCATGTCCTTGGAGAAATCCCAAGGACACACCGCAGACCAGCTTTACCCCACATGGGGTAAGGCTGTCCAGGGCGGAGGAAGCCCGTGTGGCTGAGTGCACTTGCCTGGCTACGCTTGGGGGAACCCGGTGAGCTGTAAGTGATGGGTGCTAGAGCCTGTCACTTGCAGCCATGTCACAGTCCAGGGCAGGAGTCCAAAGTCCCTGGGCTGCTGGGGGGAGGGGGAGTCCAAAGCAGCCCCATGTATGCCCCTCTGCCCACCCTGACAAACAGCTGATTGGAGGAGTGGGGCTCAGAGGAGTGGGAATGGGCACTCCTCTAGACCCCCTTTCCCTGATCAGCTGTTTGTCAGTGTGGGGACAGGGGAACATGTGTGGCTCCCCATAGCTCCCACCATCAGTTGTCAGTCAGGTGGATGGGGGGGAAGGGAGCCTACACTCTTCCCAGGCTCCCCTCTTCCCCGATCCACCTCACTGACAACTGATGCAGGGAGTGGGAGCCTGGGAAGAGGGTGCATGCTCTTCCAGGCACCCCTTCCCCATCAGCTGTCAGGTGGGAGAGAGGGAGAGTGCGACCTTCTCCACTCCCCCTCCCCCCCGTTGCTTGTGTGCCTGGCTTCCTGTGCTGACTCTGCAGTGTGGTGGGGCCAATTGCCCACCAGAGGGCAGCTCAGGGATCAGAACCACCCTGTTCATCGGGCTGCAACTCTTATAAATGCTCAAACGTAAGCTCCCAAAATTCCACGTCACTCTCTATCTGCAGGACTGTTACCCGTACGAGTGTTTACACAATGTTAGCTTTCTCCTAAATGGAAATTACCACTCTCCAATCCTAAGGCCAGTAAGTGCTAATTACTATACTACAAACCTTACATGAGAGTTATGTGTGATTGCAACAGAGATACCACAGAGTTTCTCCTGACATACTATGGAATACAGGCCCAGCCTTAGGGTGGGTCAGATGGAGTTGTAGTTGTGGGCTCTGTGGGGGGAAGGGCCCCATGGGAAGGTAGCCATTGGGGCTGGTGACCCATCCAGAGAGCTCCTAAGGGTCCCAGGATTGGGGGCAGGGCCAGGGTGGAGATTCAGTCATCCATTTGAACAATCTGAAAGAAATTGTAATAAATGAATATTCCTCATCAATAATGCAGTGTTTATAGGAAAACTTCTTAATTATGGTTTTAGATAATTTCTTTTTTCCCTGCAGATATTGGACACACTATCTCAGAGGTAGCTGAGATGGAAACGAATGTATTCCCTCCCTACAAAGAAGGGGAGGAGATGGTAGGGTAGGGGGCAGAGGCCTACAGAAAGTGCCTGTTCTTGTTACTGTATGGGGAGAGGGCCCTGTAAGGAGTGCTCATCCAGGGGCCTCAGGAATGGCCTCCCTGCAGGGTCCCTCTGACTGTAGGGCTCAGGGACATGGTCTCAGCTTAGGGCATAAATATAATAGGGATAGGATAGGCAGTGGAGCTGTGATGGGGCCCACAAATTTGGGCCCTCCTCATGCTTTCTGGTGCAGCTGTGTCTCTTGCTGCTGGAACAGGGGCAGGCATTATATATTCTTCACCAGGGCCCATTTTGACCCAGCTATGTCCCAGGCCCCATCTGGCCCATCCGAAGTCCAGCTCTGTTCCTAACAATTAACAAAACTTGCAAAGGGTGAAAACAGACATGACGCTAACTCCACTTTAACNAGATAAGGAGTTCAGTTTTAGCCATGTTGAGTTTGAGTTGACGTTGAGACATCCAGGTAGAGATGTCAGAGAGACAGTTGATGAGACTTTATGCATGTTGCAGGGCTGCATAGAGCACCAATACAGCCCTGCAACATGCATAAGAAATGTTAAAGTGGAATTAGCGTCATGTCTGTTTTCACCCAAAGTGACAAGGTGGAGATGAGAGGTGACAGTGAGCTGAAGATCCTGCTTTTCACGATTCATTTTTTCAACTAATCAACAGAGACGTTCTCCCCAAATTTAGTCTCTTAGTCTTCTAATATGCTCATGCTGATGGAATTATACATCATGTGTCATGACCATAGAGAAACTACTGAATGGGGCCAATCTCATGTCCCCGTGTGCTGCGTACAACCTCCGCACAAAGTGTGCGTATGTCCATTGAAGGCACATTTTGCCATTCTTGGGACTGTGGCTTGGGATGAGCAGGGGAATCTAGTGGATTGACAAATCCGCTCTTCAAAAAGTCATGCAGGGAGGGTTTACATGCACCAGACGTCGCCAGCCACTATTGAAGACAGCAGTGCCCGGCGGCTCGTACATTATTTTAAAAACCGGATTTGTAAAACCTCGATAGTGAGGTTTTACAAATACAATTTTAAAAATAATGTGCGAGCCGCTGGGTGCTGCTGTTTTCAATGGCAGCCGGCTACTTCCAGTGCATGTAAACACTTTTTAAAGAGCAGATTTATCAATCTGCTGCTCATCTAAAAGCGCCCTTTGTTTGAATGCTAAGAATGAAAATCACCACATTAATTTTTATATGAATGGATATTTTTTTCTAGCTTTAATAAAGATTCTCAACAGCATTTTAAATATTGCTTGCTTGTTTTTAAGACTGCACTGCATACAGTTCCAAAGACTGGCCCATTTCTGGTCTGCTCAGACTGAAGTCCAATGGCCCTCAAAATTCACCTTCAGCAATCCCCATTGTATGTCACCAAGTCCCTCCAGAAATGAGAAGAGGGTACACTCCAAATACCCTGGGGTAGATTTGTTTGTCTCATGAACATGTTTCTTTATGTTGCAAGGCTCAAGTACTCATCTTTTTAAATACTTGCTTGGGAAGACAGATTGTCATTAAACAGCCCTGAAAAGAAACTCTACTCTAAACTGTATTGTCACTTTATATTTTTATCAATACCTAATGCATATGAAGTGAACACTTTAGGTTAGGTCATCAGTTTGAACAATCTGAAAGAAATCATAGTAAATGAATTTTCCTCATCAATAATGCAGAGTTCGTAGAAAAATCATTTTAAAAATTATGATTTGAGAGAGTTTCTTCCCTCCCCCCCTTATAGAAATTGAACACACAATCATAGGCAGTTTTGATGGCAACTAATACACTGCAGGGTTGTCCTAGCATCCTCTGAAGTAGATTGCTTCCCCTGGACAGATGCTTGCTTGGTACATCCACAGTTTCAGTATGAATGTAATACCAATCACTACTACAGTGGACCAACAGGTTTGGTAAAACAGGTAGACTGAAAAGTACAGTTATTTGTTCAAATTTTAATATGCATTTATTGTTTTTCTAAGAGATTATGCAATAGCAATGAAAGCAGAGGGAGTAAAAATAGGGCTGATCCTGCAAAATCCTCATGTTACTGCAATCCCAGTGGCTTTAACAAGAGTCCTGTGCTTGGTTGGGCTCTGAATACCAGGCCTCCCTCGTATTAGTAGAGTACCAGCCCAGACATGGAGGATGGTTAGGTGTAAGTAACATTTGGTAGCATATTACAGAGTAGCTGGATATTATCAGATGGTTTCACTTTGGGCTGAAAACAGGGCCGGCCCAAGGGTTTCAGGGGCCATGTGCCAAGCCTTGCTGTGGGGCCCTAAAGGCCGGCCGGCCCTCGCTAGAATTGTGGGGGGAGGGATTTTCAGGGGATGAGGGGCGGCTGGTTACTTACCTGCAACTTGACTGTGTCAGCTTAGCTCCGCAGCATATAACTGGCCAGGGATTCCCAGGAAGTTTACGCCCCTCCCACCCATGAGGACTGACTTGGAGACTCCCGGTGGGGAAAAAAACAAAAACCGGCGGCGTCTGTCAGTCTCTAGCTGCGGGGCCATGTGTCTGGGCACTGGTGGCACATGCCTCGGGCCAGCCCTCGCTGAAAAAATCCATTAAGGGCAGGACTGAATGTCTATTCTCGGTCATGAGTAGCACAGCTGTGCAGCCATGGGACGAGTGTTAGAAAAGAGATGTGACTCGGCACCCAATTCAACTGGATGCCCTAGGAGAGGAGGTAGTGTGCTGCAACAGCCCTTTACTTTGCCAGCATATTACTGACCTCAACGTTCATCAGCTCTGTTAACCAGAATTGCAGGTGATTGCCCGAAACTCTCTGGTGTGTGTGTGGGGGCGTGTGCAGGGGCGTCATATGGGATATGGGACCAAGGAACTCATTGGGTCTGTCTGATTACCGACCCAGGTGGGCCTGGAAGTTGACGGATGCAGAGATGCACTCCTGGGTGGGTGTCTCAGTGGGTGGGCACTGGGCAACCCCACGTCCATCTGAAAACGCCCAGCATGAATAGCAAAGGCATTGCCCTTCCAACCAACTCGATCACATGGATGTGGTGTTGCCTGGGCAATGGCTGGTTGGATGTGGAACAGCAGCGTGAGTCCATACATCAGATGGACAGCTGCTCTGCTTCGGGCTGGTGCCCTGGGTTTGGCCAGCTTGCTGCATTGCTGGTGCGGAGGGTTGTTCCGGAGTGTTGTTCCGGAGTGCTGCCAGTGGAGCTGTCTCTGAGCAGGCACAGCCTGCTCAGTTTCAACATCGTGCAGGCTGTCTTTAGTTGAAAGGGGCCATCTGGGGGTAAATCAGGCTGGAGTGCCCAGCACCAGCACATCCTGTCTGTCTAAAAACACCTCCTGTCCCCCTCATCACTGACATTTGTTTGCTGAAAAGTGTCCCAGCCTCTGTTCTCCTCTCACCCACTCATTTGGACTTGGAAGGCTAGCAAGAACTTGGAGGGAACTGTCCAAGGTAGGGTTTAGTCATAACTGCATCCAAACAAACTGCTTTGGCTCTAAAGATCTTGTTTATTATAGTAAAAGGCTTGTAATAGTGAAGGACAATCAAAATGCTGAGAACGGAGCCACCAGATTTGTTACAATCAGGGACTCTTGTTCATGCGTTTTCCTCATTGGTAGCAACGTGGTTCCCTGGTTATACCTCAGAGACTGGTACAATGAAGGGCATTTTAGCAAGAATACAGTCTTAAAAGTCACTGGAACCTTTTCTCCTCACCCTCTATCTATAAAATAATAAAATAAAATAAAATAATAATAATAAATTAATTGTTTCTCTCCTAGTTTTTGCTTGAGTGGAAAAACAACACACATGCTGGGTGAAAACAAATGTGTAGGTGGCATGATGGCTCGCCAGCCTGGGACAGGGCGAGAAGTAGCAGCCAACATCCTCTGGGTTGGGGAAGGACACAGACCAAATGTGCCTGTGGCTGGAGAGCCGTGACGCCATCCCACCGCTCACATGCCTCGGGTAAGGGGGCAGGGGCACAACAGAGATGTGGGCAGCTGGCTCTGCCCCCACCTCACCCCCAGCACCCCACCCTCTACTATGATGGGAAGCCATGGCAGCCCCCATCCCGTGGCAGGGATGGCAGGGTCAAACAGATGTGTTGGCCCTCATGTGTGTCTTGGATCATCTGGGGGATGCATTCCAGGATAGCTGCTCACCCGGCCAGGGGCAGTCCTGGTTAACACCTGGTGGCCGGGGAACAGACATGTGATGCAGGTGGTTCCCCAGCCCATAGCGGGCCCGTTTCATGTCTGTTTTCACCCTCTCTTGTGGCTTTCCATTTAGGGACACAGTTTTCGTTGGCATAAAAGAGTATAGCTTTCATTGACTTCAGAAAGAGTCATGCCCAGCTATCCATGGACAGAATTTGGCTCTTAATTAGCAGGACTCAACTTTTTCAACTCATTCCCTGTCAGCACTTACTAACAGCAAGTAAAGCATCCTATAATTCCAGAGCATTGCTTTAATGGCTGAAAGTGATGAGCATAAATATTCAGTTTGCCAAGGGAGATGGATGCTGTCTGCAGGCAGAATGTAATCTGTGATTAATGCTTTTCTCTTTTTTACATAGATCAGGAATATTTGAGTGTGCACAGATTCATCAGTGGAGAGTTTTGAAAAACAGGTTTGATGAAGTGTTTATGGCTACTGTACTTGGTATTAGCTGTGTTGACTAAAGCTGCAATCCTAAAAACATTATTACAGCAGAGCTACTTTAATATTGTGGAGCGTGGCTCCACCAGAGAAAATGCTTTTAGCATCTTAGCATAAATGGAGTCTTGGGATGGGGTGGGGAAGAGACCTTTTAGGTTTTCCCATCCCAGATATATACTGTAGCTCCCTTCTGCCATTCTTTTGAGTGAAATTATACATACCTGTCAAGCAGATTAATGCATGCACGTCAACATAATGAATTAACTGTATTTCAGAGCAGTCCCTTTAAAAAGGAGCTTGCATGAGGTATAAACTCATCTACTTGATTTTTACAAAATGTGTGTCTGAATGATTCATTTAGGCCCAAGACAGCAAAACACTTAAAAGATATGCTTTAGTCTCATTGACATGAACAGAACTTACGCATGTGCTTAGAGATAAGCACATACTTACGTTCTGTGCAGAATAAGGGTGGGTTTCAGCACATGTGTAAAAGTGCTTTGCTAAATCCTAAGTTAACTCCCCAGCATCAGTAAGGCCCTTTTTTATATGGACCCTGTCGCCAGCCCGGTGGGTGGAGCTGGATGGAGATGGGTGGGCAAGCACACCGGGCGAACACCTGGCGGTGCTGAACTGGGTGATATTTACACGGACGGCACCACAGGGGGTTGTGGGACAGAAGGGGAGGGGTTGGCACACACCCAGCGGCCAAACACCCACCCCTGGAAACACTGAACAAACACCCATGACAGTTACATGGACATCCGAGACACCGAACGGCGGGGAAGCCCTGCCCAGCACAGCGATGGCACAACATGGCCAACGAAGCTGTGGCATGCAGCTCCACCCATGAAGCGCCAGACCCTGTGCGGGAGGGGTAGGAGGGAGCTGGGATGACAGGAGACACACAGTAGCAGACCACAGACAGCCCCCTGACAGGGCCAGACAGGCGGGTGCCATAGACCCCCCCCCAAACTAGAACCTGTTCACACACAACAGTGAACACAACCACAAAGAGAAGGGCCACATAGCCAAGGAGGCGGGGGGGGCAGCAGGGGGCAGGGGGGAAGGGGCACAGGGGAGGGAGGCAGAGGCCCGATGCAGCAGGGGACCCCAAAATACACACACACTCACACACACACACACACACACTGGCAGAGGACCCGCACACACAATCCCAAGGCCCCTGGACAAGGAGCCGGGAACTGGACACATGCAGTCACGCTGGCAGGAATGGAAGGGGTGTGGGGCAGACCACACAAACTGGCATCAAACCCACTGCAGCTTTCCCCACACCAACAACGGATCCATGTGGTGATGGGGGGGGGACATCGCAAACCCAGGGAGGGGGCAGGGCACCAGGACAGTAGCCAAGGGGACAGACCCCCCGCCCAAGGGACCAGAGGGAAAAGGGGGGGGGAACAGACCGGGCCGGAGGGGGACAGAAGGCAACCAAGACAGGTGGGTGAGTGGCCACAAACACCCCAGGCCAGGGAAACCGTGGTCACCCCCAAAGGATATGGCAGAGCACAAACACCGGGAGGGTGTGTGTGCGGGATAACCAGTCCCTGCCAGGCAACAGTGCCACAACCACCAAGAGGCACTTACACAAGAGAGCAAGCCACACGGAGGACCATGACACACAACCGGATAAGGGGGCAAAGCTACTTTATTGACAGGGGAAAGGGCAGAGGACACGGGAAAGGTCCAAGGGATGTGGGGAGGCAGCACAGTGAGCAGGTCCATGGGGTGGGGTCCCGTCCTCAATAGGGACGCTGGCCCCATACCCGGCTACAACGATCTGCCTGGGCGTGGTCAAGCTGGTGCACCTTCTCCAAGAGGAGCAGCAGTAACTGCACAACCTCCTCCTGCTCCCTGGTCCACTCTGAAATCATTGCCTGCACTAAAGGATAGAGAGAAGGTGCCAGGACAGGACAGTGGGTCCCAACAACGTGGAACCCTGAACAGACACCCGGGGAGAGGGCCCTGCACACACGCAGCACACTCACTGATCTGATCATAGAGTCATGCCCCAGCACGGAGCTCCGAGGCCGCACGCTGGAGATGGCAACACTAGCCTCTAGGGAGGGGTTGGGGCCCGCAGGTCACCCCCTCTACTGGGGGTACAACAGAGACCACCGCCATGGGACATTACCAGCACACATGGTGCACATGCACACCATGACTGCCCAGGCAATCCAGCCAGGTGGCACACTACACCTCAACAGGGAGAAGCAGGGGGTAGGCCAGAGGAAGGGTGTCTACACTTGGAAGCAGGACACCAGGTAGCCACCGGTAAATGATGGACAGGGCTCACAATGGGACACGGTGGGCCCATACCACCCACCGGGGTGAACCCACGATCCATCCTGGAGCCCACAGGGGAATCCAGCACGCACCACTGTAGGCCACCCGACAGCAGCAGGCATCCCAAGTAGGAACCGCAGTGACCCCCATCACTGTAACCAACACACAGGGACAGGGCCGCAGTCACGGGAGGGATGACTGGCAGTGCACACGGACATGAATGCACCCAAGGTGGTACAGGCAAAGACACAGACTTTATTCATGATGGGGTGAAAGGGGGGAAATGCCAAACAAAGGCCAGCAAAGGGGTGATCAGGGGCTCGTGTTCGTTCCCCACAGCCAGCACACAGGGGCACCGTTGCAGTCACTCCAAGAGGGAAGGAGGTGCTCGGTAATGCTACAGGGCTATGGGGGCCAGAGTGAAGAGAAGCAGTGATGGGGTCTGGTAGATAGGCCAGTCTACCAACGGGTTACACAGTACCGTAGGCTGGAGCAGGGGGTGAAAGGTTGAGGCGGTTCACAGCACAGGCACGGCAATGGCAATGTGATGGAGGGGCCATTCGGTATGCCCTGCTCATGGATAGGTCGGAGATTGCCCCTGGAACTGCTTCTCCGGGACATGTCCCTCCCAGGTGAAGAGGCCCCTGTGGAATCCCCAGGAACGCATATGCGCATCCATCATGAAACAGGGCAGGAGGTGGTTACCCGTGGCAGCTGCAGCCTTCACATCTCATAGGTTCATTACCGATCAGAGGGTGCCAAGTTCACATATCGTAGGGGTCCCAGTCAGCAGGGGTCCTCCAACATTGGTGGGTAGCAGTCCCAGCTCCCCAAGAAGCA
>QEPC01005395.1:463813-475682 GCA_003113815.1 Sphenodon punctatus | reverse complement strand
GCCTATGAGTCAAAATGACATAAGTATAGATTTACTTAAATGAGATTTTATGCGGTGTCACGTTTTTGAAGTCCAAGAAAATATTGTCTTGTGTAATTGCTACTCTCAACAGCGCACTCAGGCATCAGTAGTTCTTAATAAATCTACCACGGTAGCTTACCAAGCTCAGAAATGAATATATCACATAGAGAGAGCCAGGTCTTTTTGAATCCTTAATTGCTGGTATTTTTATTTTATTTTTTTAAACCTGAAAAGCTTGACCTTTATTAAAATGGACTTGGTGATCCTTGAAGTCTTTTTCACCTATATGATTCAGTTATAATTGTTCCTACTGGAAAATGCATATTAATTCAATTTGTTTTCATAAAATCAATTGCTTTTGTGTTTGGTTAGGTAATGATAGTTTTATTAATATTAATCTATTTCCCTCAGGATTCTAATGTGCATTGCTTTTGACTTTCCATATACAAATCACTTTAAATATTACTACAGGTTGTGGCTACTTGCCTAATGACAACTTGGACAATTTAAGCTGTTGGAAGAAAATCCAATGAGCTAGAAAAGAAGGCTGGACAGGACTAGATCTGGACTGAATCCTTGGATCTGTCACACATTTCCTGTGTGATTGTGAACACGTTTCTGAAGCTGCTTTTACACGAGTAATACTACTGTCAGCAGCGCGTTGAAGAACGCACTTCCCTGGGAAAAGCCATGCAGCGTGAGCTTCCATGCGCTGGAAGTGGCTGCCCACCATAGGAAACGGTGGCTTGCGCGGCATCGTGCAGCCTCTTTAAAGATGCATTCTAGAAACCTCAATATCGGGGTTTCCAGAATGTGTCTTCAAAGAGGCCATGCGCACTGTCAATTCCTATGACGGGCAGCCACTTCTGGTGCATGTAGACGCACTCTGTGCTTTTCCCAGCAGCATGTTGAATGCGCTTCCCTGGCTCCTCATATAAAGGCGGCCTGAGACTCTGTGCCTCTGTTCCCTGCATGTAAAATGATGATAATTCTTACTTTCTCCTCCCATCTCTAGTGTGCCTTGTCTATTTAGACTAAGTTCTTTTGAGAAGGTACTCCCTCTCATGAAGTGCTTGTATAGGATCACAATTCCAAACTGCCATCACTAAGTACTTTTCTAGTATAATGCTGATAATGTGGAGGAATCCACATAGAATCAGCTAGAATTTCCTTTGACAGCAAACTGCTCCCTGCTCCGTAAGTCAATTAAACGACGTGTGTCTATGTGTGTGTATAAAAATGTTCATATATTCATGCACACTTATTCTTATAGTCACCATAGCTGAAAGAGGTTTTAACATAGCTCTATTACCGATTTTCTTAAAATTGTGGTAGCTTTTTAAAAATATGCAATAAAACTTTTAGAAAAATTAGAACAGTGGATCATACATTACTTCTGCTCTATCCTCGCCCCCTTTTCTTTTTCTTTCTTTTTTTACCCCCACAGTTTGCTGTTTTGTCATGTCCTTGAATCTAACCTCTGAAGGCAGTGATTCCCTCAAATTTTGCTTGTGTAACACTGCCCCCATGAGACTTACATATAATCCTATGACATCCTGTGATTTACATATAATCCTGTGGCATCAACAAAAACATGCAGAGTATATAAAACATATAGGACTGAGAGTCCGTTGCAGATAAAATGAGCCCACTTGGGAACCTCTGTCCAAAGGGTAGGAATTATATTGTCCCAAGAGTTTCTCCTGCATCTACACTCCCTTATCCTTAGTTGAGCTTTTGAGAGCTGCTGACATACAATTATTGCTGCTATTATTTTAAAATAGTTACTGTTGCTCCCATATCCTCAATGAAATCAAAGACTTCCGCTAAAGTGACTCTTCTTGCATAAAAAGAGATACAAAAGGCCTAAGAGTAATTTCTTGTACCATAGGCCAGTTTAACTCCGATGCAGAGCTGCTGAAATCAGTGAAAATATGCTGATTTACAGCTGATGTGAGATCAGAAACCAGTTCATTATTTGTTAACTCCTCCATAATACAAACAGCCATCAATATCATGAGGTATTTGAGGAAATGCTTAGTTTTTATTTTGGATACCCTTCCATTGATTGATAATACTATAACCCTCTTGTTTGGCATCATTCCCTGTTGGACATCTCTGGCCCTCTTCACACGAGACGGGCCCATGCATGCCCATGCAGATCCACTGTGTGGGTATGTATGAGCGGCGCCACCTGTGTGACTGCCATGGCGGGTGGGTGGGGGTGCATCGGTGCTCCTGTGCTCCACCCACTTCTACTCATCACCCATGCATCCAGCAACTGGCAAAAATGATGGTTGCTNGAATTCTTGTAGCGAAAAAAATGCAAAATCGCGGAGTACCATGCAGAATTCTGCGAGGCGCAACCTGGGATGCCGAGGTTTAGGAATGGAATCGCGGAGCGGTAACAGCTGCTGCCACATCAGCCCTAGTCAGTAGTTGGGAAACTATATGCTAAATTTCTCCTCCTAAAATTTCAACTTTGGCTGAAAGAGCATAACATCATGGAACCTGAACAAGCAGGGTTCCAAGAGGGGCAATCTACAATAAGACAGATAAGCTCCCTGCTTATCTGCGGAAACTGTTTATCTGCAGATAAGCTCCCTGCTTATCTGTGGGACCGCCTCACTCCCCATGTGCCTGTGCGACCCTTGAGATCATCTGTGGGAGCCTTTTTGGAGGTTCCCTGGGTGAGGCGGGTGGCTACTGATGTTAGATCTTTTTCAGTGGCCATCCCTGTGCTGTGATATTCGCTCTCGGAGGAGGCTTGGTTGGCTCCCACTCCTGCTGTTTCGGCAGGTATGTAAGACCTGGCTGTTCCATCAGGCTTTTGGCAAGGGGTAGGGATGGGGGTGGGATTTCCCCACATTGTATTTTTAAATTGTTGAACAACACTCAGTTAAAAAAAAAAAATTTAATCGCCTCGGACTGCCCTGTGGGCAGGAGGGTTGGGATATAAACTTTAAATAAAATAAAAATAATTTTAAAAAAAATCATGCCTTTCTTCTGGATCAATTTATTGCTAAGTATGTTCTTGTCCTGAGGAATTCAGCATTATTTCTGTGTTTCGTAGATTTAGCCTCTGCTTTTGATCTAATTGATAGGGAAAGACTATGGTACAAACTGAATAATACTGCGATAGATCCCAGGTTACTTTACCTGTTGATTAGATTGCATACCAACAATTCATTGCAGGTTAGGTTTAACAAAGCATTCCAACTCTCGAGCGAAATCAAGGTATTGCACAGTGTGTGCCAAGGCTGCATTTTAGCTCCAGGGATTTTCCATTTTTACATCAACAATGTGGTTCAATTTATGAACATTGATGGGCTTCACACCCCTTTAGTGGGAGATCGGCATATCCATATTTTACTTTACGTTGACGATACTGTGTTGATGTCACGTTTGCAGGTTGGCTTATGAAGGGCTATGGATAGATTTAATTATCTAGAAGAGAAGCTCTCCAGTCACACAAAGGCTACGGTAATGGTGGTTTCTAAAAACAGGAAAGTTCATTGTTGGCTATTGGGGAAGCAGAAGGTGGAGCAGGTTCAGGTTTATAAAAATCTGGGGGTGATATTTGCTGCCTCGGCTAGCTGGAAACCCCATTTTGAAGCTGCTCTGGGCCTTATGCGGAAGACTTCTAACATGATCCAGGGGCACTTCTTTTCTCTTGGGGGTCGGTTGGTGGGCCCAGCTTTGTCTCTCTTCTGCGCCAAGGCTGTGCCACAGCTGTTATATGCCATCCTGGTCTGGGGTTCACAGTTTCTGAACCAGTTGGAGGTAATTCAAAACAGCTTNAGTGTCCCCTGGGAGGAAAATGGTGCCTCATCCCTGGTGTAGAGGATGCTGTTTTCCAAATACTTGACGTCTGACCTGTTGGAAATTTACTCCATTCTCCCCTACATCTGTCAACTAGTTTACATCTAGAAACAACGTTTATGTCTTGGCTATAATAACTGGTATTCTGTAGAATGATGTTTTTTGTATCTTGATACATGTTTGTTATCACTTATGTTTTATTTTCAATATATTTAACTGGAATGCCTAGCTTTTGCGTACCTCTCTGAAGCTCATCTTAGGTCTTAAGGCTTTTCTCCCTTGTTGCTTGGATGTGTTTGAAAATGATACATTTTAAAACTTCAAACCTCTATTACTAAGGCTCTAGCTACATCATTCGGGCTGCTTTTAGACTTGTGCGGTGCACACGTGGCATAAAATCACGTCACGTGTAAAAATACCTCAGTGTTGAGGTATTTAATTCACGGTTTTAAAAGAACATGCAACTGACTTTAATGCACAAAATGTTGCGTCTAAACCCTGCCTGTGGGATTTTTACACGTGGCGTGATTTTGCGCCGTGTATGTGCCACGCACAACTAAAAGCGGCCTGAGATTTGAGATGTGCTCCTGTATGTTTTCCCCTCCCTCCCTTCCAGTTCCAATTTTTCATCCCCAACCACGCATTTGGGGTGTGGGGGAGGGACTTCAGTTTGTCCCCACTTGCCTAAGAGTAAGAAAGCAGTGTTGTTGTTTTTTAATTAACTGAGAAGCCCTAGGTGGGGGCTTCCTCATAAGATGACTCCCATGGGTGGGAAGGAAAGAGTTAATCAATTTAAGGGAATTCAAATATCGAGGCTGTTGCTGAAGCTGGGGATTTTGGATGGGATGGGAATTCTCTGCGTGCCTTGCCCTGCTTTCTATTTAAAGGAAGCAGCTGGGGATAGGTTGGCTAGCTCTCTTCTGGGCTGGGGCTCAAGGAACACCCACCCTCCTGGACTGGAAGTACAGCCTTTGCTGGTCATCTAGTTTATTGAGGAATTAGGAAGGAATTTTTCCACCCAGCACTGACTGACCTAGGATGTTGGATGGTGTTTTTTTCACCTTAAGAACATAAGAAGTGCCATAGTGGGTCAAACCAATGGTCCATCTAGCCCGACATCCTGTCTCCGACAGTGGCCAATCATGGTGGCTTGGGAGAAGCACCCAACAGGTCACAATGGGGGATCCATTCCCTGTTGTTTTCCCCCAGCTCCCATCACGTTCNTGGGGGTCGGTTGGTGGGCCCAGCTTTGTCTCTCTTCTGCGCCAAGGCTGTGCCACAGCTGTTATATGCCATCCTGGTCTGGGGTTCACAGTTTCTGAACCAGTTGGAGGTAATTCAAAACAGCTTCCTTAGGACAATTTTGGGTGTCCCTTTAGGGACCCCGCAGGTTCTTCTCCGGGCGGATACTCTGTCCTCCACCCTGCAGTCCCAGGCTCTGTTGAGCCTATTCAAATTCTGGATTAAAGCTGTATTGTTTCAGCCAATGCTGAATTCCTTGCTTGGGCTTGCCTGGGGGACTGAATTACTTAAGCCTTGGGCTCAGCTGGTGGTGCTCGAGGTTCAAAAATTGGGCTTTTCTAAGGAATCCCTGCTTCCTCTGAGTCCCAAGATGGCCACTTCATTAGTTGTAAGGAGGCTTAGAGACCAGGAAATGCAGCTTGAAGAGGCTGCCATACGTGTGCCAAAGATTTTTTTAGATTACCATCAAATTAAGATAGCCACAGTCCAAGAAAACTTTCTTCTAAATTGGGAGGACTGGTGTCTTGGGAAGGCTCTGATTCTATTTCTCCTGAATGTCTTCCCTTTGGCAATGTTAGAAGTAAGGTACAATGGTATCCCTAGGGAACATCAGTATTGTCTGTGCTGTAACAACCTGAAGTCGAAGATAGATCTCATACTTTCTTTTTTTGCTCTCAGCACACTGTGGATAGAAGGCGTTTCCTGAGTGTTCTTTTAGAAAGATATGATGGACTCCCCACAGGAGAAATTCTAATTAGATTATTGAGCTGTCGGAACCCTGATGATTCCAAATTTGTGGTTAAGTTTTGTATTTCAGTGCTCCGAGCTAAACATTATTCTATTTAACCACCTGGTGGTATGGTATTTATGGCTTAGGTGGATGTACTGATTTGGTGCTTTCTTTTTTATATGCTCATTTTATGACCTAATGTTGTAGGTATGTATATATTATCTTGGGGCTGTTTACCCAGGGGACAAATGCTGGCCTTATAACCCCTGCGAAGGGTAAGCCAATCTCCTAACTTTGCACATAAAGTATCTTAAGGGGCTTTACAGCATTTCCAGCTTTTGAAGAGATGTGTAGGTTTTCATAAGTATGTGTTGCTGGGGCTCAAATTTCTTGTCAATCTAACTTACTCTCTAAAATTCATGTAGAATCTACAGCAACAGACACTGAACTACCCAAAAAGAAGGTATCCATCCTGTTTCTGAAGATCACCTGCAGAAGCAGGTAACTTCTCCCATGGTGGGGTTCAGAAAAGTGTGTGTGTGGAGTGGGGGAGCAAGCTTTCAGATTTACTGATACAATTTGTGGTGTTCTTCAAAAAGCAGCCATCACAAGTGTGGGATTCTCTTTGCTACTTCTATTGCGTGGTGGTCATGACTTCTCTGAGACAAATTGACCTTTCTGTTTTTGTCTGTTGTGAGCAGAAGGAGCAGGAGCCACTAATGCCAAGAAATTGCTAACCTAATTCCAAGGGACTTGACTGAAAAACAGAGAGTACATTGAGGTAGGTGTAATGAGACATTGCTGTAAGTTGGAATGCACTTTAATGAATTATCTCCAGAGTGTTCTAGCAACTTTAGTTGCTGCCTGCCTGGCATGTTATGTGCACCACACTTCTGCATATCATTTGCAAGGGGGAAAGGTGTGTGTGTGTGTCTGTGTGTGTAACATGTTATGCTTTCTTTCAGGACTTGTCTTTGCACCCATTGTAGTACAGTGCATAATGATGGCTCAAAGCTCGCTGCAATACAATTCCCAAAAATCTTCTCTTATTTTGCAGGACAGACGCATCAAAGAGTGAGCCACTAAAAATGAACACCATGGATTAACTGCTGGCAAAGCCATTCTCACAGCTCTCTTATGCTGAAAAATGTCATGTGAAAGAACTGGGACCTGACTGTCCACTCTTCAGCTTGCTCAAGCATTCTATGACAGAGGGAAGGACTTCACACGCTGGTTCAGCACAGCGTGGTATGAGAAGAAGTGGCTGTGTGGCAGCATTTCCAAGACAGTATTGTTTTGTTTTCCATTATTGCTGTTTGGGGGCAGGAGGCATGGACCAAGACTGGAGTGAAGGACTTAAAGCATCTAGCCAGGCTGCCTGGCAGGAGGGGTGGGTCAGACATTTTTAAAATAAATACATTAAATATAGCTGAGAACATAAAGAAGTATGATGAATGCAAAGGTCATATCGATAACTGCTTCAAGCTTGTAGCATTTGGTAAGACCAACATAGTGGCACAACTGGATGGTTACCTTGTGAGTGTTAGAAGGCACAATGAGAAAGTTGATGACAACTTGTACATTCTGTCTAAAATAATTGATTGTATTTGGTTCTGTGGTGCTTTTGAGCTGGCACTACATGGTCATGATGAGACTGAGGACTCCTTGAACCCAGGAGTGTTTAGAGCCTTGGTTGATCTTATTGGCAGCATTGATTCTGCAATGGAGAAGCATTTGAAGACTGCTACAGTTTTCAAAGGCACTTCCAAAACGATCCAAAATTAACTCCTAGACTGCATGCTCACAGTGACCAGGGATTTCATTATCGAGGAGTTGAAGAGCACCAAATATGTGGTTATTCAGGCTGATGATACAACAGATGTGTCAACTCACTGCCAATCAGTACTAATTTATCAGTACATTGATGGCAGAGGCTCAGCTGTAGAGTGTTTTTAAAAATTTAACTCAGTTGCAAGACTCTTGTGCAAAAACCATTGCCACACCATTGCTGCAGCAGATGAAGACTGTTTTTCAACAGGACAATGACAAACAAAAAGTGATTGGTCAGAGCTATGATGGTGCAAGCATGATGCATGGGCAACATGGGGAGATCCGAAAGAGGATACAGGACATATACCCAAATGTTCATTATGTACACTGCTATGCACATCAACTAAATCTGATAATGCAACAAGCTGTGTTACAAATAAAAAAGTTGAAAGTATTTTTTGCAGATTTGGGTGGATTAACAGCCTTTTTTTCAGCATCTCCAAAAAGGACAGAGGTTCTGGAAATAATAGTAAAGAGAAGGCTCCCCAGAGCACCTGCCACATGCTGGAACTTTAACGTTAAGACAGTAAATGTAGTTTATGAGCACCAAGAGGATCTGATGCAGTGCTTCAACCACATAAGAAGTGGTAATTTTGATGCCAGTGCAACTTGTGAGGCATGGGGATTTGGTAGAAAGTTGNGACCCTTTTTATCAACTGTAACCAAGCCAAGAATGTGTACATGAGTTCCTGCATCCTCATGAATGTTGCATCCCTTGTCTCTCCCTCTGTCTCCTCTCCCCTTGTCTTTAGATTGTAAGCTCACAGGCGGGACCGTGTCTGTTTTATTCTCTTGTAAAGTGCCAAGTACATTGCTGGCACTATATAAGATTATTATTATTATTTATTAAACAACTGGGGGTGGGAACAAAGGGTCAGATTCACAAGTCTTGAGTCAGGGCTCCTTCAGAGTGTGCAGTACTACTTGCGTAGTACTTGCGGAGTCAAGGGATTGAACTCCAAGAATGAGTGCCATGTGGCAGGGGGGCACTATAAAAATAAAATTATTATTATTATTATTACACAGTGCTTTTGCTGGTATCTGCTGCTGACTAGAATAATCCACATTAAAGATGCAGTCTATAATCAGCAGCGGAAGCCAGCACCATAAGTTATTACAGGATCACCAAAGTTTCCATAGAAGCTGCTAATTCCCATCTTATGCATGTGCTTACCTTAAAGCACGTTAGTGGTCTCAATTAAGCCAATGAAACTACCCAAGAGCTTTAATTAAAACTATCAATAAATGTTTGCAGGATGGAGGTCCTTGTGCTTTTTTTCTACCTGTCAGTATTTCCAATTCACCTGTTAGACTGTAATTGGGTGTTTTGAGATGAGATGTTACGCTGCATGGCCACCCATGAGCCACAGATCCAACTGCCCATCTGATGCTAGAACAGCTGGCTGTGCGCTTCTGTGAGCCATGGGGCACCCACTTTCAGCCACTCATGGAACAATAATGGGAAATCCAGAAGCTAAATGTGTGGCAGCTGCCTTCGTGGCTGAGGTAGCCATGCTGGGAGCTGCCCATTTGATTCTCTCCCAATGCCTTCTTCATGCGTGTTTACTCCCTGTCAGAGCCACACGGCGACCATAGACCTCCCCGCCCCAGTCGACTTGCTCATCTAAAAGCACCCATTGGCATGTCTTTTGTGCTTGCCATTGCTTGTCTTCTATCTGCTGTTAGTTTTGAAATCACTGTTATATTCACTGTGATAATATTTAGTATCACCCTCTATGCCTATGAGTCAAAATGACATAAGTATAGATTTACTTAAATGAGATTTTATGCGGTGTCACGTTTTTGAAGTCCAAGAAAATATTGTCTTGTGTAATTGCTACTCTCAACAGCGCACTCAGGCATCAGTAGTTCTTAATAAATCTACCACGGTAGCTTACCAAGCTCAGAAATGAATACATCACATAGAGAGAGCCAGGTCTTTTTGAATCCTTAATTGCTGGTATTTTTATTTTATTTTTTTAAACCTGAAAAGCTTGACCTTTATTAAAATGGACTTGGTGATCCTTGAAGTCTTTTTCACCTATATGATTCAGTTATAATTGTTCCTACTGGAAAATGCATATTAATTCAATTTGTTTTCATAAAATCAATTGCTTTTGTGTTTGGTTAGGTAATGATAGTTTTATTAATATTAATCTATTTCCCTCAGGATTCTAATGTGCATTGCTTTTGACTTTCCATATACAAATCACTTTAAATATTACTACAGGTTGTGGCTACTTGCCTAATGACAACTTGGACAATTTAAGCTGTTGGAAGAAAATCCAATGAGCTAGAAAAGAAGGCTGGACAGGACTAGATCTGGACTGAATCCTTGGATCTGTCACACATTTCCTGTGTGATTGTGAACACGTTTCTGAAGCTGCTTTTACACGAGTAATACTACTGTCAGCAGCGCGTTGAAGAACGCACTTCCCTGGGAAAAGCCATGCAGCGTGAGCTTCCATGCGCTGGAAGTGGCTGCCCACCATAGGAAACGGTGGCTTGCGCGGCATCGTGCAGCCTCTTTAAAGATGCATTCTAGAAACCTCAATATCGGGGTTTCCAGAATGTGTCTTCAAAGAGGCCATGCGCACTGTCAATTCCTATGACGGGCAGCCACTTCTGGTGCATGTAGACGCACTCTGTGCTTTTCCCAGCAGCATGTTGAATGCGCTTCCCTGGCTCCTCATATAAAGGTGGCCTGAGACTCTGTGCCTCTGTTCCCTGCATGTAAAATGATGATAATTCTTACTTTCTCCTCCCATCTCTAGTGTGCCTTGTCTATTTAGACTAAGTTCTTTTGAGAAGGTACTCCCTCTCATGAAGTGCTTGTATAGGATCACAATTCCAAACTGCCATCACTAAGTACTTTTCTAGTATAATGCTGATAATGTGGAGGAATCCACATAGAATCAGCTAGAATTTCCTTTGACAGCAAACTGCTCCCTGCTCCGTAAGTCAATTAAACGACGTGTGTCTATGTGTGTGTATAAAAATGTTCATATATTCATGCACACTTATTCTTATAGTCACCATAGCTGAAAGAGCTTTTAACATAGCTCTATTACCGATTTTCTTAAAATTGTGGTAGCTTTTTAAAAATATGCAATAAAACTTTTAGAAAAATTAGAACAGTGGATCATACATTACTTCTGCTCTATCCTCGCCCCCTTTTCTTTTTCTTTCTTTTTTTACCCCCACAGTTTGCTGTTTTGTCATGTCCTTGAATCTAACCTCTGAAGGCAGTGATTCCCTCAAATTTTGCTTGTGTAACACCGCCCCCATGAGACTTACATATAATCCTATGACATCCTGTGATTTACATATAATCCTGTGGCATCAACAAAAACATGCAGAGTATATAAAACATATAGGACTGAGAGTCCGTTGCAGATAAAATGAGCCCACTTGGGAACCTCTGTCCAAAGGGTAGGAATTATATTGTCCCAAGAGTTTCTCCTGCATCTACACTCCCTTATCCTTAGTTGAGCTTTTGAGAGCTGCTGACATACAATTATTGCTGCTATTATTTTAAAATAGTTACTGTTGCTCCCATATCCTCAATGAAATCAAAGACTTCCGCTAAAGTGACTCTTCTTGCATAAAAAGAGATACAAAAGGCCTAAGAGTAATTTCTTGTACCATAGGCCAGTTTAACTCCGATGCAGAGCTGCTGAAATCAGTGAAAATATGCTGATTTACAGCTGATGTGAGATCAGAAACCAGTTCATTATTTGTTAACTCCTCCATAATACAAACAGCCATCAATATCATGAGGTATTTGAGGAAATGCTTAGTTTTTATTTTGGATACCCTTCCATTGATTGATAATACTATAACCCTCTTGTTTGGCATCATTCCCTGTTGGACATCTCTGGCCCTCTTCACACGAGACGGGCCCATGCATGCCCATGCAGATCCACTGTGTGGGTATGTATGAGCGGCGCCACCTGTGTGACTGCCATGGCGGGTGGGTGGGGGTGCATCGGTGCTCCTGTGCTCCACCCACTTCTACTCATCACCCATGCATCCAGCAACTGGCAAAAATGATGGTTGCTAGGCATGGGCGAACAGATCGCGGTTCGTGTTCGGCCGTTCGGTTCGGCCGCGATCGGTTCGTGTGTTCGCGTTCGGCCGTTCGGTTCGGCCGTGTTCGGTTCGTGTGTTCGTGTTCGGCCGTTCGGACGTGCCTCGCGTTCGCGTTCGCCCGTTCGGTTCGGC
>QEPC01005395.1:431854-454428 GCA_003113815.1 Sphenodon punctatus | reverse complement strand
GGGGGGGGAACACAAAGAACACAAAGAGGGGTACAAAACTGAAATGAAACCTAAATCAATCTAATGCTACTCAAAATGAATAAAAAAACAGGTGAAGGGAATCAGGGTTGGAATATATAGAGAGAGGGAGAGGGAAAGGATTCAACGGAGGGGGGAGGGAGGAAGGAAGATTGAACACAGGGAGGGTTAAAAACAAAAAACAACTCCTAAATCTATCTAATCTAATCTAAATAAATGATATGGAGGTAGATGGGTTGGATGGGTGAAATAGGAGGAGGATTGCAATGGACTGAGGAGAACAAAACTGCTGGGAGAAGGAGCCTTCTTAAACACCTGTTGTTCAGAAACAGTGACTAGTTCAGAAGGTGTTGGCAGGGGGGAGGGCAATGAGTTTTACTACTTCCTGCACCCGCCTCACCGCAAGCCCCATTGGCTCCATGCAGCCAAGCCCGTGGCCAATCGCAGACTGCGAAGCCAGTGGTCTGACGAGAAAAGGGATGGTGATTGGGCAGGTTGGCTGCTACTCCAAGCCTCTCCACCCCTGATGCCCGGAAATCTGCTCCTCAGCTGACTCCCCCTCCCTGTCACGTTTTGCCTTCCAGTGACACATTTTTGCCACCTGAACTCATCTGAACTCGATCCAAACCGACCGAACTGTTCGATCGTTTCGGAGTTCGGAATCAAGTTCGGTTCGGTCGGTTCAGGTTTGGTTGTCCGAACAGACCGAGTTTGGGCTGAACTCTGAACTTCCAAACAGCGTTCTCCCATCCCTAGCTTTCCAACGTGAGCATTGAACGAAACAGTGGATGCCTACCCTATGCTACACAAAGACAGACTGAGGACAGAGCTTTTTCTCTTGTATGATAAGAAAGACTTGTATGGTATGAAGGATGCCTCAGAGCTACTTCATACGTTGGTGGACAACAATCTGCAGGACGGCTTTGCTGAAACTTTGAATAGTGTCAGCAGTGTACCTGGCTGGTGCTTTACAGTCGTTGGGAGACAGGTCCCTGGCCCGGTGGGCTTACAATTGAAGAAGGACAAGGATGAGGGGAGCAAAGGGAGTAACACACCCATTCCAGTTTTTTTTACACATGGGGAACCGAGGTTGTAAACATTCATTTTAACTTGAAAGTTGGCTAGGCTCTACCTACTGTTGACTAGGCTCCGCCTACCATTGACTCTGCCTACCATTGGGCTGGCTCTTCCAACTTCTGTCTCCACCCTGCACCCCACCAGCCTTGGAACCCACCAGCCGCCACTCTTGCTTTCTATCTTTTAACCAGTTTCTGATCCATAGTAATACACTACATCCTATCCCATGACTTTTTAATTTTCTCAAGAGTCTCTCATGAGGGACCTTATCAAATGCTTTCTGGAAATACAGGTACACTAGATCTACTGGGTCTCCCTTGTCCGCATGCTTATTTACACCCTCAAAGAATTCCAACAGGTTAGTGAGTCATGACTTACCTTTACTAAATCTATGTTTACTCTTCCCCATTAAGCCATGTTTGTCAACATGCCCTGTAATTCTGTCCCTAATGATGGTTTCCAGTTTTGCCTGGCACAGACATCAAGTTTTCTGGTCTGTATTTTCCAGGATCACCTATGGAACTTCCTTGGAGTGTGGCCCATCACCCTTTACCTGCATGTTTTGTAGTTGCAGTAGGTGTTCAAACCTTGGGGGGTTTGATTGTTGTAGGTTTGTCACAACTCATTGGTCCAGTGCAGAAAAATCCCCAGGATTAAATGGATTAGAGCTAGAACAAATGGAAGTTGAGGCACCTCCATGTGAGGTGAGGTGAGGCTGGGGTTTGCTGATTATATTTTACATCCACGGCTTGATTTCAAACCATGAGGAGTTGACAGGGCCAGCATTGCTATGTAGGAGATCAGCTGTGCCTACCAGATAGCAGAAACTATCATTCCTCCCTTGGGACTCTGCATTTGGGGATCTCAGAAAACTGGATTAGTATACTGATGTGGTGCAACCAGCATGGGAATTGAAAAGCACTGGACCAGAAGGGGGTTTTAGCAATAGAGGGTTTTTTGCTTTATCCCCAGGCTGAATTTCCTAAAATAAAAGAGTTGCAGTGATGCAGGGATAATTTGCTGTTTCATATCCTATATTCATTTGGGACAAAAATGCTCAATTCTTTTTAGCACTTGGTGAAATGTATCATTTACTGGTTTTGCTCCCATGCATGTATATCCATCTAAAAGCAATGGGGGGAACCTTTTGTCTTCTCACCTAATCTATATCCAATTCAGCCACAAAAGATCATGCACAAAACAATAATTGTTTATTTCCCAAGCTTCCATTGTCACTTGAACAAAAAATACACTCATTTTAAATCAATGTATACATCAAAATGAAACAGAAAAGCTGTTAAGGATTAGGCTTGCTGGTCTCCACATGCAACGCAGGTTAATCACTTGGAGTTATTGGTTCAACAGGTCAGGTGCTTATTGCTGTCTGGAATAGAGTTGAAATGGGTACTAAATTTAGTACTCATGGGCAATAACACATTTTCTAGGGATGGGCGAACAGAACCAAGTTTGGAAATTCGGTTCGGTTCAGTTTGGAAATTCAGTTCAGTTCGGAAGTTCAGTTCGGTTGATCGAACTATTCGAGTTTGGTCCGAACTCCGAACTTCCGAACAAAGTTCAAAAATTTAAACCCCATGAAACTAAATGAAATATTATCTTTTAGGGATGGGCGAACAGAGCTGAGTTCGGAAGTTCGGTTCAGTTCTAAAATTGAGTTCGGTTCAGAAATTTGGTTCGGTCAACCCCACTGGTCAAGTTCGGTCTGAACTCTGAACTTCTGAACTGTGTTTGCCCATCCCTAACATTTTTCCAGTACTCATCGGGTATCTGACGGTTTACTTGGGTACCAATTGGGTACTCAGAAACCTGAAAAATCTGGTACTTTCAGTACTGATTTTTTAATTTATTGATTCCCAATTGGTATATCGGTGTAGTAATCAGTATATTGAGTTTCAAAACAGAAAAATTGGCACAAAAATAAAAAAGGTTACTGAAAGTAGTTCCCCAGGATCGGAAGTTCACTTTCCAGGACTGGAAAGTTGGTTTTCTGGATGGAAAACCCATAAATAAATAACTTAGGAAGAAAAATTGAAGGGAAAATAAAGTTTAAAAATTGGAACCTGAAGTAGTTTTCTCGGACAGGAAGTTGCCAAAAAATTGTCGGAACTTAACAGAAGTCTGATAAATTGATGTCGGGAGTCGGTATATAGACAAAATGTCAAAAGAAATTGCTACCAAAAGTCAACATTCCGGAACCGTATATTAACATTTGAGGACATCGGGTGTCCAATCAGGTAATAATGAGGTACAGCTTTTTCAGGGCCGGTCCTACTGTGGGGCGGCTCAGGGTGGCTGCCCCGGGCCCTGCTCCTGTGGGGGTCCCACACTCGGGGTCCCCCTGGCCAAGTCCGACTCATCTCTGACTGGTAGGCAGAGGTGGGGGCCAGCAGGAGTGAGGGAGAGGCAGAGGCCCTGCCTCTCCCACACTCCGTGCCCCACTCCCACTGCCTGTCAGTCTTGGCCAGTGGAAATGTGGGAGAGGTGGGGCTTCTGCCTCTCCCTTATTCCCCCTGGCTGAGACAGTCAGGCAGCGGAGGGGGCTAGTGGAACTTCCGGTGGTGGCGGGCAGTGTGGTGGCAGATTTAACCTGCTGCCGTGGTGCCCGCCCCACCCGATAATCTGAGCCCGGCATGGGGGCAAGGCCGGCGGTGGTAGCGGATCAGGTAAGTTATCTGAAATGGCTGGACTTGGGGATGGGCAGAGGGTAGTGGCCCTCCACCCATTCCCGAGCCAAGGCCTGGGTAGCACGCCACCCCCAGACCGAGCCAGGGAGCACCCTTAGGCCTGCTGGTCGGCTGTGGCAAAGCCGCCATCAGAAGAATAAGGCCCTGCCCTTGTTCCCCACCCTGGGCCCCACATAGTGTAAGTCTGACCCTGCGCTTGTTACCTCATCATTATTGGGGCGATTCGGGTACTGGAAATTCCACAGGTTAACCATTCTTGCAGGTACCCTCTTTCAGATATTGTTTGGAAGTGACTGAACCTTCATTGATGGAGTCAAGTGCCTTAGCTACAGAGCCATTGTGACCCAAACTAGGAAAGCAGGTGTCAATGTTTGAGAAGCACAAAGCCATCTGTTCTAGTTTGTAGTTGCATTATAGTCACTTGCTATTGTACTTGTAAATATACAGTACTCATATTCTTTTCTCTGGTTCTACTTGCTGTAGCGTCCAAGTGTTGTGCAAACATTTATGCTCTCCTGGCAACCTTGTCTATGAGATATTGGAGTATTATTCTCATTTGAAAAATGAGGAACTGAGACTTTTGCTTGGTGTCAATGGGCACACTGGTCATCATGCCACATCTACTTAATCTGTCTAGATTATTATGTGTCTGTACAAGACCACTTTGTGAGACTCACTGTACTCTCCTGCTGCATTTAATTCTGCACTGGTTTAAATGAAATGTGACTTTTAAGCAGTTTTCTTGATTAAAGCACTTGAATGAATAAATAATGCAGTGGGTTTAAAAGCAAGGGGGAAACAGCTTAAATGAAGATGTAACTCTCGAGGGAATATGTTTGCTCACTGCATTTGATTTTATGGGTAATTTAAATGAAGATACTCTAATCACAATGGCTTATAAGGTTTTCATTTTGTAGAATAGCATTTTACTTTGATTTTATCATAATTATACTTAGCTAGGGCTACAACATATCTAGCAACCAGTATCTTTCCCTAATGTACAAGCTGATCTCGGATGATGAAGGATGTGGGTATAAATAGGAATGGCCTTTCACTGGCTAAGATCTCGGAGCCGCTGAATCTGTATATGTTAAATGGTAGATGGTGGAGTGACCATGCAGGTGACTTCACCTATCTTTCCCCTTGGGGATGTAGCTCTATTGATTTTTGCTTGGTGTCTGCCAACCTTATCTCCCTGGTGGAATCCTTTGAAATCATCTCCCGTTGGGAAAGCGATCACCAACCAGTCAATTTAATCCTGCGCACTGGCCTTGCAGACCAAATTGGAGAGTCCGACCTTAGGAATACAGTCCACAGGGAGTCTGTGATTCGTAGGCGCTGGGACGAAACCCTCGACACCTCTCAAGTCTTGGACAGGCTCTCAGGCTGGCCAGTGCTTAGCCATCAGGCTGGTGGAGGCCAAATCTCATGATGAGTTATTGGCCAGGTTTCAGGAGATAGTGGATGGGATGGTCCCCCTTGTAACCAAGGAAGGAGATACGCACCATGGGAGTGATACCCCTATTTCGGGGTGGTTTGATAGAGAATGTAAAGAGCTGAGAGGTGTTGTGAGAAGGGTCCATCGGCGCTGTAGGGTTACACACAGCTTATCTTTGATTGGGGAGCTGAAAAGGCTTAGGTCCAGATATAATCTGTTGCTGAAAGCAAAGAGGGACCAGTACCAAGCCCACCAATGGGATATTTTAGATAGGGCATCCAGGGCTATTGATACCAGGAAGTTCTGGGGGCTGGTGAGGGGATTAGGTCTCCTGGGATGTGCAGGGAGTAGGGTCTCAATAAAAGCCTGAGTATGGGAAAACCATTTCTCAGCCCTTTTCTCCTCACAGGTTGGTGGGAATGCTAGGGCAAATTTGTTGAATTCTATACCTGATTGGGACCCAGTCAAACCGGCTTTGATTTTGGATTTAATTGGAGACTTAACTAGGGGAAAGGCACCTGGAATAGATTACATCCCGCCTGAGTTTTTGATATCCTCATCGGATTGGTGGACCCCTATTCTGGCTGCCCTCTTCACTAGTATTAATAGAACGGGTCTTCTTCCTCATTTATGGACTCAAGCTATAGTGGTACCGGTTTTTAAAAAAGGCAATCCCAGGGACCCTGGGAATTATCAGCCAATCAGCCTTTTATGCGTAATTAGCAAATTGTATTCTAAATATCTAGTGCATAAATGTATGGCATGGCTGAAAGTTTCTGGGAATGTTTGTAATGAACAAATTGGCTTTAGAGAGGGGATGTCTACCAGGGATCACTGTTGTCTTTTGTCTCATCTGGTCCATAAGCATATTAGTTCTCAAGAACTGCTATTTGCGACCTTCATAGATTTGAAGGCCGCTTTTGATTCCATCTCGTGGGAAAGGCTTTGGCAGAAGTTGGTTAATCTTCAAATAGAGGGTAGATTATTGTACCTTATTCGCCAGTTGCACACTGACATCTCTGTAAGGGTAAGGATCGATAACCAGGGGACACTATCTGATCTCATTCCATCAGGGAGGGGTGTTAAACAGGGATGTGCTTTGGCCCCTACACTTTTCAATGTCTATCTGAATGATATTGTAGAAGTCCTGACTGGCCCCCACTTTCATGCTCCTCAGTTTAAGGATACTAGCATTTCGTGTTTACTTTACGCCGACGATATGGTGCTCCTTTCCCATACATCAGTTGGCTTGCGCCGTCTTCTGGCAGCAAGTGGGGGAATATTGTAAAGAAAATCTGTTGCATATCAACTATGACAAAACAAAAGATTTTTTTTTTTTTTAAATACATCATAAGTGGTCTGTGGACGGGGTAAACATTGAGCAAATTAAAGTCTTTAAATATCTGGGCTTGGTCTTCCAGGCCAATGTCAACTGGACTTTGTAAGCCCAGGCTTCTATGGATAAATAAAAAAATACAATGTGTGCTTCGCTATCTTTTTTTAGAGGCAAGGGAGGGCAGTTGGTCTCCCCAGCTATTAAAATCTTTAAGCAGCTATGTATTCCCCAGCTAGTATATGGCTCCCAATTCTGGGCTTTGGATAAGATCAAGGGGTTAGGGAAGCTCCAGGCTGCTTTTCTAAGGACCCTGCTGGCTGCCCCTCCTGGCACTCCATCGGTGGTCCTTAGGGCAGAGTGTGGGCTTCCACCAGTGAGAGTGAGAGTTTGGCAGGGAGCTTTCGCTTATTGGCTCCATTTATTCTTTAAGTTAGCAGCACCCCTTTCACTCTTGGTCCAGGAAGATAAGTTTAGTAACATCTGGATTGCTCGGGTTGAGGCTAACCTGAAATCTATGGGAATAGACCTCTGGGTGTTGCGGGACTTGGGGTTTAAGGGGGCCAAAAAGCTGATATTTTCTAGGCTATCTGATATCGCCCTCCAAGAGGAAAGTGCTGCTTTGGGGGAAATCAGAGTGCTGGGCCTGTATGATATTGTGTCCAGTACAGTAGGCACTCTAATGCCGTATTTGGAGAACAGCTCAATGGTCAAGTTCAGGAGATCCTTTATGTTAGCAAGGTTCAACATGTTTCCGATTGCTATCACTGAGGGTCGCTATAGGGGTATTCCGCTTGCAGAACGGCTATGTTCTTGTGACCTAGGCTCAATTGAGACCTTGGAGCACATGATTCTAGATTGCCCTTATCATGCTCTACTGCAGGAGAAATATGTGTATCCCTTGATAGCCAACCTTCCAGGAAGAGCTCCAAGAGTATTAGTCAAGTTTTTGCTGGAAGACCGCTCAATTGAAGTGTCAAATAAAATGGCCAAATTCCTTTGGAGAATTTATATGAATAAACTCAAAGTGAAGTCTGCATCTATATAGAAGCATGGGTAGGACTCGCCATTCCCTCCTCTGGACCTCTTAAGTGCATTATGAGAAATGAGATAGGTGCTCTGATTCAGGCACTTCATAGCCCTATTTCTAATAAATAAGTGGGCTGGAGGATACAGTGATATGTGGGCAAAGTAAAGAAAGCTGGTAATTAGTTATAGGATTTTGGGCTGCTGACTTTGTATGTGGTATATTCAGTATTTGCCATTTAACTATCCCCCGTGAATACGATATTAGAGTTAGCTCTGTTAAGGTGGTGAAGGGTTTGAGTTCTCGGTCCTCTTTTGTATTTTTTGGAATTTGTGATTTATTTTATAATTTACTGTATAATGTTGCACTATGGCAGGGGTTGTATATAAGTTATGATAGCGTTTTGTCTGTCGTATTTTAATTTGTGTATATTGTTTTTATGTTTGCAATGACTTTTTTGTCACACAATAAACTTTATTTATTATTGTACAAGCTGATAAGAATGGGAGGCATTTGTTTTCTTCCCTGACTTCATTCAACCTAGCAACAAAACATGAATTTCAAGTCTGGAACTCTGATTTGATTCTTTTATTGTTTTTCTCAGTACAAGAGCAGGGCAAGCTTCCAGTTGCTGTCCTGCTAATGGGATTTAACCTTCCCTTGAGGCTAAATGTTCTAGATAATGAAAAGGTCACAACTCAGATCTATAGCTGTCTTAGCCCAATCTTCAAAGTGCTGTGCTGGCACCAACCACAGTGAAGTGAATGGTACTTGTATGGGTGGAGTTAATGCTTACCAGCATGGTTAAATGGTAAAGTAAAAGAGGCTATCAGAACCAAAAGGAAGTATTTCCAAAATGGGAAGCTTGTTCAAATAGTGGCAACAGGAAGGAACATAAGTATTCACAAGCAAAGTGTAAATCTATAATCTACCAGGCAAAGAGGGATTTTGAAGACCAACTTGCTAAAAGTGCTGAATCTAACAGCAAACATTTCTTCAAGTACATCAGAAGTAAGAAACCTGTTAGTCAGTTGGGTCAGTGGATGATCAAGGAGTAAAAGAGGTGCTAAAGGAGGACAACGCCATGTGGTAGGTCAGCCTGCTCAGGGTACAAGTGCTTGCAGGATCCAGCCCCAAACCCTCCACTCACATGTAAACTGTCTCACTACAGTGCTTTAGAGTTCAAAGTTTATTAAGGCACTGACTCTCACCCTGGCCCAACATAAAGGACACATACAGAATAAATAAACAAATACATTTAAATAAAATAATTGGGACAAATTGGGTCAAATTATTGGGACAAGTGGACCAGCAGGTGCTGGATTGTTCTAATTGCTTCGGCCTTGAAAGCAAACCAAGCCAATTGCGAGATAACATGGGGGCTGTCATTTTGAAACATCCAAATTGTCTTCTCCTGCGTATCCAGAAAGGGTACATCCTCCCAAAGGGGGTTTAACAACTATTTCCTGAAATCCACAAAATACAAACAATGCATTACATAGTGGAATAAATCTTCTATCCTGCCCAATGGGCAAGTGCAACATCTAACTCCTAGAGATACCACAGTGCCTGCAAGCTATGATAGCAGAAGGCTTGCAGCGGAGGCCACAAACGGCAGTTTTTAATTGATGATGGAGATCCAACCCCCAAAAGCCCCCTGGACACCTTTCCGGCAACCAAAGAATATAGACAGGTGTTATTCTAGATAACCTGGCCACTGTCACATCCTCTTGCTGAAAAACGTTGCTAATTCTCTGCCTAATTTAAAATTTAACAGGGTGAGAAGGAAACCTATAATTATTGGAAAGCACGAACCCCATCCCTCAAGCAGCCAAAGTTTCAGATCTCCTTTCCAATGGCCTATCTAGATCTTTCACCACCACAGTGCTTTTATTTCAGTGTACACCACCAACACAAGTTATACAATGTCCAAAGTATAACCCAGCACCCCAGTCTTTCTCAGTCCTCAAGCAGGAGGAGAGTTCCCAACAGCTGAGCTCTGAGAAAGCTCAATCTGGAGCTTTACACCTTCTGGGCCTCTGGTCTGGCCATTCTGCCTGCCATCCTGTAGGGAAGCCCTCTTTAAGGCAGTGCCTTGGGCAAGTTCCTAAGCCCCAAGGCAGGCATTCTAGCTCTGCCTCTCCCCAGTAAACCCTCCATCTAAGCTCCCGTCCCCAGGGCTGGACTTAGGAGCAGGCAGTTGCCGGGAGTGGGGGAGGGAATTCAGAGGGGTGGCCAAAAAGCCCCACCACCAACATTCCAACTCCACAGCCACCTGCACAGCTGAGCATGGATCAGCTCATCTCTGCAGTCAGTCGGGTGCAGTGGCCAGATTCCCTGTGCGCACCTCAGGCATATGCATACCTGTTCCTGTCATATTTGCTCTCTGCACATGTGCCCGCCCCACCCCCAGCCTTCTTGTTCCCTCAGCCCACTCACTCCCTAGACTGCCCCTGCCTGCCCGCTCACTCGCTTCCCGGCATACCCCAGCCCCCCCACCCTCCCCAAACCACTTGTTCACCCACTTGTTCATCCCAGCCAACCCAGTCCCCACCCCAGCCAGCCAGGTGTGGTGTCAAGGGTGCCAGACTGGGTTTCTGGGCATCAGCTGAGGATGCCCTCCACTCCGAGAGAGTAGGAACTTTTTAATTATTATTTTATGTTTTTCTATTTATTTAATTTTATTTTTAATTTTCTTTATTCTCCCCATAGGGATCCTGGCATGGCTTGGGGAGGGGCATGGCCTGGGTGTGTGGCTTGAGGTATGTGGCTAAGTGTGTGGGGGGTGCTTTGCTTTGGGGGAAGCAGCCTCAGAAGTGCCTAGGGCGCAAAAATCTGAAATCTGGTCCTGGCCATCTCAGGATTAAATAAGGGTTATGTGGTCACCTGACCAGCACATGTAGCCCTCCCGCAATCAGGGCCCTCACCTGTGCAACCCCAGTCTGTCCCTTTTGCTAAGGGGTTAACCCTTTCTTTGCTGGTTTTATCAGTGATGGCTAGTAACCCATCACAGGCCATTCAGAGAGGCCCATCGTAGGCTCATTGCAGAGAGGCTTTGCATTGGTCTTCACTGAAAAGGATGTTAAGGAGATACCTACACTGGAAATATTCTGTGTAGGTGAGTAACTGTCACAAGCTGAAGTGACTCTAGAGGAAGTTTTAGAACAAACTGATAAACTAAACAGTAACAAGTCACCTTGTCCAGATGGTACATACCCAAGGGTTCTGAAAGAACTTAACTATGAAATTACAGAACTGCTACTGATAATATGCAACCTGTCTCTAAAATCTGCCTCTGTATAGGTAGCTAATGTAATGCCAATTTTTAAAAAGGGCTCCAAAGGTGACTATTGAAACTACAGGCTGGTGAGCCTGATATCAGTACTGGAAATATTGGTAAAGGCCATTGTCAAAAAATAGGATTCTTCAGTACATTGAATAACATGACATGAGGATGATGATTTATTATTTATAGAGAACAAGCAGTGTACCTGGCACTGTAAACCAATAGTTATCAACAGATCCCTATGCCAGGGGCTTACAATCTCAGGGAACTGTAAGAGGAAGAATCCCAAGGGAAGAATCAGCATGGTTTATGTAAGGGAAGGCCATACCTCACTAATCTGCTGGGATTCTTTGAAGATGTCAACAAGCATGTGAATAAGGGTGACCCAGTCAATATAGTATACCTGGATTTTCAAAAGGCTTTGACAAGTGCCCCACCAAAGACTAATGGAAAAAAATGAGCAATTGTGGAATAATGGATAGAGTTGTGGCATGAATCAGCAACTGGTTAAAAGACAGTAAACACAAGTATGTTTACTGTCAAATAAATCATCAGTTTTAAAGTGGAGAGAAATAAACAGTGGAGTGCCTCAGGGGTCCATACAGGGACCAGTGTTGCTTCATAAATTATTTGCAAAAAGGGATGGAGAGTGATGTGTTCAAATTTGCAGATGTCACAAGATTATTCAAAATAGTCATGGCCAAGGCAGACTGGGAAGAGTTGCAAAGGGATTTAGCATGGCTAGGAGACTGGGCAACAAAAGGGCAGAAGAAATACAGTGTTAGCAAGTGCAAAGTGATGTACAGGGTCTCTAACTCTAACCAGCTTGTTAGGAATAGTTGGAAACAGGCAGAAAACAAAATGGAAAATATCATAACACCACTATATAAATCTATGGTGTGACCACATCTGGAATACTGTGTCCAGTTCTGGTCACCCCATTTCCAGAAGTTTACAAGATCATGAATGGACTGGAACAGGTAAATAGGGAGCTGCTATTTACTCTTTCTAAAATAAGTTGAACCAGGGATCTCTCCATGAAATTAACAGGCTGAAGATTGATAAAATAATTAATTAATTAAATAAATAAATAAATGGAAGTACTTTTTCATTTAATATACAATAAATCTGTGGAACTCCTTGCCAGAGGATGTGGTGCAAGCCAGTAGCAACTAGCTTAAAAAAGGGATTTGATACATTTTGGAGTCCAGATCCATAAAGGGTTTCTAGCTAGGTTAACTGGTTTGATTAACAAGGGGAACAAGACCCTTGATTGCTGAGAGCTGGGGAGTATGACAGGAAATAGGTTATCCCACTGTAAACTGTTGCATACTCCCCTGAGGCATCATCAGTAGGGTAAAACTAACCTGTGTCATGATGGTCTAAACCCAGCTCACGTTCCCTATTAGTGGGTGAACCATCTTGGTGAATTCTGCTTCACAATGATAGGAATGATTTCTGAGAGACTGCCATGTCTCGTAGCAGCCTCTGCCGTCGGTTGGGAGTACCCTGCTGTGGGTTCCATCTGTTACCCTTTTTCATGGGATGGGATTACCAGGTGGACATTCTCGGTAGCTGCCTCAGTTCTATGGAACTCCCTTCCTCTGGAGGTTCACTTGAGCCCGGGTCTGAGCATCTTCCAGAGGTGGTGTAAAACATTTTTTTTGGCAAGGCTTTTGGAAGGTGGAGATAGGGATTGGGGCTGGTTGGGAAATTATATGTTGTTGGGGAGGATAGGGAAGTTTTGGAAGGAAGGTTAGGGGTAGGGTTCTGGGGAGGGAATTAGTTTTTAATGTGTTTTAAGGGTTTTTATTGATTGTAAGCCTCACTGAGCCGATTGGGAAGGGCAGCATATAAATTTAAATAAATAAACCAAGATTGCTGAGTCGAAGACAGAATGCTGGGCTAGATGGACCATTGGTCTTACCCAGTAATATCACTTATGTTCTTATGTGTGCCTGCCTGGGAGAAATGTAGGAACATCTAAGAACATGTCCTGTTATCTTAAGAACATACAGGTACATAAATTCAAAGGACTAATGAAAATGTTGTTAAGCAGAAATGCTCTAATTCAGGTGGGGAACCTCATGCCCAGGGGTCAAATGTGGCCTGTGGCTAGTTTTTATTTGGAACCTTTCTAGTGCCTGGATCTGCCCCCTGGAACCAATTCCTACCCCCAGCACTGAAAGACTGAGCTCAGGGTAAGGGGACATGGATGAACGAATGTACACAAGGATAGGGGACAGATCTGTGGCATGGATCCATGATCTCAACCCTCCTCTTTCTGAGCACGTCTCTTAAATACTCCTACCCAAACTTTTTATGGCCCTCGGAGATTGTCCTAATTGTCAAAGTGGCTTCTGGGACGGAAAAGTTTCTCCAGTCCTGCTTTCAATGATGGGGCCGATCCTTAATTCCGACCCCATCCATGCAAATTGTGCGCAGTTTACATGCTGTTTGCACATGTGTTATATTTCCCCATAATGAGGATGCATGCAGGCGGTGCACATGTTGTGCGGGGTTTGGGATCAGCCCCATAGTTACCATTATGGAATGTGTATTTATATAATGTCAAAAATATGCACGTGCTTTGTATACAGCTGACAGCACAGTTACAATAGTAGTGGGTTTATTATTTGAATTTTCAAGTAGCTCTTTGAATGCCCCTACAGCGGAGGCGTGTGGGGGAGAGCTGCGTGGAGGGCTGGGACCCACAGCTGCTAGCTGCCGCTGGACCCCGTTCTGTCAAGCAGCATGAGCTGGAGAGCTGGAGTGAGCTCCACAGCTGATTCCTGTCAGCGACACCAAGCTGTTGCGGAGGGCGTGACCAGAAGGGACTGCGATTGACCGGACTTGCCCAACAGTGAGATAAAGCCTCGGGCGGATCAAGGATAGTGTGTGGAGGCATGCTGAGGAGAGCTGCGTGGAGGGCTGGGACCCACAGTTGCTAGCTGCCCCTGGACCCCGTTCTGTCAAGCAGCATGAGCTGGAGCGAGCTCCACAGCTGATTCCTGTCAGCGACACCAAGCTGTTGCGGAGGGCGTGACCAGAAGGGACTGCGATTGACCGGATTTGCCCAGCAGTGAGATAAAGCTTTGGGCGGATCGAGGCATGCGTGCCTCGGGCGTGCACGCCTAAGGGCTGCGTGCGCAAGGGTGCACCCTTGTGTGCACGGCCTTAGGCACCAGTTGCTAGCTGCCCCTGGACCCCGTTCTGTCAAGCAGCATGAGCTGGAGCGAGCTCCACAGCTGATTCCTGTCAGCGACACCAAGCTGTTGTGGAGGGCGTGACCAGAAGGGACTGCGATTGACCGGATTTGCCCAGCAGTGAGATAAAGCTTTGGGCGGATCGAGGCATGCGTGCCTCGGGCGTGCACGCCTAAGGGCTGCGTGCGCAAGGGTGCACCCTTGTGTGCACGGCCTTAGGCACCAGTTGTAAGCGGCTGAGTGTTTTTCCCATTTGTGGTGCTTGCTTCCGACTCAGCATGGATCGGAAGAGGTTATGCCACTCCACTTCACCAATGCCAATAGGTACCCCTAAGACTAAATGTCTTAAGGTAGGGGATCTGATTTGCTCTGGTTCTGCAAACTTGTCCAATTGCGCCCAGGTATTGGGGCAATTCGAGTTCCCTGACCCTTTGGGTTTTGCTCCCCCTGCAGAGACGGATGATGTAGGCTCCAGTGGTGCCCCTACAGGACAAGGAGAGGACCAGTTTAGTTCCCCCCACGGGCAATTTACTGGAGAAGATTTAAAGTACCAATGTCACCTGATTGCCAAGACTATAGCCCTCTTGTTTAAGAACATTACGGATATTGGGGACACCCTGATGGGGGTGAAAGGGCAGCTGAACACCCTGTTGGAGAAACGTAACCATTCAATTTCAGTTTCCCCATTACATAAAGATGTTTCATGTACAATTGTTGGGTGCCAGGAGCATTCTTCAGTTGAACCAGCTAAAAGGTCTTTCTTTAATCCCAACGGAAGACTAGCTACTGTCAATAGAGGGTCATACGGCAAAGCAATATGCGAAACCGTGATTTGGGTGAAGGTTAAGTCTTGGAGATCTGGGATTATTTCCCATTGGGGTAGTATGGAGGAAATTGTTAGCAATATTGCAGCTCTGACTGCCACCAAGCTCGATAGGGTGGATGTGGTATCTTGGGAATCCCTGAGCAATAGTAAATATAGTAGATGCCTCAAGGTTTTCTTTCACTCCCCTTACTTTGTTACCAAGTTATTTAAGGCAAGGAAGAATTTGCTAGCCCATGGGGTATCTATTGATCCAGCCTTTGTTCACAGGGAGCCTGGCAAGCTTAAAGAAAGTGGAGGACACCCAATAAATCCCAACATGATCCCTATAGATAATCCACGGTGTCCCCCCATTTTGGGGCAGGATTTCGTGATAGATCATCCTATTCCACATGCGAGCCAGGCAGGGGAGGAGATGGAAATCAATGTTGGTCACGATTCCCCGACCCCCCCCGGTTGAGATTTGAGTAACGAAGGGAGTGCTTTCCCCTGTCACATGAGCAAGTGACGACGGCACTACTGAACTATGTAATCCCCGAGGGTATCCAAGAATATTTAGGGAAGGAGAATATAGGGGTTTTTGCACCACTTCCACTGCAGGATTTTGAGGAACTGTCCATAATTCAACAGGATATTATGATCCAAAATCTGGATCATATCAGGAGGGATCTTCCTGTTCTAAGTCTCAACTATCAAGGAGATCACTGTCAGCTACTGAGTAAGGGCCATCAGACAGAGCATGCAGCAGAGCTGTGGACAGCTGCTCACTATCTCGAGGAAAGTGAACTGGGTCAATTACCCAACCCTAACAATTGTGGAGAACATGCCAGGCAAGAGGGTTGTTTGGGCGAACCTCCTTTAGCTAGGAAGTGAGGCCCAAATGTGAGGGATGAACAGGAAATACCACCAATTCTACCATGGGAGGTGCCAGTTGTGGGGGAGAAGGAGCCTGTAGGGATAGTATCCCAGGATGAAGGCACCCTTGTGCTGGAGGGGTAGGTAAAGGGTGACATAAGGAGGTCCCCCTCGAGCCCCCCGTGGTCAATAGGTTAGGGCTGCCTACTCAAGGGGAGGGGAGATGTGAGTCTACACTTGTTCTGCCTAGTCCAAGTGATTGCAATGGAATGAATATAGATGAGAGTGCAGATGTGGTTCCCTCGGTATGTGGTTCAGGGACTTCAACCCAGCGGCTGAGACTAGCCTTGTGGAACATTGCTGGGCTGGCTGTAAAAGTAAGCTCCATGATTTAGACTGGATCACTTTCCTGGCAGGCTTTGATATTGTGCTCCTCCAGGAAATGTGGTGCCAGGAAGGGGAGACTTTGGAGATCCCTGGATTCCAGGTTTATGCGCAACCGGGAATTAAATTCAAGTATAAGGGCAGAGCCTCTGGTGGCTTAACCATACTCTTGGCTGGAAAACACAATCAAGGTGGTAAGATTATTCCGTCATCCAGGTCAGAGGTGCAGCTGCTTTTGTGGCAACCCAATTTAGATTCCCATATCCTCTTAATAAATTTGTACTTTTCACTGCTATCTTCTATGTATTACGATCTAGTAGTTTGGGATGCACTCAAGGAAACTTTAGATCAAACAGTAGCCTGATACCCAGCCTCTATTGTTATTGTAGCAGGGGACTGGAACACAAGATTCAGTTCTATAGAGGAACACGATATGTGTAGAATATCCCAATTTGAGGGGAGGATAAAAAACAGGGAATCATGTGACCGAGTCCTAAATGAGTTAGGGAAAATTATGAGTAAGTTTCTGTATGATAATGGCATGGTAGTGGTAAATGGAAGAGGAGGGGGTGACCCTGAGGGAGACTTACCTTTTGTGAACAAGAACGGTAGGAGTACCATTGACTATATTGTTATTTATGCTGCCCAGATAGATCATTTTGCTAATTTTAGACTTCTCCCGTGGCCGGAATCTGATCACAAAGTTTTGATGGTGAATATTGATATAAACTATGCTCCCACAGTGAGAGTTAATACCGAGGGTGTGTTGCGATCAAGGGTTAAATGGTCCAATGCAGCACTAAGTAAGCTATTGGACAAATTATGGGACCCTCGACTCTTGGAGGTGAGAAAGCAAATGATAGCGCCAATGCAATTGATATGGATATGCTAAGCGCAAATTATGACACAATTATTGCCACCTTGGCAAGAGAGGTTCCTGTGAACAGAATGGCAATAGATTGCGGGCCAACGATTGGTATGATGGCGAATGTAAGCTGTATAAACGTCATTTGATCAAACTAAGAGCAGTTTGGGTTGCTCCGAATTTGGAGCAGGCCCAAACAGAGTTTTTGGAGGCTAGATGTTCTTATAAAGGGTTGTTGAAGCATAAGAAGGCGTGCTCCATTTGCTTAGTTTGGGCTAGGATTAGGACAGCAGTAGCCCTGAACGATACACGGCTCTTTTGGGCTTTTATCAACCAAGGACTACATTTAAAGGGTGCTAAGAGAATAGGACCCATAAGTGATGTTACCTGGGAAAGGTTTTTTGAGGCATTATATGCATCAGCCCCAGGAAACGATTTTGTACTCCCAGTCGAACAATCCCAGTTAACTGGGAAGAGGTTCGATCCTTTTGTATGGGAAGAGCATGTGTTGGAAGTGATTGGATCATTTAGACAGGCCAAAGCACCTGGCCACGTTTTTTCATAATAGAGGTTTTACAGGCTGCCTCTCTTTGGTGGGCACCGTTGATTGCTAACTATTTCATGCAAATCAATATTACCAAAAGATTTCCACAGTCTTGGGGAGAGAGTATTATAATCCCAATCTTCAAAAAAGGAGATCCCACTGATCCTGGGTCCTATAGGCCCATTAGCCTTCTTCCAGTAATGGGAAAGGTCTATGCAAAAATCCTGCTAATGCATTTGGAGGCCTGGGCATGCTCTAATTAGATAATTCCGTGCATACAATTTGGCTTTCAAAAACAGCACTCTACCACCAATAATTGCTTTGTTCTTTCTCATATTATCAATAAATATATTTCTATAAGGGCGGGGAACCTTTTCCTCGCTTTTATCGATTTGCTTAAAGCATTTGATTCTATCCCAAGGACCGTATTATGGGCTAAACTGTACCATTTGGGTATTGATAGGGAGCTTTTGGAACTCCTAATCTTGCTTCACACAGATAATAGTGCTTATATCAGAGGGAGGCAGGATAGGACCCTATCTCAGTCAATTCGTATTAAAAAAGGAGTAAGGCAGGGGTGTGTACTCACACCCCTCCTATTCAACATTTTCCTGAGCAACCTACCAGAACTCTTGTCCACAGTGGAAAACTGCCACCCGAAAATTAAGAATGAACCTATAGGTGTTTTGATGTTCGCTGATGACATCGTGATCTTATCCCAAACTAAGAAGGGATTGCAACGGCAGCTGGAAGTGTTAGTGGATTATTGTGGCACTAACAAGTTGTCAGTTAATTCAACAAAATCCCAGATCCTGGTATTGGGGAAGCAAAAGGTTAAGTCCAAATGGGAGATAAAGGGCGCCAACTTTCAACAATCTGACTCCTGTGTGTATTTGGGTATAAGCCTGGCAAGTATCACTATATGGGGAAGATATAGAAGGCAAGTTGCTTTAAAAGCTGCAGGGGCAGCAAAGGGTATAATGAGATTGGCAAGAAGATCTAGAGGAGTAAGTTTTTCGGATATACTTAGGGTTTATAAAATGCAGGTCCAAACTATGTTAACTTTTGGATCAGAAATCATTCCAGATAACAACTCCTCTTCTTTGGAGGTGGTCCAAAACAAATTCCTAAGGGCTTGTTGGGTCTTCCTCCAGGAGTCCCCGCTTCGGTGCTTAGGGCAGAGACAGGAGTGTCAGCAATTTTAGCACTAGTGAAGAGACTAAGGCTAAGGTATTGGGTTAGGTTATTACATCTTGAGGAAAGCTCTTTACCCTCTCTCTGCCTGCAAGAAATACTTGAGCACCAGGGGACCCAGAGTTATGTCTGGATGAAGCAGATCCTATTAGACTTGCAGCATGCAGGTTGGTCCTCTTTATGTTTTTTTGGGAAGAGTGTGAACCAGCAGAGGAATATGATTGACACCCATCTGCTGGATATAGCTAATCAGGAGGACATGGCGACATTGGCCAAATGGAGGGTAGCACCACTCCTTCCCAAAATAAAGCAACAATATATTTTGGAGACTTATTTGGATAAATTGGACAACCCCACTCAGCGTAGAGCTTTTACGAGACTGCGCTTCCAGCTCTTTTCCTCAGCAGTACAGCAAGGGCGTTTCGCTAAAATCCCTTATGATCAGCGTGTGTGTAGGTGCGAAAGGGGTGGTGTGGATGATATAAGGCATTTCCTCCTCGACTGCTCATTCCATGATGATCTAAGGGAAGTATGGCTTAGGCCTTTAGGGGCAATCAATGAGTTCTGTCTAGAAGAGGGGAAAATTGCAAGGATGTTAACATTAAGAGAAACGCAAGAGATAAGAGCTGTTTTATTTTATACCCTGTTAGCTGAACAATACCCAGATAAGTTGCTGCTGCTTGACTAATTTTGGATTGGTGATTGGTTTTGGAGCCTTTGTTATTATTGTTACATAGGTTCTTTTTGCTTGTTAGTATTTAAGTGTGATTATTATATTTTACTTTGTTATGTGTACTTACGATTTTTGTACATTTGGATTTTGTATATTTTCTCCATGTATTTCAGTGGCTATGGTGATAACCTGATTTTGTATATTCCTTATTTATGTATTTTATTGGCTATAGCGATAAGCTGACGCCGGAAATAAAATGAACTGACTGAACTGACTGAATACCACAACAATATCTGTGACCGAAAAGGATGCCGACATCCTGATTTTTGGGGGGTATTCTGTTGTTGTTTTTTCTTCTGGTTTTGGTTTGCCTCATTTTTGGCAAACTATTTACTTTTATATCCTGCCCTTCCAAAAGGCTGCACAATAGTGTAAATATTGTCAAAATGATGTAACCAAAATACTAAAATGACTGAAATAACCAAACCAAAACTCTATGGAAAACCAACCCCCCTCCCCTAAAATGGAATTACTGAAAAAAGGTACCCGATGAAGCGTAAACAGATATTAGTTATTACTTGCTATCTCTCGTTTGGTTATTGCAGATTCAATGGCTTTACCCTTTTTTCAAATATTTGTTTCAGCTCTAGTGCAGACTTTACACTGAGAGCTTAGAATCTGAATTTTAGACAAGATAAATGAATGAGAGCAGTAAGCAACAGGGTAGTCATTGAGGAAAGGGAGATTAATTTAAAGGTTATATAATTAAGGTCTTGCAGTTCATTAAGGGTTGTGTGTAGGATGAATAGTTCCATTAAAATAATCTCAGAATCAATGTACAGAGCTTAGTTCTGATAGGGAAGGGAGACAATAGCAGCAGGAATAACTATATCTATGCAGGAATACATCAAGAATAACTATATAGCTCCCCTATGAAAAGAGGATAGATAGGTTAGGGCTCTTCACCTTGGAGAAGAGATGACTAAGAGGGGATATGATATAAGTTTATAAAATCCTGAGTGATGTGATATGAGTAAGTATGGAATGGTAATTTATCCTCTCAGATAGTACTAGAACTAGAGGACATTCCATAAAACTAACATGTCATGGATTTAAAACAAATACAAAAAGTGGTTTTTTTTCACTCAACACACAATTAAGTTGTGGAATTTGTTGCCAGAAGATGTGTTCAAGGCCAGTAGAATAGCTGGGTTTAAAAAAAGGATTATACAAGTTTCTGGAGGATAGGTCCATTAGAAGCTACTAGCTGGGTAGGTTTTGAGGAATGTAACCTCTTACTGTCGGGAACTGGGAGTGAACAACAGGGAACAGATCACCTCATTGTGACCTTCTTCCAAGTGACCGAGGTTGGCCACTGTTAGAGATAGGTACTAAGCTTGATGGACCATTGGTCTGACCCAGTATGGCACTACTTATGTTTTTATTCAATATGTGCTGCCAGCATTTCTCAAAACCACTCTACTGTTGATACTTGCTGGCATAGATGCAGAGTGGAGCCACTCCCCAACAAAACATGTAACTCCAGAGGAGCTTGACATTGCAGGCATAGCTAGTGAGCTGCTCTCCCAGTGCCTGCAACTTATCTTATGGCTGTCTGTTTAAAAGAGGAGCTTTGGGTACATGGTGTTCAGAGAGAGGGGGAGGGGCAGGTCACGTGAGAAGGATCCCAGCTGGCAATTATCTAGCTCCACATTTTCACTGAGTTAAGGAAACATCCAGTAAAATGAGGTGACAAGGGGGAGAAAGTGTCAGAGAAGAACAGGGAGAGAAAGAAGAAACAATAAGACAGTTGGACAGAGGAAAGGTAGAGAGGAAGCAAGATGTACATATATGGGCATGGTCTGGGGAGGGACTCAGGCACAACAGACAAGTGGAAGGAGGGGCGTGGTTGAAATAAATTTGAAAAACACTGTTCTAAGTGACAGAACACTGTAAATACAGACGTGTATATACAAACATAAAGAAAAAAATGTGAGTAATATATGTTTGTTCATGTTTCTCCCAAGAAGAGATAAATGATTCCAAAAGACCAACAGTACTTTGATTGTAATTTGCCACAGACAAACAAAAACCATTTTCTTCCTTGCAGTGAACCAGAACGTAGACTGAACACAACCCTTCAGAACTGTTTGCTTTACACCTGTTGCACATAAAAAAAATGTAGGGGTACGAAAACAAATGAAACAGCATCAGGGAGCTGAGCCCAAATCAGTCTGACTGAAACTAGAACAGGGCATTGGTTGAGGAGATGAAAAACATCTTGAGCTATGCTCAGGGTACATAGTGACAGCAAGGCCTTTTATTTTTTACTCTCCATTTTCAAATTGCAACTGAACTAAACTAAACTGCCTACCTGAGTCACACCAATAGTCCATCTTAGCCCAGTATTGTCACAATCTGACATGGCAGCAGGGTTTTTTCAAATTTGAGTCCAAATCTGCCTCTTCCAGGGTCTCTAGCAGAGGCCATCCCAGCCTGCTACCTGAGACCTCCCCAAGCCTCCAGCAGAGGCCTCCCCCAGGTGTGCTACCAGGGATTCTGAGGTGGAGATGCAAGGGATTGAGCCTGGGACTTTATACATGCAAAGCATGTGCTCTTACCACTTGAGTTATGCCCCCCCCCCTTTTCAAATTGCAAATAAACTAAACTAAACTGCATTTTAGTTTAAACTAAAATCAATAGAAGAGGACTGGTTCTTTTCTGGATTAGGGGCAGTAGGTGGAGAGCATGAGGTGATGGAGGTCCTGTCTGGTCCAACTTCGTGGGGGGAGTTTCAGGAAGTGACACCAGCCGATGCGGTAGGTGTTTTGGGGTCTGTGAGAGCCACCAGTTGTGAACTTTATCTGTGCCCGTCCTGGCTGGTGAAAGCCTCCAGGGAGACTCTTGGGACAGTGCTGGCGAGGGTGGTTAATGCATCCTTGCAGCAGGGGAGGCTGTCACATAGCCTCAAGCAGGCTGTGGTGCATCCCCTGCTGATGAAACCATCATTGAACGTGGACGCACTCGCCAGCTACTGACCTGTCTCTAACCTCCCCTTTTTAGGGAAGGTTATTGAGTGGGCATTGGCGATCCAGCTCCAGGTGCATCTAGATAGCATTGGTTTCCTGGACCCTTTTCAATCTGGGTTC
>QEPC01005395.1:406030-416487 GCA_003113815.1 Sphenodon punctatus | reverse complement strand
GGTGAACCACGGTGAATACCCACCTGTGGTCACCGTGTCCCGTACGTCTGTTCGCGGCGCGCCAGATGTTGGCCACGGTCAATCCCCACATGGGGTTCGTTTGAACCACGCTTCCCGGGCTAGCTGGGGGAAGGTCCCGGGAAGCGTGGTCAAACAGACCCTGGGCCGTGACCAAGGAAAAGTAACGTCTGGCCACGTGCCACGGCCCGGGATCCCCGGCGGGATCCCGGGCCGTGGCACATTCGGCCGGACACAGCGGCCGCATTGGCCCCACCGCCCGCCCGTCTCCTCAGAGGGCGGGCGGCGGGGTGCGTGGAGGGGGCGGGGCCGTGCGGCCACACGTTGCGCCGCGCGGCCCCGGCCCCTCCCACTTTCCCCGCCGGGATCCCCCGGCACGTCTGTTGTGCCGTTACGGGGTGACCCCGGTGGGGAACGAAGCCGGTGGTGCCGGTACGGGGCCAACGGCCAGCATCACGTCTGAAAATACCCTCTGGTGATACTAGTGGGTGGGGTTGGTGGAAGGGGAGACCCCCATCACTGATGGGGCTCACCCCTCCTTGGTCCCTCAGGTCTGTAATCTTGGGGTGCTCCTCAATTCGCAATGGGGACAGGTCACCATGTAAGCATATAACACCTGTGCTTTGCTCACTGCATTGGCTGCCTATAGTCTTCCAGGCCCGATCCAAGGTGTTGGTTCTTTTTTACTTATAAAGTCCTATAGGTCTGTGTCCCACTTACTTGTGGGACTGCCTCACTTCCTGGGTCTTGAATTGACCCTTGCGGTCGGCTGGGAGAACCCTCCTTGAGGTCCCCAGAGTTTCTCAGGTGGCGACGATGGAGAGGGTGTTCTTGGTGGCTGCTCCACGGCTGCAGAAATCTCTCCGGTGGGGGTCCACTTGTCCCTAGATCTTCCCTCCTTTCGAAGACACAAGACAGTGTAGGACCTGGCTGTTTCGCCAGGCTTTTGGTGAGGGAGAAGGGTAGTGGTTCTGGTTGGTTGGGAGGGGACTCGATGGTTGTTGTTTTTTTAATCCTTGAGACTTTGTTTTTAATCTGTTATGGATTTTATTATTGTGGTTTTATTTTTATTTTTGTAATCCGCCCTGAGCTGCTGATGGCAGGATGGGGTGGAATATTAAATATTGAAAATAAATAAGTAAATAAAATTAATTTTGCTTTCCTTTTTCGTCAAAGAGGTGGCACAGCACACTTACCTGCCTAGAGTAACTGTCTGCAATTGTCTTGTAAAAAGCTTGGGAAATGACTGAACATTTTCCACTGTAAAATTATATCTCTACAAATACAGAGTGCAATGTCAAAGAATCAGGTAACTAGCCAGCTCATCCTGTCTGTAAGACAGGGGAGTGGAATTTTCAAAGCACTGGAAGAGTTAGGAGGAATGGTTCCATTTCCTTTAAATGAAAGTTAAGTAGCTATATCCACAGTCTTGAAAGCAGTTACTCTTGAGAAGTCTCACTGAGAAGTATCACAGCCATTGGGAATATTCACAAATAAGTAGTTTGAGATTTGAAACCTATGTGCCATTTCTACCTTTGAAAATTTAATCCTGTTAACCAGACTCTGAAATTTTAAAAATCTGGAATAGTTGGTGGGAAGCAAGAATGAATTAAAGTCCAGACTATGTACCACCTTACATATATGGGTATTTTCAGACATTACGAGATCACAGTGAACCACGGTGAATACCCACCTGTGGTCAATGTGCCTCGAACGTCTGTTTGGTGGCCGCCAGATGTTTGCTACGGTCAATACCCACATGGGGTCAATTTGAACCACGCTTCCCGGGCTAGGCGGGGGAATGTCCCGGGAAGCGTGGTCAAAGAGATCCCCAGCGGGGACCAACAAAAAGTAACATCTGGCCCGGCGCCACGGCCCGGGATCACCGGCGGGATCCCGGGCCGTGGCGAATCCAGCCCGACGCGGCGGCCGCATTGGCCCCGCCGCCTGCCCGTCTCCCCAGAGGGCGGGCGGTGGGACCGTGGAGGGGCGGGGCCATGCGGCCGCATGTTGCGCCACGCGGTCCCGCCCCCTCCCAGATTCCCCGCCAGGATCCCCCCAGCACGTCTGTTGCGGCGTGACGGGGTGACCCCGGTGGGGAATGAATGGGTTAAATTTGGTACGGGGCCAATGGGCCCCGTAACGTCTGAAATCACCCTATGTTAATGATACTCTTTGTGAGTGTGACCTTCCATTCAGAGCACTTAGAATGATTCTTAATGTTCTGTGACATCACTTTTGCTCATCAGTTGCTACAATGGGTATTATTTATATTTATTATTTTACCAACATTTGATATGTTGGTAAGGCAGCTCAGAATGGTGTACAAATATAATAAAAATACAATATAAAATGCAATATAATATAAAATACAATATAAAATCTAGATAATATATGAGAATAATAGCTGAATGGAGCTGAAATCCCTCACAACACAATGCTCCCACCCACTACCTATCTCCCCCACCAAAAGCCTGGTGGAACAGCCAGGTCTTGCATTGTCATTGAAAGAAGGGAAGGTTTGGAGCCAGATGGACCACCACTGGGAGGGAGTTCCACAGCCTTGGAGCAGCCACTGAGAACGCCCTCTCCATGGTTGTCACCCAAGAAACTCAAGGGATCTCAACAAGGATTCCCCTGGCTGACTGCATGAGCTGATCTAGAATCTGGGGGATGAGGTGGTCCTGCAGGTAAGTGGAACCCAGACTTTGTAGGGCTTTATAGGTAAGAACCAACACCTTGAATCAGGCCTGGAAGACTATGGGCAGCCAGTACAGTGAACTGTGTTATGTGCTCATGACGACCCGTCCCCGTAAGGAGATGGGCTGCCACATTCTGGGCGAGCTGCAGTCTCCAGACTGTCACCAAGGGTAGCCCCCATGTAAAGCACATTACAGTAGTCCAGTCTTGAGGTGATGAAGGCAAGGTATATAGGCAGGCAGGCAGTAGCTACCCTGCTAATATGCATTATACAGCTGAAGTAGCGTATATACGTTAATTTATGACTCCACTTTTATTCTAAGTGTTGAAACTTCCACCCCAGTTTTTAGGGAGATGGTTTTTGGTTTTTGTCTGTTTTTTTTCCAGGGTGTGTAGCGCTCGTGGGTTATCATTTCATACATGTAACCTTTGTTTGGTTTGTTTGTTGGGTTCTGAGTTTTGAAGGTATGTTTTGGGTTGCTTAGTAGTTTCTCTAGCAATTATCTCTTCTTATGGTGGGGTTTTCTTCTCAGGGTAGTTGTCTCATGGTATATGGTTGTTTTTGGGAGGAAATGATGTTGAATTTTTTTTAGAAGTGGATGTAATTGGAGTGTGGGTTACTGGCGTGTTTTTGTGGGTTTTAAATCTGTTTGGATTTGGTTAATGTCCTATACGTTGTACATGTTGTTATAACATTGGTTCTGCAAATTGCATGATTTTTTTATGGGCTTGGGCATGGGGTTTCTTTTTCCTTTCTCCTTTTTGTAGTTGATAGAGTTAGGTTCAATGTTTGACATGAGTATGTGATGTGTGTATTGGTTGTAATACACGTTACGTTAGTATTTGTAAGTGATTCTTGTGGTGGAGTGCTTAACTCATTATTTCCATGGTTTGTGGCATTTGGTTTTTGTTTGTTTCATGCATACGTTACTTGATGTTTTATGTCAATGTCGTAGTGTAACTGTTTTTGAAACCAACAGTTTTTTTAATTTAGTTTTTTAGATATATAAACTAGTAGCTATTCATACATAGCTCACATAGGGACTTAAAAACCCCCCACCCTTTACCTGCCATAACTCATAAGGCAACAGTTTTTGAAAGGAAATATGGGAAGATACTCCCGTCTGCTTACCATGCTCACAAATAATGAGAATTTCTCTTCAATAAAGTAACATAAATAATAAATGGTGCTAGCAGTTAACTTGCTGAAAGTAATTATTTATACAGCTCTTGATAATGAGACTTTTTGTATTATGGGTGCATGGAGCATATCCTCTTATATAACACAATTCAATATTATATTGGTGAAGTGTCTGTTTGTAAGCAGTACACACATTTGTAATTGTCTTCTATAAATAACAAAATGAGTTAATTATTACTGGAACATGATTGGAGTTCATTGACTATCAAATTTTAATATATCCAGGGCTAGAGTTTGGCAGCTTCAAAGTGAAAGAGCAGCACACAGAGCCAGGAAAAACTGTAACTGTAAAAACAGTTGAGCAATGGAATATGGTGCATAGGGAGGTTAGAGAATAACCTTCATTTTCAGAAACTGGCTGAACAAGCATCTGTCTGTGATGCTGTAGGGATAGGGTCTCTTACTTTGGAGCAGTGTATTAGAATAGATGTCCCTTAGAATTCTATTATTCTCCCTTCTCCCTTACCTGATATCCACTTGAGGGATGGCCATAATTTTGATAGCACTGGTGAAGAGTGCAAGAGTGAGTCATCATTTATGCTGCTTTAAATCTTAATGGCCTCAAAAGAGATGTGCCTATAAGATAAAGTAGAGCCACAATGAGTGTCTTTAGATGGATGTGGGGGTGCTCAAATTGACCACAGCTCTTTGGCATTGCCCAGGACAACCCCCAGTTGGGAGCGGAGCTGCAGTGACTGTCTGTCAAGTAGACAGACTGTGAAACTGCCTCTGGCCAGTGCCCCAGGTTTGGGTGGCCCACTCTGCCAGTTGTGCTTTGGGATGTCCCAGAGCACCGCTAGCAGGGTTGGAGCAGAGCAGGCTCCGCCTGCACATCTGGCCTTTACACAGACAGGCCACCTGGGTGTGAGGCAGAGGAGAGCCATGTGTGTCATCTATGTAAAGGCATCCAATGTTGTACATCTGTTGTACAGGAGTAGCATATCCCAGTGTCTAGCTCATCATGAGGTGTTGTTAACTTGACTGCGGGACCTGGCTGGGGTGCACAGGACCACTCTTGAGTGGTTTCATTCCTTCCTGCTGGGGGTGGTGGTAGTGGTGGTGATCAGCAATTGCTCATCGTCACTTCATGATCTCCCTTGTGGGGTCCCGCATGGTTTCGTCTTGTCCCCCATCTTGTTCAATGTGTATATGAAGCTGCTGGGTGACATCATTCAGAGATTTGGAGTGAGGTGTCATAAATATGATGAGGACACCCAGCTCTCCCTCTCTTTTTAATCCGACCTAGGTTCTGCAATCTCTGTGCTTATCCGATGTCTGGCTGCTGTGGGGGACTTGGTGAGGGCTTGTCAACTGAGGTTGAATCCGAACAAGTCATGCCAGACTAATCTTATTTCCTTTTTTGATCTTGTTACTAATTTAGTAGATCATGGGAATGCCGTGGACATAGTATATCTTGATTTCAGCAAAACAATGACAAAGTCACCATGATATCCTTCTTGACAAGCTGGTAAAATATGGGCTAGACGATACTACCATTAGGTGGATTTACAGTTGGTTGAAGAATGATACCCAAAGAGTGCTCATAAATGGCTTCCCATCAGTCTGGATAGAGGTATCAAATGGGGTGTCTCAGGGCTTGGTTGTGTGCCCTGTACTGTTCAACATTTTTATTAATGACTTGGATGAAGGAGTAGAGGGGATGCTTATCAAAGTTGCAGATGACACAAAACTGGGAGGAATAACTAACATCTTAGAAGACAGAAACAAGATTAAAAATGATCTTGACAGGATGGAAAGCTGGGCCAAAACTATATATGTAAACTTCTGCATTTCGGTAGGGAAAGTCAAATGCACAAGTTTAGGACGGGTGATACCTGGCTTGGCAGCAGTAGATGTAAAAAGGATCTAGGAGTTGTAGTGGATCACACGTTGAACATGAGTCAGCAGTGTGATGCAGCTGCTAAAAAGTTGAATGCAGTTTGGGGTTGCATTAACAGAAGCATAGTGTCCAGGTCATGAAAAGAAATAGTTCCCTTCTATTCTGTGAGGGTCAAACCTCATTTGGAGTACTATGTTGATTTCTGGGCACCACATTTTAAGAAGGGCATTGACAAATTGGAACAGGTTCAGAGGAGAGCAACAAAGATGCTCAGGAGTCTGGAAACCAAGTTCTATGAGGAAAGGTTGAATGAGCTGGGTATGTTTAGCATGGAGAAGAGAAGACTAAGAGGAGACATGATAGCCATCTTCAAATATCTGATGGGCTGATACATAGAAGATGGAGCAGACTTGTTCTCTGTTGCTCCTGAGGGCAAGACTAGAATGAATGGGCTCAAATTATAAGGAAACAGTTTTCAGCTAAACATTAGGAAGAACTTCCTAATGGTAAGATCTGTTCGAAAGTGGAACAGACTGCCTAGGGCAGTGGTGGGCTCTCCTTCACTGGAGGTTTTCAAACAGAGGCTGGACATCCATCTGCCCAGGATGCTGTAGCTGCGGATTTCCTGCATTGAGCAGGGTGTTGGGACTAGATGACCTCTGAGGTCACTTCCAACTCTAAGATTCTATTATTCTGTCTAAGGCCACTTTTAGACCTCCACTCCCGCCCCGCGCATATCCTGGCTGCACATTCCCTGAAAGTGGCCTAAGACTGAGGTGATTATGGTTGGTTGACCTTGTGACTTGGGGGAATTGGGACCCTGGTTACTGAAGAGGTCCTGATTCCCCTAGTCATGCAGGTTCACAACCTTAGAGTGCTCTTGGATCATTCACTGCACCTAGAATCTCAGGTGGCGGCGGTAGCTGGGGTACTTTTCACCAGTTCCACCATGACTTCATTACCTCAAGACAGACTACTGCAATGTGCTCTATGTGGGCCTGCCCTTGAAGACTATTTGGAAGCTGCAGCTGGTGCAAAATGTGGTGTCCTGACTCCTTACGCGGGTTGCTGGGAGCACATAACCGGTGCTCCAGAAACTGCACTGGTTGCCTATCGTCTTCCAAGCAGAATTGAAGGTGCTGTTTTTGACCTTTAAAGCCCTAAATGGCTTGAGACCCACTTACCTGGCAGAGCGCCTGACCTACCATGTCCCATTGCGGCCTTTGCAGTTGGCTGGGGCTGCCTGTCTGGAGGTACTGGTTTTTAACTTGGTCTCTACGATGAGGAGGGTTAATTTATTTCTGGGCCTGAGTGCCTTTAAGAGGCAGTGCAAAACTGTTTTATTTGCAAGAACATTTGGCAGTGGGGCTAAGGGTGGAGGGTGTGTGTGTGGAGTTGTGGAGGTTAGGGATGAACTACTGGGAGCTGGGGACTTGGGGTGGTGAGGGGTTGGTGTAGGATTGGGGGGTATTTTATGGTTTTGTATTAATGGTTGATTTTATATTTTCATTTTGTATTTTAATACTGTAAGTTGGCGAGAAGGCCAGGGTAATAAATTAAAATCATCATCATAATAAATAATAATTTCCTGTCTTGTACCCAGGAAGCCTTGGCTAGATTCTTCTTCCATTTGCACTGCTTTGACTTCACTGAAGCTACTTCTGGCTTGCCTAAGTGTGCAATATCATTGAATGTGAACCAGACTTATATTTCTTTCTGCAGGAAGGAAAGCAGTCTAAAGGCCATTGGAAATCTCTGCAAGGCAGCCAGGACCATGCCGGCAGTAATGGAGAAAAAAAAAGGAAGTGGTGGTGTAAGGTGGTTTTGGTTTTATGTTTTTAATAACCTTAGCTAAAGACCACAAGGCAAGGAAACGTTTATACTAATGATGTCATAAAACTAGAAGGCTTGCATATTGCAAACCTACTCGAGGGGAAAAAGTGCTCTAAACGTACTTGTTTATGGCACCTCTATTACACTGAAATATTCTGCTGCTGATTTCTTTCATGCAGGGAGCAAGTCTGCCTTGATTTTATAGGAAATTAAAGAGGTGAAAATCTCATCAGTGCTCTGATTTCCACTGCTTTTTGTTATTTGCCGAGCTCTGTACTCGAGGTCTGTCCAAACCATACCTACCACTGATGATGTGAGGTGCCCCTTAAGTTTTACTTAGACCTTATTCATGCAGAATGCCATTGAAGTACCTTGTGTTTGGTGCAATATGGACTTGTAGACCATTAAAATTAATTGGAATTTGCTTGAGGAAGGATATGGGAATTTTGTTTATAAAGAAATAAGGGTTATGCCTATTCTTATTTGTTATAATATTTCAAATCCTGCAGTCCTTATTTGGGCAAAACTAAGGCTCTGACCCAAACTCTGCACACGTGCTGTGAACACATGACGCGTGCGCACACATGCACACATTGCTGGAGGGGAGGAAAAGAGACTTGTAACACCTGGGGCTGCCCACGTCCTCTTTACATTACTAGAGCACTCAGTCACCTGCAGGTGGCTGTATGCAGAAGCTGCCACAGGCTGGTTTGCGGGCTGCTTGCAGGCCTGTTTGGGGTGGAGAGTTTGTTTTTAATTGGTTTTAGCTATTTTAGTGGGGTAGGGTGAAAGTGGGAAATGGGTAGTCAGGACAGGGAAAGAGTGCCAAGACCTTCATGTAAGGGAGGGGTGTAGGCCCATGGAAAGAGGATGGGAGGGAGTTCCCTGTCCCCCTGTGAGAGGAGGAGTATGGGCATGAGGGAACTGAGTGGGCAGGAGTGTTCTAGTCCCACTGTGAGTGGGGGTGTAGACCTGGGGGAAGAGAGTGGGTGGGAGTGCCCTGGCCCCCCAGTGAGTGGGGGTATGGGCTTGAGGGGAGAGGGGAAGAAGAGGGGTAAGAGTGCTCTGGTCCCCCTGTGAGGGAGTGTCCTACCCCACCCACACAGTGAGACGGGGGTACAGGCTTGGGGGGGAAAGTGTGGGGGAGTTCGTGTGGGTGTCTCCGTCTGCCTGTTTGATTAATCCACCTCTGGCAGTGTTGGGCTCAGGGGACCCTCTTTGGATACCCACTCTCCTGGGTCCTTTTGGGCCCCTTGGCCACTGCTAGCATCTTTGGGGTGTGAGGATTGACAACTGGGAGCCGGGGGGGGAGGAGGGATTGTGGGGGAGGAGGATGACAGCTATTGGATTTGTTCTAGGCATAGGGAGGTATGGCGGGGGGGTGGGGGCGGGATAGACCATCAGGACTATCGGGAGAGGCACTTGGTGTGTGTTCCCTTGTTCCACTCCCCCCGATCTCTGGATATATGTGGGTTATAACTACTACTAATACTACTACTTATCACTTCTATGCAGTGCTGTAGGATCCCTGATCTGACACTGATGCTGCAGTGCTTAATGCAAGGTCGGTGCCAAATAAAACCTATATCATCCATCATTTGATTCAGAATCAGGCTGCTGACCTCATACACATTTCAGAGACCTGGCTGGATGAAGAATCTGGGTCAGTATGGTCCCAGATGGTGCCAGGCGGGTACTCTGTGCTGCCTCAGCCTAGGCTTAGGGGATGAAGGTGTGGAGTGGCTGTGATCTGTAAAGACATCTTGACCGTTTGGAGGTATCCAATGCCTAACTCATCTGATACAGAGTGTTTCCACCTTGTGTTTGATTTAGCTGGGGATAAATTGGGGATCCTCTCAGTGTACTGACCACTCTGCTGCACAGCTGTTTCCCTGACTGCTCTAGCTGATCTGGTCTTGGAGGTGGTACTGAAATCACATATACTTATTGTCTTGGAGGATTTCAATATACATGCCAAGACTGGCCTTTCAGGGTAGAGCAGGGATTCATGGCTACCATGACAACCATGGGTCTGTCCCAGATAATATTTAGCCCAATACATGACGCGGGACACAGATTGGATTTGATGTTTTGCACCAGTCTGGAAACAGGGATTCCAGTTATCGAGGGTGTTGTTACACCATTGTCCTGGTTGGACCCTTGGGAGGGTAGGGTAGGGTATCGGACACCCTTAAAACTGAGGTTGTCTGACCCCTGATTAAGAAGCAATTTTTGAATGCTGACTTCCTGGCCAGCTATTGACCTGTCTTGAACCTTTCTTTTTTAGCAAAGGTTACTGAACAGGTGGTTATCCAGCAGTTCCAGGCTCATCTCACTGTCATCAGATTCCCGGAGCCGTTTCAGTAGGGCTTTCACCCTAGGTATGGTACGGAATCTGTGCTTGTGGCCTCGGTCGATGATCTGCTCATGGAAATTGACAAGGAAAATTCTACCCTGCTGATCTTATTAGATCTTTGGCAGTCTTTGTTACAGTTGATCATGAGGTGTTGTTGACATGACTGTGGGACCTGGTGGGGTTGCACAAGACTGATCTTGAGTGGTTGTATTCCTTCCTGTTGGGGAGGCCCCAGAGAGTGGTGCTGGGTGATTGGTGGTCATTCATTCCTGATCTCCCCTGTGGGATCCCGCAGGTTTCTGTCTCCCCTCTTTTTCAACGTGTATATTCATTCATTCATTCATTCATTTATTAGATTTCTATACCGCCCCATCCTGCACAGCAGCTCGGGGCGGTTTACAACAATAAAAAACATTTAAAAACATTTAAAATACAATCATAAAACATATCAATAAAGCTGGTGGTATAAAAATAAATATACAGGTGGGGGATTAAAAATCACCCCCCCC
>QEPC01005395.1:367538-403065 GCA_003113815.1 Sphenodon punctatus | reverse complement strand
TATTCAGTGCCAGTCAGAGGCAGGCACCCTGCATGGCAGGGGGAGAGAGACTGTAGGAGGAAGGATGTGGAGCAACCCCAAAGACTGACAGACACATTCAATGGCCAAACACATTGCTGTAAGCTTCTAGCTTTACAGGACCAATTGGTAGTGGCTTCGAGGTGGGCATAGGGGGCGGCCCTGAGGCAGGAATAAGCAACATAACTGGGACTTCTGAGATAGCATCCCAGCAGTCAGGAGACATAGTTTAAACACATCCAGCTGGCCAATTATCATCACAATCACATCCTGCAGCAGTGAGACAGAGGAGATAAGAGAATCTCTATTGACTCTTTCCTAAATAGATGATTCTGACTTCCCAGAAACAAGTGGGGGAGATATGTTGTGATGGTCCCAGCACAGAATGAGGATATTTGGTTGACATTTCTGTTGGCCAATTTGCATCACAAACTGATCTTATACCACAGTAACATCAGAGAATCCCAGGCATAGGCCCCTTCTCTACATACGTTGTACAGGCATATAAAATTGGGACCCTTTATGATATTTGGCAGAGATGGTCATGAAAGTGTAATATATAGCCCTGACAAATTTCATGTACACTGGTTAGACTAGAAAGATGTTATAGTCAGACATACATTTATATGTTAATTGCTTATACCACCAAGACCCTTCCCCCAATCCTTCTGAAATTTGGCAAAGGTAGTAAATATGGGAAGGGATATAAACTGAAAAAGTTTCACCTACATTAGATGTGAGACAAAGAAGTTATAGCTAAGAATGTATATGTATAATATTGCAAAATACAATAATTCAACTGATTCTAAAATCGGATGCCTTTATCCAATCATTTCAAAATTTGGTACACTTAATGCTTTATATTGGAGGTATAAGCATCCTAATTGTCAGCCACATAGCATAAAACACAAAAATGTTACAGTTGATAATGTGTTTTCCATTGAAACCAATGGAAATTCAATTCCGAACTCACCAAATGCATCCGAACTGAACGTTTGAATTCGAGTTCGGTTCGAACATTTGGTTCAGTAAATTGAACTATTCGAGTTCGGTCCGAACTCCAAACTTCCAATCCGCGTTCGCCCATCCCTATTATATTGTTATTTATGTGGTTTTTTATATGTATGCCACCCCGAGCTGCCTTTATGTTGGTAGGTGCGGAATAACTAAATTATGTAAAAAAGATATGTATAACAGTAGTTGTTATGATTTCAGGTCCCTTATGGACAGATACTGCCTGGTCCTTATACACGTGTGAAATGTGAGAGGCAGTGGGGCAAAGAGACTGCTCCTTCCCTTCTGTCTTGAGGTAGGTAGTGCATCACAGGGGACAGACACAGTCATGGCTTGTGGAGCTTGGCTGGCTGTGCAAGCAGAGTGAGGAGGTGTAGCCTGAAATAGGTTGCAGAAGTAGTGCACAGCATTTGTGTTCCTGTGAGTCATTCTTTCTTGGGGAGAATGCCTCCTGCTGCTGGTAAGGTGGCAACATGACTCTGCGCCACACCATACTATGGACTTCGGCTTGCTTGCACAATTGAGCCCTCCTATTCAAGGTGAAGTGTGCTTTCTTCTTCTTGCTCTTGTTGCTAAATCCCAGTGTTAGCAGACTTAGAGTTAGGAACATGACATCAGTGTATTCTCTTGGCACAGTACCATTACTTGCCATGACTGCACTTAAGAGGCTGCGGTAAAAATCAGTGTCTATTGTGCAGGTTTATAAGATCGCACAATATGCTTTTATGTTTCAAGTAGTCAAGTGAAGTTATGGCAAGAGTCATGGCTTTGCTGCGTAAAAACACAAAAGCCTAACCACTTAAATCACCTCAATAAAACTTTTCCTCTGGCGCCAAGAACTGTAGGTTACCTTACCAATGTGCAATAATAGCCAGAAGGTATGGATTGTTCAAATGAAACAAAAGGGGAAAAGAAACCAACCAAAAGTAAAAAAGAAGCAGGCTTCCAAAGATACAAAACAGAAGTAGATGTTATGAAGCAGGCTCAGTTTCTAGTGGCTTGAGCTTTGTCATTGTGCTCTGTTGGCTTTGTGTGCATTGAGGCCCTGCTGGTAATTATCATCCTGATGACACCTGCATTCATGATGACACCCCATATCACATTTTCATCACAACATGAAATGTGCCCCCCCGCCCCCTTTTAGGTATGCGCTTAACCCAGAATTGAAAAGGCTAGACATTTCTCACAACACACAACAGGACATTGATAACCTTGCAGATTAGCTACTGATCCTATCTCAGCACTTGTCTCTCTCTCTCCTTTTTAAGCAGACAAGGTTTTCCCTCAATGAACTGATGACAGAATAATTTTTCCCGATTGATTGTTTGCCCCAAGCGGACCTCTTGAGATATCCATACAGTGGACAGGGGGAGATCAAAAGACAGCAAAAAAAGAGAGAGACAGGATTGAAAAAGCCATCATAAAGAGCCTCCTCAGGTTACAGTCTGGTGATGAACAGACTTGTTAAGCATTTTGAGACCTGTCAGATTTTCCCATCTAAAATCCAGGCATATTTTTACAAGAATTTTCATAATGAGTGTCTCTTTCCTCCATCTGAAGGGTTGGAGTATTTTCTGAAAAAGTTTTGCAAGGCAGGAAAGTTAAACACTTGATCACATGCAGCAGTTCAGGCTACATGGAGTACAGCTGACTCAACAGCTACAGGGGATTTGGGTAAGTGCCCATGGAGTAAGCCACCTACAACTTTTAAAAATATTGACATTTTTGTAGACATCACAGAATGCATACTTTTTTATTTATGTCTTTCTCACTTGTCAGGCAATGCATCCTCATTGACAACTCTAGCTGTAGAGGGGAGGGAACGACATTGAGAGGTGACTGTGGACAAGGCAAAACAAATTTAAACTTCTGGCAATATGGAAGTGTGAAAGTAAGTGCTAATTTTTTAATATGGGTTTTTATTTGATGAAATCCAGCCCCAGACCACATTGTTGTTTTGATGTGAGAAGGACACCCGGGGTTGTTACACAAAGTTCCTTGTAGCCTTGAGGTTTGGGATGCAGGTCAAACACTGTCAAGCCCTCTCAAAATGATTCCATCAAGGAAACAATCTTATCCGGCTTATGGTGTCAGTCTGCCAGTTCCCACAATCATTGCTTTGACAGAGGTAACCGGAAAATTCTGATAAGCGAGATTTGTTATCAGGGTTCCACCGCAATTGAACAGCATTAGTTCACTGATTGGAAGTGTCATCTCAAATTACAAAAGTGACTGGCCATCATAATTGTACCAGCTTTTGTTTCTTAAAAAAAATAATGACCATATATTCTTTAGCATTTGAAGTCAAATCCCTTGGTTCAACTGATGAACTGATACAGTTCAGATTGACATAGTTATTATAATCGGCAAGTGCGCTATGAGAAAGATCTCATCCTCATCTGAAGGTAATAAAAGATGGGACAGTAGGCCTTGCTTATTTATCCTTGTTCATTATTTTATCAGTGAATGGCATATCATTTTCTTCTCCCAGCTAGGTCAGACTTATTTCAGAGGCTGACTCTAAAATGACTTTGAACCTTCTTTGAGTCCAATGTGGTTATGAGCAGGGCTCCAAATGAAGGAGAACGAAATGTCCATAAATGAATCATTTTCTCATTTCACTGTGGTACTGATTTCTTTTTAAACAAAATCCTGGAAGCACTCTGTGTGAGCTCTGACTTTAAAAGTTTAGGAAACCTAGGATATTATGTGCTTCCTCAAAATGAAATATTAGAAGCATTATATGCCTCATACTGTAGAACTTTTAGGGATTAGCTAAGGCTATATCAAACTGTAGCAAAGTTCTATATCCCTTTCAAGTAATTTCTTTTCCTAAATCCAGAAGAACCGCAGCAATTCTGACACAATAAACTACGGATGCTTTTGTGTAGTGAAATCTTATTTTAGAGGTAACTTTGCAAGCTTCAAGCAGATGGTTGCAGTATAATCTATTGGCTAGTGACATCAAACAGTTATTTACTGAGGATTTATATTTATATTGCTCTCTTCAAAAGCGTAAAAAGAATCATTAAAATAGAACGATATTCATTTAGATCTTTATCTCTGTGTGACTGGATGACTTTGGAGACTGACAGTATGATAAAGAGTCTCTAGATTACTGGTTTGAATCCAACTCGGGATGGAAACAACAACCATTAGCATCTGATGGGCTGTTTCGTGGCCTATGAAGAATTGTTTAAAAATCTCTACAAACTTTCCACAGAGCTGAGGCTGCCACCACAACTGGTAGTCTGTGAAGTAAGTCGAAAGACTGAACATACCTATAGGTGAGAGCATATCTCACCTATAGAAATAGTTTGATTGCTACAGGTATATGAAATACTGTTTGGTCCTTTGGGAGGGATATACACAACAGCTGTGTGTGCAGTGCACAGAGAACTTCATTCTCCGTGACTGTATAATGTAATCTTTTGAAAATACCACATACACATGTCAATAGAGCTTTGCCTGATTCTGAACCTTCTTTCTTATGTCAATCAGGAGCAACTCCACTAAGATCTCTGGAGTAATATAAAACAGATGTGAGACAGTTCAGAACAAGGCGTCCTACGATTCTCAGTATTGAATATTAAAAAGCAACAAGCAGAGCTTGTTTTATTAATGATTTGTTGTCATTTTACCTGGTGCATATTTAATCCATGTCAAATTCTCAAAAAGAAAGTAAAAACTGGATGTTTAATCAGCTTCATATATTTCTTTGTCTAGTACTTTTACTGCGTACGACTAGTAATGCTATAGAAATGATTAGTAATAGGAGTAGTAATAGTACTTTTATTACATTTGGAGTCTGATTCATCCATCCCTTTGCAGACAAAGCTCCGTCCTGACCTCAACTGGTGGGGTTTTTTGCCTATGGGCTGCAAAAAGAGGGACTCTAAAGGGGGGGGTTGATACTGCTGATCCATAAGCAGCCCATCACTGATTGCAGTTAGGGTTCAGCACTGTGTTGAGGGAATGCGTGTTCAATCACTGTAAAATCTGTTTACTTGCATTTATTATAAGAATCCATTAGTTCTCAATGTAAACGTCACCATTTTTTTTTTAAAAAGCACAATTTTTTTTAAAAAAGCACAAGAAATCCCGAGATGAAGATTTCTAAAATCAATGGGAGTTTTACCCAATTAAAGACCACAGTGTTTGGCTGAAACTTATATCTGCCAAAGAACCTGGCAGATATACACGCTTATAATCTGCTTTCTCTACATGTTCTGTTTTCCACTGACACTGAAAGGAGTTTCAAGTGTGTAGTGAGATCAGACTATCAGAACGGGGAATCATAAATCTAAAAAGCATGGAACATTCACCGCACTTCATACCTATGGGCAAAATTCTTCTCCCAAATGTGCTCTCAACAATGATGTTCTGTGCTTCTCACTGGTGTAATTCTTTTGTGGACATCTATGGTTGACTACTCTGACAGGTAGGAAGAGCAAAACATCAGCCTTCATTTCATATATAGTATGTATAGTTTTGTGGGGAGATTTTTTTCTTATTTCTCTCTAGTGTCTAAGTCAGCCTCATACGTTGTTGAGAAAATCTATGTAAGAGGGTAATTATTGTGATTGACTTGACTTTGAATTTTTATGGCCTTAGTATCAAATATTTAATGCAAGTAGTCATTTTAGTGATATTATTTTATTGTAAAAATCAAAAAATATTTTTAAAATTAGATGTTTCTTCAGATATTTATAAATGTAAATTTAGAGAACGCATACTAAAAACTATGCACATTTTTTTTTATAGCTGGAAAGAAAACACAAAAACATAAACGTATCTTGTTTCAATTCATAAGCTTCTAAGTGAGGAAGACATTTAGAATGACACAGTTGGTCAATTGCATTATTTGTTTGGTCTACCCCTTTTAAAGGTTACATTTTGAGATGGGATATCAGTTTTTTTGATACATCAGTGGTCTGTTTTGATAGAGCAATTCCTGTGTTCTTCCATTAGAACTTTTCACTTCTACATTATTTATTAATCAAATCTTAATTGCTTCTGAGGAACTATTATAACATTTCATATAAATACCTTTTAGATGGGTTCATATTATTTATTCAAATATAGTCATCCCTTTTATTGCATATTAAATATGCAATTAGACAATTTTTAAAATACGGGTTAAAATCTCACTAGAACACAATCTGCCAATATGTTCTAAAATTAAGAGTTAAAATATTATTTCACACTGGTTTTGAAATGTGGAAATGTATAGGGTGTTCTGTTCATAAAAAAAGAAGAAGAAATAGGACATTTAAGCAGCTTCCTGCATTTTTCTAAGAATACTTTTACTATATTTGGAGCCTGCAAGAGTCCACTTGACATAAAGGTTTAACTTACATTAGCTTAGAACTGCTTAAAACTAACATTTTGGTTCAGGATGTTAGAGATTTAGAGTGTAAAATGATGGACAAAAGCCCCACCTTTGCTCCGCCTCACCCCTGGGTGTCCCATTTGTTTAAAGGCAGGCCTCCAGATATGCAGGTGGAGCAGAGACAGAGCAGGTTGCTCCAGGCCTGCTCGTGGTGCTCCGGAACATCCCAAAGCACTGCGAGAGGAGCAGATCACCCAAACCCGGGGTACCAGCCCGAGGTGGAGCAGCAATTCATCTGCTCAGTAGATGTTCGCTGCAGCTCCACTCTTGGCTGGTGGTTGCCCAGGGCAACACCATAGAGTTGAGGGCAGCAGCCTAGAGTGGCGGATGATCTGACCGCAACTCTATGGTGTGGGGGATGGATGCTGGGCGGACAGACTGTGGGTCGTGGCAGCCACCTGGTTTGTGTAAACCCAACCCAGGCAGTGCTCAAAACAGGCAGACACCATAGGAGCTGCTTCAGGGGTGACCAGCCCCGCATCTGTTTAAGGACACCTATAGACCTGTTTGCATAAACTAGACTTGCATCTATGTGTTACAATAATTTTGTAATAATTTGAAGTCTCTTTCTCACTTTCTTGTGCTTTCTTTGTTAAATAACAAAGCTGCAACCATAGCCCTTTCCTTCAAAGACCCGGTAAATTAATAGCCAAAGAACATGAAAACCCACTTACCAGTCAAACAAACCCAACCCCCTGAATGATCTTTGAACTGCTTTTTTGATCCTGGCGCTGTGAAAGAAGGGGAAAACTAATTCATTTTGAATGCTGTGGGCTTGTGTTATTGTAACTCATGCCAGCAGAGTGCAAACAGATATTCAAGGACCTTGCACTGATGAGGCTAGAAAGATCAATGCTTAGATGCTGAATTCAAGTATCACAGGTGCAGTCACATGAGATGCCTTGGGAGGCTACCACGCTTTGGGCAGCCTTAACCCACTGTGGGCAGCCAGACCATGTGATGCAGTGCACTGTGTGGCTAGTGGCCCCCACTGTGTGGAGGGGTGAGCAGCTGGCTGCTACATTATGCATCCTTGGGAAAAGGCTGAGGATGCGTCATGTAGTAGCCTTACCTGCCCAAAGCATGTGAGCCTGCGTACCTGGGCCCCTTCTGCCCTGCCACATAGCAAGTTCCACATTGGGGCTTTGAGGAGCAGGCTTTATCACCCATTGCACATGGGCACATCACAGCCAGGGATGGGATTTTGGTTGGGCCAGGGAAGGGAGGCAGGGCAAGACCGGGCACCCACTCGTGTGGCCGGCATCTCAACCTGCCCCGGCTGTATTAGGAGATCTGATAGCAGTCCACCCACCTGGCTGCCCTGTGGATGGGGGAGGGGGGGAGGGGACAACTGTCTGCCTAGCTTCCTGCACTGGCCCCACAGTGTGGCGGCTGTGCTGCCACAGGGCTGCTCAGGGATCAGGCCCCCTGCAGCTTGTGTGGCTGCACCCCATGTTTAGGTAAAGATGCTATTATTACATATTCCAAGCACAATATTTATGCCTTCATCCATGCATACTCTTTCAACAATGTAGAGGAATTCCTCTGTTTATTTACCTTTTTATTCTTAACTCCTTTGTGAATTCTGGCACATCTTTTCTCATGAATGATGCCATCAGTCTGTAACATCACTGTTTTCTCTATTCTGATGTAAATGTGTTTTTTCCCGCCAAGCTAGTTGAAACTCATTTCTGTGCTGAGTACTCCTGGAATACTGTTGAGCTGGGCCTTTCAGCACATAATTCTGTATTTAATTCATTTTAGCTCTTCAGAAATTGCTGATGTGGAGGATTTTTTCCTTGCCACTCTGTGATTTTTCTTTCTGCTTTGCTTGGTTTCAGAATTACCGCTTCACAGGAGAGGTGAAAAGACAGAGATCTAAATCTCAAAAAGAGAGGGGAAAAAAACCTTTGTTCTTCAAAGGCTCTGGATTGCTCACCCAGAGTGAGAGTGCTGCCTATCAGCAAAACTGAGAGATAAAGCACAAATTGTAGCTTTCTCATGAATCAGGTGCAAGCAAGACATGGGTTCCCTGAGAATCTACCAGCAATTGATATGCCTTTCTCAGAAAAAGTCAGTGTAAAAAGCAGGCCCTTTCCATATCGGTATCAAAAAAAGCCAGGTATCCAATATGCTGAAGAGGATTTACTATTGAAACATGGATAATATTATATGTGATCATTTTCTTAAAATGGGACAAATTAATCGATGTTTGGCTATTTGATAATTTGCTATTTTTGTATTTATTTTTCCATTCATACTCAGTGGAGTAGAAATACAGGCAACATGACACCAAACACATATAGATTGTAAGCTCTCGGGCAGGGACCATATCTATCTTATTTTTTGTAAAGTGCCAGGTTCATCACTGGTGCTATATAAATGCTAATGCTAATGCTAATAATAATAATAATAATAATAATAATAATAATACATTAATTATGAGCGCAGGAAGCATTGGCTGGGCCTTAGAAGCAGCCTATGATATTTCACTTTCAGAGACACTATAGTCATAGGGAATCAAGATGGGCAGGCATAGCAAGAGTAAGGGATTCTTGCATGAAGAATTGTATGTGACTAATAGAGAGCTGAATGGATAATACAAATTACATTTTTCAATTTCTTTTAGGACTAAAAGCAATAATGGATTTTGATTTGATCCTAAATACTGAGTCACATTATTTGTGAATTTATGAACATTCAGAGAGTGACTAGATATGTACAATCTATATGCTTATAGATTCTATGTTTCATAATTACTGGTATGAATTTTTATGGCTCAAAATTTGTTCTCGAAGAAATGATTATTTCACCATCAGCTATTCAGTCATCCAATCAGGGTGTAGAAACAATACTATGTGACTTTTGTGACTAGACACATGCTATTAATAATAACATCAAATAATGAGCAAACTATTGGCTTGTATAAACTCTTCAGTGAATATTTACAGTAACGAATATGTTAACAGAAATAAGTATTGACTCTCAAATGATCAAAATATGAATGATCAAATTATCAGTGAACATGATTCACAATGAAAATTCAATCAGGATGCTAAAGCTTGATCCTACAAGGTGCTGAGCACTCTAGCTATGATCCTGAAAGATATGGAAGCATGTGCTGAATTAAAGTTCAGGATCAGGACACTCTAAAGCACTTTGCTAGACTGGGTGCTTTTAGACAAATGGCAGCTTCACTTATACCCATGTCATCCCACTTCAACCCAGGGTTGGCCGGTCCATCTAAAGGTGCCCCGCCAGTTACACAAGTGAAGCAGGCTGTGCCTGCTCAAGGGTAGTTCAACCAGTGGTGCTCTGGATCATCCTGGAGTGGGCTGGAGTGGGCTGGCCAAACCCGGGGCAATGGCCAGAATGTGGAATTGCTGACAATCCGTTGGGTGGACCTATGATTCAGCTCTGTGCCCGGCCAACTGTTGCCCCTGTCAGCACCATGGAGTTGTGGCCCCCAGCCTAAAGCATCAGCTGAGTGACCACAACTCTATTATTTTTGGTGGTGGTGGTCTCCATGCAGGTGGCCCACAGCCCTGGGACACCCGGTGGTCTGTCTAAAGCAGGGCTGGAAGAGGGTGGATGTGGAGGTACACCCCACAGAGCAGCTCCGTGGGCAGGCAGCCTCTGCGTTCATCTAAAAGCACCCACTGAGTATATGGATGAAGCCACATATGATATTATCCCACTTTGGGCAGCATTGATACGTGATACAGTGAGTTGTGTGGCTGACGGCCACCAGATGGTTACCCAGCCCCACCCTGGGGCAGGCATCTGGCTAACATGGGATGCATCTGCCGGAAAAGGCTGGTGACACATTGTATATTAACGTTGCCTAAAGTGAGGTCTGCTGGCACCATGGAGCGGCAGGTGCATTCACCATTCCTGTGTGGCCACAGCTGGGGGCAGCATAGTGGGTGGGTCAGGGCCGCCTGCCCGGTTTCCCCGTGGTGGGGCAGATCATGTAGCCTGTCCTCCCCACAAGTCCAAAGTGTGGAAGCTGTGTTTGCCCTCCCTGTGGCAGGCAGGGCATAGCCCTCCCCCGCCCCCTCACCCATCTCATGGAGTGTTTAGGCAGAGCTCTTAATCAAAAGTGAGTGGGTATGAGAAGAAGATAGATGTATGGTTCAGCAGTCAAATGGCAAAGCAGACATCCTAAATGAATAAAGCACATACAACTACTTTGCAACAATAATCAAATCATAAACTGAATACAAGCCTGGTTTTTGGTGAGATCACCAAATAATATAGATATTCTGGTCTGACACAAATGGTGAAAATAGAGACAAAGTTTCAGAAAAACTTTCATAAAAGTGAAATCATGAAGGGAACTACTTTTATTAGACACTGTGCATAATGTTCTGTACCCAAGAGGCAGAAATCCCTGTAATGACTCTGCTGAATATACTAAGAATTTAGGTTGTTTGCAAACTTTATGGCAGAGCTCCACTGTCACATCCCAACCTGAGTTGGGAACTCCTGCCAACATGGTCCAGACTGGGTCAGGCTGGTCAACAATTGTGTCGACTGGTGGGGAGGGTGGAGAACTGCATAAATGTGCGTCCAGTGCCCTGTCCTCTGCCATGATGGTCAGTGATGGCTGCCATGGTGGCCGGCCATGGTGGACCTGTTCTGGGCCGGGTCACAGCAGGCTAAATCATGTGATAACCCACTGTGGCCCTATCAGATGTGACCCGGGAGGTCTCCAGGATCACAACCCAGGCTCACCATGGACATGTCCGGGAGTAATCCGACCTGGACCAACATCTGGCAGCACAACAACAAATGTGGCTCACGGGTCACAGCAGGCCTCAGCGGACCACCTTTGCATTTGTTAACACCCCTAGATTTGGTAAAATGGCTGCCAACAGCTTCTGTGTAAATCTACTAATCTTTTGAAAATGATGATTCTTCTAAAAATCTGAATAAACTGCAGCTTACAAAATGATTTCTTTGACATAGTCCTGAAATTTCTTTCTGTCCATATTGTACCTTGGAAAGTGTATTCTCATTCAACAGTTTTACTGAAGCTGTATTGGTCTTAATGGAAACTGTGTGGAAAGCTTCCACCTTCTCCACTTCAATCATAAAAATCAGCTCTTTCTAATCAGAAAATGGCAAACTTTGTTCTTGAGCATGGGAGGGAATCATTTAAAAATGAAGTTATCAAATTATTTAGAGAGAGACTTTCAAGTGATTAGAACCAGAGTTGCCAGTTTTCGTCACAAAACTGAAACACTACAGTAAATGTCATGAGCAACACACTGTAAATCATTGAAATGTTAAAGATTACATGAAATAACCCTCATCAGAGAGACAAATGGGGGAGGACAACTAAGGAAAATAAATGACAGCTCAGAGCATATTTAAGTGGAGTAGGTTTTTCAATGAAGAATTTCATAGCCATTAGGGATCATATTTCCCTTATGTCATATGTCAGCATCTTTAGTCCTGAGATTCCAAATTGTCTTTTTGACAGCTGAATATATTTCTTACCTGGACTAAGAATCATGTTTCAAAATGCATGATATGCTTCATGCTTCCCAAAAGAAGGCCACCTACTTCCAAAACACACACAACATAAATAGATATCCAGAGTTTCCTGCTTAAGTAGAAAATGAAGCACTTGTAATCCTTGAACTCAAATGTTGAAATTAGAATAAATCCACCCAAAATGTATATGTAATTATTAGGTGCTATATATGCCAAATATATTTGATTAAAAGCATCCCTTATATAGTGACTGCTGACAACTGTGGCATTTCTAGTAGGTGCTGTCCCACATTAAATGGTGCAGTCCCTAATAACCTACTATCCCATTTGTGCCTGCCATGTTGAGAGGCTTGAGATGCACTTGACTTCGTTTGCTTCTGGTGTGGCCTAATCTGCTGCTGCTAGTTTGGCGCATGACAGGGCTGGATTTTTCGCCCTGTCATGCACAAGACTAGCCGTAGCAGATCCCTGTTCGCACCAGCTCTACTTCTGTCATCAGGCTCCTCCGTGCTGCCGTGTCTGTGCCTCATGTCACTTTAACAGCACTGGAGCGTCAGATGTGAATGTGGTTTGGAACACCTTAACTGAACCTGTACATCTTCTTCTACAGGTCTTTTTTTTGATGTGCTTAATTTGGGATCACCTTTGCTTAAGTAGATGATATTAAAATAAACAACAAATACTGTCTGAATGTCTACAGTTTATTCTAGTAGCACATTTAGAGCCCTTTTAAAAAATCTGTCTATGACCTTCTTGTCCTGTCACAGACAAGTACTAGTAGTAAACCACATAGAAATCAATGAGAATCATATATATCCAGAATTCTGATGATTAGGCCCCCTACCTATAATCTCTTTCCCCTTGAGTTTCTAGATTTGTCTCTGATCCTTGTGCTGTTGACCTGATCTAATTTGAGGAGTATTAAATCTTTGCAGTGCACCAACTCTCTTTAATGCAATAAACAGATGCATGGAATAACTCCCAAATGTTTTGATAGGTTTTGCAATGGAACGAGTATGGTTACTGCTCCTGCTGACAATTAAGGGGCTCTCAGTGACTGCACAATTCAATGGATATAACTGTGATGCCAATCTACATAGCAGGTTTCCTGGTAAGTGTTTATTGAATTTTTGAGAACAGGTTCTTGTTTTGAAGTGATGATTACTTTGACTACAAAGCTTTAAGTTGTATGAAGCATAGGGCAGAACTTCACACTAACTTACAGTGAAATTTCTCAGGAGCTTCAAGGGGATGCATATCATGGATAGAGTCTGCCACTACATTGATGAAAAGAGGTTCTTTTTCTAATGCAGGAGCTGAATTTGAAACCATCATTGATTATTCATAGACAGAGGGGGCGGGTTGGTTGGTATGGGGTTGGGGGGAAAGCTGGGGGGAAAAGGGTGGGAAGGGTGGGTCCCCCCTGCTGCCCTGGCGGAAAGCTTGCCAGTGGATTGGAGCCAGGCTGTGGGTGCTCCGCCAGGGGGAGGGGTGGAAGCAGCGGCAATTGGGGTCATTGTGGACTGTGGGAATTATGGTTCGGGGAGGAGAGAGATGTCATTGGGAGTGGAAGGATCAGTGGCTGGTCCCTGTGCCCTGGCAACTGGGAGGTCGAGGTCTCAGGCAACCCTGGCCTGTCACTGGTGCTGTTTAATGCGAAGTCGGTAGTCAACAAATCTATCTTGGAGTGGGCGGACGACCCCGTATGTGTGACAGAGACCTAGCTGGTGAGTGGTAGGGGCTGATTTTGCCTGACCTTGTTCTGGCTGGGTACTCTGTCCAGCACCATCCCAGGTTGGAGGGTCAGTGTGTTTGTGTGTGTAGCTATTATTTTTAAGGAGTGCTTGACCATGAGGAGGTTTTGAGTGCAGACTGAGTCCGGTATAGAGGGCCTCCATCTTGTGTTTGATTTGGTTGGTAACAGACTGGGGGGGTCTGACCGTGGAAAGGATGGGGATTCTGCTTGTGTGAAGAAGGAAGGTAGGTCAAGTGACAGAAAGAAAAACCTCTCCACCTAAAGGGAGGACCCCCAGAAAACAGGAAACAAAGAAGGTGGAAAGGAGAAAATGAAATCTATTCTTTAATATACAATATACAAACAATGCACAAATATCTGCTGGGCAGATACAATATCCAAAATGACTGTATGTTGTACAGCATCTCACAATTGTTATAATACATACAACCCCCCCGTGGGGGAAACCCAAATGCATTTTGAGGACCAGCCCCTTTATCAATGGGATAATGAAATTAAAAGTGGATGCATATATTAATGCGTGAAGAGCTATTACCTAAAAAATAAATGAAAAATGGAACATAATGAGATGCACTTGCATCATGTACACAAAAAAAATGACCTGCTGAAAAAATGACCTCCCAAATATCCACTCACTGTTGTCAACCACACTCAGATCCTTATATTTCCATATTGATTCCAAGATTATCTCCTAAAAATTAAAGGTAAAAATTGTCTCCAATGTTTGGCACTATATTCCTATGGAGTATTTATATTTACAATAATTATTTGATGTATGGATCTCAAAGAGATATCTCACCTTACCTCAATATGAAAGAGTGCCTAGTTGGAGTTGCAAATGCTCATATGGAGAGTATTTTAACGTCATCCAGAGTATTCTTCTAAAATTCATACTATATAGATACTAATATTGTAAGTCAAGGGTAAATCCTTCCTTAACTGACAAATCCATCCTCATGAATATCTATAATACACTTGAAAAATATTTTACCTCAATCAAAGTCCATACCCCATGACTAATAATTCATGTCAATTCACAACCTTAGCTTCCAAAAAGGGCAATGTGGAAAGAAAAGGGCCTGTTTTGAACATACCCATCCAATGGTTTCCTCCGAACACCTTCATGTTGGCATTGCAAATGGTGAGAACCTCACATGCAGACAAAGTCTTATATAAAGAGCTGCAGGTTCCTGGGATCTTCACCTGCAGTTGATCCTCAATCATCACTGTCCCTCACTGTTTAATTTAATTATCCCATTGATAAAGGGGCTGGTCTCCGAAATGTGTTTGGGTTTCCCCCACGGGGGTTTGTATGTATTAGATGTTTTTTATTGGTTGTATGCTTTTATAACAATTGTGATTCTGCTTGTGTACTATGCACCCACTGCACAGCACCGTACCTGACTGCTCTAGCTGCTCTGCTCTCGGATGTGATGTTGATGGTCACCTAGACTTATTGTCTTGGGGAACTTCAATATCCATGCCATGGCCGGATTGCATGGGGCAGAGCAGGAATTCATGGCTGCCATAAGAACCATGAGCCTCTCCCAGATGGTGGTGGGCCTGACACATGAGGCGGGGCATACTCTGGATTTAGTGTTCTGCTTGAGATGGGGGGCTGGATGGTGGGGGGTGTTGTGTGATCACCCTTACTGTGGTCAGACTATTACCTCCTGCAGGCTTGCATCCTGGCACACCTACCTGATCATTGGGGTGTGGGGCTAATTAGGATGGTCTACCTCTAGAGACTTATGGAGCCGGATCGGTTCCGGAATCCTCTGGTGAATTTGCCTGTTGACCTCCAAATCCAAATAGGTTTTATTGTAGAAGCAAAATGCCATTACAAACAAACAAACAAATAAACAATACGATAGCAAATCAACTGCACAATTATTACAATTATTATAATAATAAATAATAAACCCAAACGGGAGAAATAAAATAGCAAATGAACTACACAATTATTACAAGATAAACCCAAATGGGAAACAATCCCCATGTAAGACTTGTATCTATCCAGTACATTCATCTCTGAATTAAGAGGCAAGAGACGCTTTCCTAATCCTGAATATCGCAAAACAATATTTTGTGACTGCTAGAGAAATAGACAAATCAGTATTGGCAAGCATATAACTTAATGCATTCCTTTGACTACAGGGTGGAATATTACAAATAACAAACTCTAAATACCATGACCTTGGATTGTTATATAAAGGGCAATAAAAAAACATGTGGCTCAAAGATTCAACCACCTGTATAGCACAACAGCGGCGTAATCTTTGATTATAAGCCTTTTGCTTGAATCTTCCATCCATCACAGTGGAAGGTAAAACATTGAATCTAGCTTAAGTTTGTTTTTACATGGACGTCCCCCCCCCTCCTTGCTGCGTGTGTGGGATGGTGTTCTGCCGGTGAGGGTGTCCATGTACACGGCTGGTGGCTGGGTGTGCAGTTGGTATTCAACTGTGTGAACGCGGGTGATGGATGGGGGTGCGTGTGCGTTCCTGCACAACAGCGACCTTCATCCATCACCCACCCACGGAGTCCTCTGAAAAACCGGAGGAGGCCCTCTGGGTGGAGTTGGGTGGAGGTGGGTGTGTTTCCATGTAAAGTGACACACACACACTGTGCCAGAATACCGATACGCCCGCCCACCCCCATCCATGTAAAATCGGCCAAAGGTAGGGCACATTTGCAGTTCCAGTCATTAAAGGTATGCAGATTAACTGGACCTTTCATAGGAATTACAAAAACAGGATATAGGGGAGCTATTTTCTGTAAATCTACAGCTGTTCTAGCTTTTTGAAGCTCCTGTTTTTTAATCCTCAGTTTGACAAAAGTGAGGATTTTGCAAAATCAATGGACAAGAAAATCGTGCTAGAAAAACCCAATAAGGCAAGAAGCAAAATTATGGCTGATTCCCAAGGCCCAGATGTTGAGGAGAATAATGCCAACCTAGAAATAGCTACAGGAGGTCTTGAACATAAACAAAGTCAAAATATTATAATTGCAATCTGAGCCAAAGATGTAAGAGGTCGGGATCCAGTTTTGGCTCTTAAAAGAACTGAGGGAGTACATTTGGGAACACATAAGATGGATCTTAGAAACCCATTCTGCAGGGGCTCAAATTCCTTAAGTAATTGGGGACCCCATACATTCACTGCATACAAAAACTGGGCCAAAACTTTGACTCTAAAGATTTGAATTGCTGGCCTGACCAGCTTCCCTCCTTTAGAGAAGAAAAAACGAAGAATGCCTTTACAGGTAGATCTAGCTTGGACCAGTGCAGCTTTAAAGTGGGAACACCAGGAAGTGCTCCTGGAGAAAATCACTCCCAGGTATCTATACCAGGTCACTTGCTCAATAACCTAGGAGTCCATATACCGAAGATGTTGAATTCTTGAGCAATCCACAGTCATGACCCTAGTTTTTTTTATTATTTCAAATGTTTATGGTTTCGACAAAGTCACAACAAAAGAAACCAACAGTAAAACATTACCAATAAAAACCATATATAATACATCAAAATTAAAATTAAAATTTATCAATAAGCTACTACATACTATCCCCAACAAGGGCTACTATAAATTTTAAATAAAAAATCTATATATAGTATAACTTCCAAACTCACTTAGTTCCCAATTTCTTAACAAATATCCCCCTAGTCCTTATAAAATATAATAAAATATCATAAAATAGACTCAAGAAGCCATAATCAACATAACATTTTCCCAACGTGGGACATAATGAGCATGGATCCTAGCTCTTCTAAAGAGCTGGAAATCGGAAAACTCTACACCCCTGCAGACTAATCTGGTTACAAACCGAAAATCCACCCAGTCATAACCCAACTAAATTGACCTTACCATGACAGAATATAGTGGGTCGAGATCATCTATTCGTCTTCCCCAGCCTGCTTAATAACAAATAGTCTCCACAAGAATTCTATAACCCCAGATGTAACATCCCTAGAATGATCACCCAGCAGGAACCCAAAATAAAATTCTTTTTGCCTGCCTTGGTGGGCAGTTAACAATGGAGTAATCCACCTAGCACGTTCCTTATCATAGAGGGGACAAAATAGCAAAATATGCTCAATTGTTTCAGTTTGCTGTAATAAGCAACAGCAGTTGCGTTCAGCTAACGGGGCCCCTCTATAGCGACCCTCCACCAACTTTGAGGGAAAACAATTTAATCTTGCCAGAGTGAACAACCTCCTCTTTTTAGGAATCTTACTATTTACCAAATAGGGCATCAGCGATCGTGTTTGATTCATAATTACAAGGTGTCCTCCTAATGTTCTATTATTACGAAGGGAAGCCAAGGTATCCTGCCGTGTATAGTCAAAGAGTCTATCAAATAGCATTTTTTTTGCCACTTTATAGCCCAATGGAATCAGGGCCTCTGGTGAAAATCCAAGATGCCTAATTTTATCCACCACCTTCATTGCCCACAAGTTGGGAGTTTTATCATCAAATGCCAGCTGGGAAAGAGGGGCAGCCTTCCGGAAAAACAGACGGAGCCAGTACCCAATTGCACCCTTCCATACCCTTTCCTGTAATGGCAGCAGCCCACACTCCAATCCCAGTGCTCTATTACTTGCTCCAGCCGGTGCTGATAGTAAAGATCTTAAAAAGCCAGACTGTAGCCGTTCCAAACTTTCTGTTTTATCCAGGGCCCAAAAATGGGCTCCATACAGCAACTGGGGAAGACACTTTGCCGTAAAAATTTTAACAGGTGGGGCCACCAAGAAACCCCCTCTAGCCTTAAAAAAGGCAACTAATAATTTGATCAGTTTTTTAGTCTTTCCCAGTATGGTCTGGGCCTGGGTGGCCCATCCCCCGTTCGCTTGATAAATTAAACCCAGATATCTAATGATCCGCACTTGTTCGATCTTTTCCTTACCTATGACCCACTTATGAACTGTTCTTTTCCGTGTGAAAACTACCACCTTGGTCTTCTGCCAATTTATTTCAAGAAGATTGTCCTGACAATACCTCCCAAATGCTTCCAGAAGCCGCCTTAGGCCCACCTGGGAGCCAGATAGTAAGACTGTATCGTCTGCATAAAACAAGGACGTAATGCCTTTTTTCCCAACAATTGGAGGATGAAAAGTCTCACCGGAGCATATTTCCACGGCATCATTTATATATATATTAAAGAGTGTCGGGGCAAGGATACATCCCTGTCTGACCCCTCGATATGTCCTAATTACATCCGACATAGCTCCCTGATCGTTGAGCCTTACCTTAATAGAGGAGTTTCCATACAACTTACAAATCAGGAATAGAAGCCTCCTCTCTATATTAAGTGCCTCTAATTTCTGCCATAATCGATCTCTAGATACCAGATCGAAAGCAGCTCTTAAGTCAATAAATGCGGCATATAGCTGGCCCTGGGAACTAGTATACTTTTGGATCAGATGGTTCAGGATAAAGCAATGGTCCCCTGTTGTTCGCCCTTCCCTAAAGCCTATTTGCTCATCTGACAAGATTTTATTGGCCTCCAGCCATGCTCTCAACCTCCACAATAGGTATTTCGCATATAGTTTACTTACTGTACTCAATAGGCTGATGGGCCTATAATTTTGGGGGTCCCTACCACTACCCTTCTTAAATATAGGTAGAACTATTGCCAAACTCCAATCGAGGGGGACATTCCCAGTCAGGTTAATACCTGTAAAAAGTGCCGCTAGTACAGGAGCCCACCAATCAATATTTACTTTCAGAAATTCCGAGGGTATGAAATCTGAACCGGGGGCTTTACCCCCTTTTATAGACATAATTAATTCCCTTATCACTTCCTCTGAAACTGAATCCCACTTAGGTTCCCTATGGTCAAAATAGGGAAATTCATTACGAAGATTCGTGGTGCCAAACAACTTCCCAAAGTGGGCTTCCCAAACACTCGCAGGGATTGAGGACCTTTCCGGGACACACTTCTCTCGACCTATTCCCCTCACCTTTTTCCAGAATTTCCGTGAGTCAATATCCTCTGCAGCCTTCTGCAGATCTTCCCAAACTGACCTATAATAACGCTCCTTTTTTGGGGCTAGGAGACTCTTATACTCTCCTCTCTTGTCCAAAAAATTCTTTATACACGCACTACCACCCACTGACCTGACCCTTCGATAGAGTATCCTCATCTGTTTCCTAACCGCATAACATTCCCTGTCAAACCACCCCTGGACTGTTGGAGACGCTCTCTTTCCCACCGGGCGTTCTGATTTCATACTGGACAACATTGGGGCTAACCACTCAACTAAGTTCTGATATGCTTGGAGCAGATCAGCTGAATTCCCCGCTCCTAAAATGCTCTTCACCATTTGATCACCCTGTGGCGAATATAGCATAATAGCGAGGCCAGATTGAATTTCTTCCCCCCATTTCCTTCTTACCGGCCCTTGCTTAAGGGTGTCGACCTGATCAAAAGAGGATTTATCAGATGTACACCGGTATCCGTTTAAATGCACAATCAGGGGGAGATGATCGCTATTCAGTTGGTACCCTACTTGGAAAAAACTGACTGCAGATAGCAACCCAGCTGAAACAAGGACAAAGTCCACCTGACTACTACCCCTATTTGATAAATACGTAAGTTCCCCTGGATGATCATTCCACCAACGCCCATTCAGGGCGTATAGATCTACCTAAAATAAGAACTTAACCATAGAGATACCATTCTTATTTATACCAGGGTCCTTGGACCACCTAGGACCTAGATCTGAATTGTCTTTAGGGTACCAAAACCCCCCATACTGAAAAAGATCCAGATCCATAGTTCCCATCCGTGCATTAAAGTCCCCCGCAAACAGAATTTTAACATGCGGGTACTGGTCCAGGTAAATATCAAGGAGAGTTTCCATTTCATTCCAAACCTTATCTTCAAAATTAGTTGAAGAGCTAGGGGGAATGTAAATACAGATAATAAAAAGTACCTGGTCAGGGAATTTTATCAGACAGCCACAGCCTCCCGTAATTTCCCTACTCAGACCCTCACTATTTCCCTGGAGAGTTTCAGAAAGAAAGCAAGCAGTTCCACCACTCGGTCTACCCCTCAGATGGGTCTGAGTTGCCTTCTGCCAAAAAACTTTATAGCCCAGCAAAGATGGTTTTTCCAGGCACCATGTTTCTTGGACCAGAATTATATTGAATTCTTCCAGAAAGGTTCAGCAACTAGGGTCAAAACTAATTGATCTCCAACCTGCCACATTCCAAGTCACTATATTCAATGTGCTTGGACCCCCGTTATCTTGGAGTCAATCAGTTTTAAATTTAGACCCATCCATCCCCTTCCCTGATTCAGAGCCATTCGGACTTACTATGGGGATTGCTGATACCACCTTCCCCTCTTCCCTCACTTTACCCTCCTGCTGGAAGACTTCACACATATCTACCAGGGGGGATTGTACTGCCCTTCCCACTGACATTGGGGGATTCCCCTTACCAGACGTTTTGGAAGAGCTAACCCCTACCAAACCTTCGTGGGGGAATCCTTCCATTCCCCTTTCTTCGACCTCCAACTCCCGGAATCTCACCCAATTCTTGGTTGTAAATTCCGCAGAGCCACCCCCTATGGTCGCAACATAGTTTAATCCAGGATCACTTTCCCCATCCACACAAATAGGTGTCTGCATAGCCCCCAGGGAGGATTGTATTTGTTCTACTGTCACTTCAAAGGGCACCGTACCTAAGGGAAGGGGGGACCTCTCGATTCCAAATTGAAAAGGTCCCATATTCTCTGACATTGGTACTCCCCCTCTAATTCCCTCTGGGATCTTATCACACTGAATCCCCGCATTTTCCGACTCTCTAGCTTGAGTTAGCCCATCTGTTAGTCCAGTATTACCAATTTCCATATCCTCAGCTGTACCAATACTTGGTTGAGCCCCCCTCCCTCCCATAGGGCATTCTCTTGGTACCACAACAGATGGGGAACCTAGGGAGCCCTCCTTGACAGTCAGAGATTGCGATCCAATAGTGTGGGAATCAGTTATAGCAGGCTCCCCCAATCCCAAGGGCTGTTCGATTCTCCCCTTCGGGTCCGTTCCTACTAATTCCCGCAGGTCTTTATTTATAAAAACCTTTGCCATATGTACCCCATTATTCTTCAAAATTTTACATCCCCGCCACATAAATTCTGGCACAGAGCTGTTTTTAAAGGACACCACACACTTGAATACTTCCCTACTGCATACCAGAATCCTCACATTACAAATATCCTTTGGGGCACATGGACACTGTAATAAAGATCTTAAATGTTTCACAATCAAGAAAGGGGTAGACCAATGAGGAACATGACCAAAGAAATTCGGAAGTACTGTGAGTGCAACTGCAGATCTACAATAGACAAAACCTTGGTCTCCAGGGTTACTTATTCTACCCAGTCTCGCCTTTACCCGTGGCTCCAAAATCCCAGGGGCCTGGGAGCCAATGGCTCCCCTCTCCTCCTGGGCAGCATTCTGCTTAGTTGTTACCTTTCCCTTTGCAGCCCCTCCACATCCCTGGCCCCCCAAAAAAGAAGTCTGAAATTGCGGGGAGTTGCCCTGCACATTTTCTTGTATTATCTTTGTTAGCATAGACAATTGGGCAAAGATATGCTGCACCGTCTTACATATTAGCTGGGTTTGTTCTGCTAGCAGTTGGATCCAGTTATCTTTCCTATTAGATTTAAGTTCTGCTACAGGTGGCTGGGACGAATTGACCACAAGAATTTCTTTTGAAGAGGCTGACAAGGGGGACTCCTGTGAGTCCACCAGTCGTCTCTTCCTGGCCGACACATAAGGAGAGCGTTCCCCAGAGTCACTCGCATCCACGGCCTCCGGATCTAGTACTGCAAATCTATTAGATAAGGGAATACCCATGTCCGGGAGGCCTTCCAATGCCATTCCCGGGGAATTACCCGGGGTACAAGGAAAAAAGGTTTCCAACCTTCTTTGTGAAATCGGGGGGCACCCTGTCCCGTGCCCCAACCCACCCTTCCGTGACTTAGGTGGCATCGTCGCAGCTAAGTACTACACTTGTCCCCACAACACCAACCCACAAAGAGGGAGGGCGGGACTCTAGAGCACTCCAAAGGGCAACTCACAAGGGCAAATACCCTTTTGCTCTCGCCCTTAGGCTCGCGCCCGTGGCTCGCGCCAAGGGGTACTGGCAGCTTTTCTTCTTTCAGGTCTCCGGCTCCGCCCCCCGCTCGTCAGTGTCCCTGCTCACCGCTCCACAGGTGAGTTCAACCAGCTGAGCCTCCACCCGAAGCTCACAGAGCCCGCCCTGCTTTCTGCAGCTCCACAAAAAGGAATATCACACTCCTGCTCCGGGGTGCGGCCGTAAACTGACTGTAGGTCTTTGCTTCCGCGCAGATAACTTCAAAGGGGGGGGCGCCCACACCCACTCACGTCCCCACCAACGGGCCCACCAATGGGCAACACCCTTTGGTGTCACCCTTCAGCTGGCACCCAAGGGCTGACGCCCAAAGGGTGTCCCAGCCCTTGTATTAGTACCTGTAAGGGGGAGAAACAGCCAATGAGCTCCAGGGACCAGCAGAACACAGGGAGTCTCTTTCTCCTCCCTTCCCCCACAGCTGAAGACACTCCTCACCGACCCTAGTTTTAGAGTAGTTAACTGCTAAAAACTCTTCCTTACAATATTCGTGAAAACAGGTAATTAATCGTCTGAAGCTGACCTGCATCTGAGAGAGCAGGATGGTGTCATCAGCATAGAGTAAGACTGGTACAGAATAATCATCCAACCTAGGGGAATGAAAAGCTGAGTTCCTCATAGCCTCCACTACGCCATCGATATACAAATTAAATAGCATGGGTGCCAAAAGGCATCCTTTCCGGACTCCTCTTTCTGTAGGGACAATATTGGTTATGCAACCCTGATTAGATGTACGAACTTGAAGGGTAGTTCCCTGGTGGAGAGAGATAATCAGATATAACAATCTGGGATTAATGCTTAATAACACTAACTTAGTCCAGATTTGTTCTCTATGGAGCGTATCGAACACAACGTGCAGGTCTACAAAACACATAAACAAGAAGGAACTGGGGCACTGATGAACATACTTCGTGATTATTTCGTTTAAAGTAAAAATATGATCCACCGTGGTCACTCCAGCATGGAACCCAGCTTGTTCCTGGCCAAGAATATCCTCATTTTTACCCATGACTGTAATTTGAGCAGAAGGTATTTAGTGTAGAGTTTGCAAGTAATACTCAGAAGACTAACTGGCCGGTAATTCCTTGGAATCTTGGGATTGCCCTTTTTAAAAATAGGGACCACTATACTATTTAGCTACTTTGGGGGAAGGCGTCCTGTGCTATAAATAAAAGTAAATTGTCAGGTCAAAAACTAACTCCACCAGCTAACATTAATTTTAGGGAGTTCAGAAGGAACAAAATCACAGCCCAGAGCCCTATTAGACTTTAGCTGAACTATCAATGTTTCAACCTTGATGGACAAAATAGGTGGCCATGGAGAGAAAGTCTCTATGGGCTGTAAATGTGGGCCAGAAATTGTTGGAGATGGATTTGAAACAATCCATCTTGGAGACAATAGCCTAAAGTGATCTTCACAGACGGATGGTGGAATAGGGACAGAATCCCTACAACAGTGAATATACCTTCCTGTCTAATAATTTTCCAAAAGGACTTTGAGTCCTTTACTCTAACTGCTTCCTCCAATGAGGCCCAAATTGTTTCATAAGATTTAGTTCTTTTGTCTCTCCAAAGGGTTTTATAATCTTTCCTAACCTCCAATAGATATCCCCTGTCACCCTGGTTTACCCTAACGGCCTGAGCTAGTCTCCCAAGTTTGGTACTGGCCCTTCAACATTCTTCATCAAACCACCTCCCCTTCCGCTAACTAACTGAAACCTTATTCGAAGTGGAAACCGCTAGATAAGGGAAAAGGGTCTCCATAATCAATGCAAATTTATCTAGGGAGCCTTTACATTTGTGTCTAGCAAAGGCTCTAGTATGATAGATTATGCCCTTGTTTCTGATAGTGTTTTGACTTCTGTTATTAATTTTGCTATTTTGGTTGCACCTGAACAGAACATCAACCAATGGTATTGGTTCTACATAGCCCTGTGGGACAGGATTCCAATCTCGAGTGTGCTACTGTTAAACAGTTTCTTGAGGAAGGTCCTGGCTAATGGAAAGTCAAGTGGTCTGTGGAATTGGAACTGTCTTTGTCCATTCTACTTAAAACAGACCAGTTGATGTCTCTTAGGGACACAATCATTACTCAAGATGAAGCGACCCTGTTGACCTTAACGGCCACTCCATCGATGACCTCGTGGCCTTTTGGAGTGATTGGTTGGCTGAGGCCATTGATCGGGTGACTCCCATGCGACTGCTCCCAGCATTTTGTCACTGCAGGTCCCCATGGTTTACGGAGAAGCTTACTGGGGTGGCTGAAGTGTGAGGGGAGGTGGTTGGAGCAACAGTGGTAGCGCTGTGCATTTCCCCAAGATAATCAATTGCGGCATATAGCATTTTTGAGGGCCTATGCTGTGGCTCTACGGGCAGTGAAGAAATGGTTCTTTGCTGCCCTCATAGAGTCTGCTCAGTTGCGTCCAGCGGAGCTATTCCGGGTGGTGAAGGGCCTGATCAGTCCGGCCTGTATCTTCCTGGAGCCAGATTTGTCCAAAGCCCACTGTGACATGTTTTTGGCACTCTTTGTGGACAAAATTGTTTGCATTGAGCATGACTTCGACTCCACCATTTTGGAGACAGTGGCAGAGCCAGAGGTTATGAATAACCTGTCTAGTCTGAGTTTGTGGGATGAATTTCAACTGGTGACACCTGCCAAGGTGACAGATGTGCTAGGCTGTGTTCGGGCCACAATTTGTGAATTAGATCCTTGCCCGTCCTGGTTAGTGAAAGCTATCAGGAAGACATTGGGGCCGATGTTGGCGGGGAGTGATCAATGCCTCCCTAAGGGAGGGCCAGGCTGCCTCAAGGAGGAGGTGGTCCAGCCACTTCTAAAAAACCATAATTGGACATTGGTTCTCCAGTGAACTACTGGCCAGTCTCTAACCTTCCCTTTTTAGGGAAGGTTATTGAATGGGTCGTGGCCTGTCAGTTGCAGGCACATCCGAATCGCACTGGTTTTCTTGATCCTGCACAGTCTGGCTTTCACCCGGGTATAGCATGGAGACTGTACTTGTGGCCTTGGTCAATGACCTCCTGGTGGAGCTGGATAGGGGTCGTATGACCCTGCTGGTTGTCCTGAATCTATCAGCAGCTTTTGATACTGTGAATCATGAGTTGTTGGTGAGTTGCCTGCGGGACTTGGCCAGGATAGACAGTACCATTTTACAATGGTTCTGTTTTTACCTTGCAGATAGATCTCAGTGGGTGGTGCTAGGTGACTTTCATTGTTCCCTGGGGGCCTCCCATGTGAGGTGCCACAGGGTTCTATTCTGTCCCTGCTCTTAATTCAATAGGTATATGCAGCTGCTTGGGGAGGTTGTTCGCAGCTGGGGGTGTATGTGTCCTGCTGTCATTAATATGCAGACAACACCCAGCTATATCTATCTTTTCCAACTAAATCAGGCCCTGCAGCCTTGTTGCTGTCCCGGTGCCTGACTGCTGTGAGGAACTGGATGAGGTTGAGCTGGTTGAAACTCAAAACAGACGTGATGTTAGTGGCTGGGGTCAGTGATCTAGGGGAGGGGAAGCCTCCATTACTGGGGTGTGTGTGTCCACCCTCCATTGGTTTCATGTGTGCAGAGTATGGGGGTGCTCCTGGATTCACAGTTGTGCCTGGATCAGAAGGTGTTGGCTGTGGCCAGGGGTGCCTTTCGCCAATTGCATCTGGTGAAGGGGCTCTGCCCATAGTTTCATATTCTGATCTTACAACTGTCATCCATGCATTCATCACCTCGGGACTGGACTACTGTAATGTGCTCTATGTGGGGCTGCCCAAGGTGATGGTCTGGAAGCTGTAGCTGGTGCAAAATGTAGTGGCCAGTCTAATTACTGGGACGGGTTGCAGAGAGCACATTAAATTGATGCTCCAAGCATTGCACTGACTGCTTATTGTCATCAGGGCCCGATTCAAGGTGCTGGTTTTGAGCTATTAAGCCTTACACGGCCTGGGTTCCGCTTACCTGTGGGACTGCCTCACTGCCTGGGTCCTGTGGTGACCCCTGTGGTTGTCTGGGGGCACCCTCAAGGAGGTCCCATGAGTTTGGACTGACTGGAGGGTGTTGTCAGCGGCTGCTCCAATGCTGTGGAATGCGCTCCTTGTGGAGCTTTGCCTCAACCCGGATCTCCTTACCTTCTGCCGGTGTTGTAAGACCTGGCTTTTCCACCAGGCATTTGGTGGGGGGAGAGTGGGTTAGTGGGTCTTTGGGTTGGGTATAATTTTTATATGGACTAGGATTAATGTATGATGGAATTTGTTTATATATTTTTATATACTTGTTTGATTATATATTTTAATTGTATTTATTGTTGTTTTTGTATTATTTATACTTGTTAGCCACCCCGAGTCACAATTTGGTGAGAGGGGCAGGGTATAACTGGATGAATAAATAAACAAAATCAATTTGAAAGAGTTCTTCACTTTATATAAAAATGCATACAATTACTATCTAAGACATTCTTTTCTTACTGTGGTATTTTAAAACTGATGTAGCATAGTAGGATAATTAGGGATGGGCGAACAGGTCACGGTTCAGGTTTGGCCGTTCGGTTCGGTCCAGTTCAGTTCAGCCATTCGGTTCGGGCGTTCAGTCCCTTTGCCACATTCGGGTTTGGCCGTTTGGTTCGATCGTGTTCGGTTCAGTTTGGGCGTTCGGAAAAAGGCTCTCTGTGCAAGAAATGATGGCCCACGATGGTGGGTCCTGGGGATAGAGTGGCACCTTAAAAATATTGGCCACAGCCCTCCCTGCCTGTAACTAGGCCCCAGAACCCTGGTGGTGGGTCCTGGGGCTGGAGTGGCTGTTTCTTGATGCTTTGGAAAATTGGCTGTCTATGCGAGGAATGATGGCCCTGGACCCATGACGGTGGGTCCTGGGGCTAAGGTGGAAGCTTCTAGGTATTGGCCACAGCCCTCCCTGCCTGTAACTTGGCCCCAGAACCCTGGCAGCAGGTTCTGGGGATGGAGTGACTGTTTTTTGGTGTGGTTGAAAGACATCGCCTCTGTGCGAGGAATGATGGCTCCAGAACCATGACGGTGGGTCCTGGGGCTAGAGTGGCAGCTTCTAGATACATATTGGCCAGAGCCCTCCCTGCCTGTAACTTGGCCCCAGAACCCTGATGGCAGGTCCTGGGGCTGGAGTGGCTGTTTCTTGATGCTTTTGAAAATTGGCACTCTGTGAGAGGAATGATGGCCCCAGACCCATGATGGTGGGTCCTGGAGCTAGAAGAGTGGCAGCTTGTATATATTGTCTATAGCCCTCCCTGCCTGTAACTTGGCCCCAGAACCCTGATGCCGGGTCCTGGGACTGGAGAGGCTGTTCCTTGGTGCAGTGGAATGACATCGCCTCTGTGCAAGGAATGATGGCCCCAGACCCATGATGGTGGGTCCTGGGGCTAGAGTGGCAGCTTCTAGATACATATTGGCCACAGCCCTCCCTGCCTGTAACTTGGCCCCAGAACCCTGATGGCAGGTCCTGGGGCTGGAGTGGCTGTTTCTTGATGCTTTTGAAAATTGGCTCTCTGTGCAAGGAATTATGGCCCTGGACCCATTACGCTGGGTCCTGGGGCGAGAGTGGATGCTTCTGGATATTGGCCACAGCCCTCCCTGCCTGTAACTTGGCCCCAGAACCCTGGTGGCAGGTTCTGGGGCTAGAATGCCTGTTTCTTGATGCGGTTGAAAGACATCACCTCTGTGCGAGGAATGATAGCCCCAGACCCATGACGGTGGGTCCTGGGGCTAGAGGTGTGGCAGCTTGTAGATATTGACCACAGCCCTCCCTGCCTGTAAGTTGGCCCCAGAACCCTGATGGCGGGTCCTGGGGCTGGAGTGGTTGTTCCTTGATGCTTTTGAAAATCGGCTCTCTGTGTGAGGAATGATGGCCTCAAACCCATGTCGGTGGAGTCCTGGGGATAAGGTGGAAGCTTCTAGGTATTGGCCACAGCCCTCCCTGCATGTAACTTGGCCCCAGAATCCTGATGGCAGGTCCTGGAGCTGGAGTGGCTGTTCCTTGGTGTGGTTGAACGAAGTTTCTTGGTGTGAGGAATGATGGCCCCAGACCCATGATGGTGGGTCCTTGTGCTAAGGTGGCAGCTTCTAGGTATTGGCCACAGCCCTCCCTGCCTGTAACCTGTCCCCAGAACACTGGCGGTGGGTCCTGGAGCTGGAGTGGCTGTTTCTTGGTGCGGTTGAACGAAGTCTCTCGGTGCGAGGAATGATGGCCCCAGACCCATGATGGTGGGTTCTGGGGCTAAGGTGGTAGCTTCTAGGTATTGGCCACAGCCCTCCCTGTCTGTAACATGGCCCCAGAACCCTGGCAGTGGGACCTGGGGCTGGAGTGGTTGTTTCTTGATATGGTGGAACGACATTGCTTCTGTGCAAGTAAGGACAGGCCCCAGAACCCGTGGCACAGACAGCATGGTCGGCATTGGCACTAGCACCAGCAGACATTGGTTGCCAGGGTACAGAACCCTTGGCAGTGATGGCATATAGGCCTGGCCTGGGGGCCATTGGCACCAGAAGACAGTGGGTTGACAGGGTACAGAACCCTTTGCACAGACAGAATATAGGCCTGGGGGCCATTGGCACTAGCAGCAGCTGACATTCATTGCCGGGGCAGGCAGTCAGGTGGCGTGGCATGAGCGTCAGTCAGGCAGACTGAGACAGGGTTCAAGCTTTGCAACCTGGGCAGGCGGTCAGGCAGGCAGCGTGGCATGAGAGGCAGTAGGGAGGCAGGTTTGGTTAGGCTTTGAGCTAGGCAACCTGGGTGGGCAGACAGGCACCTTGGCATGGGAGGCAGGAAGGCGGACTGAGGCATGCTTTGAGCTTGGTAGCAAGCTGGCTAGGAAGACAGGCAGTGTGGCATGGGAGGCAGTAGGGCAGGCAGGCTGGGACATTGGCAGCAGGGAACTCAGATGGGCTAGCAAAGAGTGTGCAGCGCGAGAGAGCATGAGCCAGTCAGCGTCATATAGGTGGGCCGAGATATTTTAGTCATAGGCCATCTGGCAGGCTTACAGATTGTTTTCCAATGCCACCCTGCGTCATGAGTTCAGTCAGATAAGGCGGCTGAGGCCGTCTAGTATGAGAGAGAGAGAGGGAGGGAGGCAAGGCAAGTGCCAGGCATTGGGAGGGAGGGACAGCTCCCCAGCAGCATAGGAGCAGTATCCCTAGCCCAGATTGAGGATGAGGAGGAGGAGCCCCATCCCGACTGCCCCTGGCATGGGATGGCATGTGCCACTCCACCATCACTCCTTGTCCAGGGGCATCTCAGGGAATCTCAGCAGCGGAAGGTTCACCTTTAGGAGCAACAACTGCTCCACCCAGTCTCAGGCAGTGCGGGGAGCAAATGTCCCCTGCCACAGAGAATACCTGCTCGGTGGGGACACTGGTTGTTGGGCAGGACAATAATCCCCATGCCACTTTGGACAGGGCCAGCTGCACGTCAGTCTTGATGGCCCAGTATGCCAAGGGATCGCTCCTGGGATCGATGCACGACTCCTCGTCAAGGTAGGTCTTGACTGCTGCTGAGGCGCTGTTGTACTCCCTCTCATAGCTGTCCCTGGGCACCACCGCTTTCTGGTCCACAAGCCGCTCAAGCATCAGGAAGGTGGAATTCCACCTGATGGAGATATCCTGCACCAGCTGGTGCACTGGGTGGCCTTGCTGTGCCTGCTTGTCCCTGAGGAGTTCACTGCCCTTCACGCTGTGATTAAAGAACCCAGACAGCTCCCTCCCCTGCTAAATCAGGGATCTAATGGTCCCTTCCCCAATCCCCTTCTCCCCCAAGCCCAGAGCATCCTTGACCACCAGGTGGAGGGTGTGTACGGTGCAAGGGATGCTTGTGAAGCCCCCATCGCAGACTGCCTTGAATATATTGGCCGAATTATCGGTCACCACACACCCCGGGGTGAACGGTGCACCTGGCATGACCCACTCCTCCACCACAGCGTTCACGACTGCCTCTAGGTTCCTGGTAGTGTGGTGGCAGTCGATTACTTCCGCCTGAAGCAGGGCCCACCTGTACCTTGCTTCAGGACCCCTCATGCCACTGTCAAATGTCGACTCTGGGTCCTGCCACCAGTGCATCGTTACTGCCAGGTACGCATGCTGGGCATTCTGGCTGGACAGTGAAATGGACAGTGGCACCCCCAGCCCCTGCCAGCTGCTCCTTCAGCCACTCCTTCAAAGCCCCATACAGGACTGGCACCACCGTATGACTCAGGGTGGTGTGGGATGGCAGCTTAAACTGGAGGGGCCAGGAACCCCATCTGCCGCTTAAACCCTGTGTCCCCAACACTGGAGAAGGGCTGGCCATCGACAGCAATCCTCTCATCCAACAGGTGTGTGGATTTCTCTTGAAAGCCACGCCACCCTCCAGCTGCCAATGGCCTTGGCAGCTGCCCCCATCCCAGCTCCTCCATTGTGGGCTGACGCTGCTGGCAAGGCTGCTGCTCCTGTTGCTCCCCCCGAGCAGCGATACTGCTCCTGCTGCTAGATGCAGCTGCTGGAGCAGGACGGTTGCCCACTGAAGGAGGCGGATGACTAGCCGTTGGGGTCGGGAACCTGCTACGATCCACTGATCCTGCTTCTCCACTTAGCAGTGCAGCACTGTGGCATGATTTCAGGTGCCTCGACATGACGGTTGTCCCCAGGTTGGTGAGCACCTACCCATGCTTCATCACCTTATTGCACAAAGTGCACTGCACCTCCCGCGGATCATCTGCCTGCACCTTAAAATGCTCCTAGACCCATGCTTTTTTAGCCCCTCCTGCCTTCTGGCCTGCACCGGGTGACACACTCCTAGGAGGGGCAGGACATGGTGGCACTGGTGACACAGCTCATTGAGGGACAGCCATCACCTCAGCAGCACCAGATAAAGAGATCTCCTCCACAGAGGTCTCTGCATTGCTGTCCCCATCCCCAAACAGAGTGACGGAGACTGCAGGACTCCCCATGCTGCTCCCACTCTGAGCAGCACTCTCCCCCTGCCCCCTATAGCTATTGTTGCTGCTGCTACGCCCCCTTCTTCCATTACCCAGGGATTGGGCCTTGCCTCTAGCAGCCGGGGTGAGATCCATCAGCCCTGGACTACTTTGGGGAATTGCCTCTATAATTATGGGGAGTTGGGGGACAATGGTGACCCCTGAGGAGCTTCAGGCACTGAATTGCCTGCACCTGCAGCCGAAGATGAGACAGCCTCATCCGCCTTCAATGCAGACATTACAGTGCCCTGCGTGGCAGTGGANGGACAGGCCCCAGAACCCGTGGCACAGACAGCATGGTCGGCATTGGCACTAGCACCAGCAGACATTGGTTGCCAGGGTACAGAACCCTTGGCAGTGATGGCATATAGGCCTGGCCTGGGGGCCATTGGCACCAGAAGACAGTGGGTTGACAGGGTACAGAACCCTTTGCACAGACAGAATATAGGCCTGGGGGCCATTGGCACTAGCAGCAGCTGACATTCATTGCCGGGGCAGGCAGTCAGGTGGCGTGGCATGAGCGTCAGTCAGGCAGACTGAGACAGGGTTCAAGCTTTGCAACCTGGGCAGGCGGTCAGGCAGGCAGCGTGGCATGAGAGGCAGTAGGGAGGCAGGTTTGGTTAGGCTTTGAGCTAGGCAACCTGGGTGGGCAGACAGGCACCTTGGCATGGGAGGCAGGAAGGCGGACTGAGGCATGCTTTGAGCTTGGTAGCAAGCTGGCTAGGAAGACAGGCAGTGTGGCATGGGAGGCAGTAGGGCAGGCAGGCTGGGACATTGGCAGCAGGGAACTCAGATGGGCTAGCAAAGAGTGTGCAGCGCGAGAGAGCATGAGCCAGTCAGCGTCATATAGGTGGGCCGAGATATTTTAGTCATAGGCCATCTGGCAGGCTTACAGATTGTTTTCCAATGCCACCCTGCGTCATGAGTTCAGTCAGATAAGGCGGCTGAGGCCGTCTAGTATGAGAGAGAGAGAGGGAGGGAGGCAAGGCAAGTGCCAGGCATTGGGAGGGAGGGACAGCTCCCCAGCAGCATAGGAGCAGTATCCCTAGCCCAGATTGAGGATGAGGAGGAGGAGCCCCATCCCGACTGCCCCTGGCATGGGATGGCATGTGCCACTCCACCATCACTCCTTGTCCAGGGGCATCTCAGGGAATCTCAGCAGCGGAAGGTTCACCTTTAGGAGCAACAACTGCTCCACCCAGTCTCAGGCAGTGCGGGGAGCAAATGTCCCCTGCCACAGAGAATACCTGCTCGGTGGGGACACTGGTTGTTGGGCAGGACAATAATCCCCATGCCACTTTGGACAGGGCCAGCTGCACGTCAGTCTTGATGGCCCAGTATGCCAAGGGATCGCTCCTGGGATCGATGCACGACTCCTCGTCAAGGTAGGTCTTGACTGCTGCTGAGGCGCTGTTGTACTCCCTCTCATAGCTGTCCCTGGGCACCACCGCTTTCTGGTCCACAAGCCGCTCAAGCATCAGGAAGGTGGAATTCCACCTGATGGAGATATCCTGCACCAGCTGGTGCACTGGGTGGCCTTGCTGTGCCTGCTTGTCCCTGAGGAGTTCACTGCCCTTCACGCTGTGATTAAAGAACCCAGACAGCTCCCTCCCCTGCTAAATCAGGGATCTAATGGTCCCTTCCCCAATCCCCTTCTCCCCCAAGCCCAGAGCATCCTTGACCACCAGGTGGAGGGTGTGTACGGTGCAAGGGATGCTTGTGAAGCCCCCATCGCAGACTGCCTTGAATATATTGGCCGAATTATCGGTCACCACACACCCCGGGGTGAACGGTGCACCTGGCATGACCCACTCCTCCACCACAGCGTTCACGACTGCCTCTAGGTTCCTGGTAGTGTGGTGGCAGTCGATTACTTCCGCCTGAAGCAGGGCCCACCTGTACCTTGCTTCAGGACCCCTCATGCCACTGTCAAATGTCGACTCTGGGTCCTGCCACCAGTGCATCGTTACTGCCAGGTACGCATGCTGGGCATTCTGGCTGGACAGTGAAATGGACAGTGGCACCCCCAGCCCCTGCCAGCTGCTCCTTCAGCCACTCCTTCAAAGCCCCATACAGGACTGGCACCACCGTATGACTCAGGGTGGTGTGGGATGGCAGCTTAAACTGGAGGGGCCAGGAACCCCATCTGCCGCTTAAACCCTGTGTCCCCAACACTGGAGAAGGGCTGGCCATCGACAGCAATCCTCTCATCCAACAGGTGTGTGGATTTCTCTTGAAAGCCACGCCACCCTCCAGCTGCCAATGGCCTTGGCAGCTGCCCCCATCCCAGCTCCTCCATTGTGGGCTGACGCTGCTGGCAAGGCTGCTGCTCCTGTTGCTCCCCCCGAGCAGCGATACTGCTCCTGCTGCTAGATGCAGCTGCTGGAGCAGGACGGTTGCCCACTGAAGGAGGCGGATGACTAGCCGTTGGGGTCGGGAACCTGCTACGATCCACTGATCCTGCTTCTCCACTTAGCAGTGCAGCACTGTGGCATGATTTCAGGTGCCTCGACATGACGGTTGTCCCCAGGTTGGTGAGCACCTACCCATGCTTCATCACCTTATTGCACAAAGTGCACTGCACCTCCCGCGGATCATCTGCCTGCACCTTAAAATGCTCCTAGACCCATGCTTTTTTAGCCCCTCCTGCCTTCTGGCCTGCACCGGGTGACACACTCCTAGGAGGGGCAGGACATGGTGGCACTGGTGACACAGCTCATTGAGGGACAGCCATCACCTCAGCAGCACCAGATAAAGAGATCTCCTCCACAGAGGTCTCTGCATTGCTGTCCCCATCCCCAAACAGAGTGACGGAGACTGCAGGACTCCCCATGCTGCTCCCACTCTGAGCAGCACTCTCCCCCTGCCCCCTATAGCTATTGTTGCTGCTGCTACGCCCCCTTCTTCCATTACCCAGGGATTGGGCCTTGCCTCTAGCAGCCGGGGTGAGATCCATCAGCCCTGGACTACTTTGGGGAATTGCCTCTATAATTATGGGGAGTTGGGGGACAATGGTGACCCCTGAGGAGCTTCAGGCACTGAATTGCCTGCACCTGCAGCCGAAGATGAGACAGCCTCATCCGCCTTCAATGCAGACATTACAGTGCCCTGCGTGGCAGTGGATGACACTGCCAGGAGGCGACACCTAAACCCCTGGCCCCTAGTGCCACTGGGAGCACTAGTGCCACTGTTGTTGGGAGAGGAATACCCATAATCAGGCCTGCGCAGCTTGGGGTGTGGTGATGGGCTGCTTCTTCTGCCTGCTGGCACTCTGCTGGCACGGCCCCTCCCAGCTCTGCCACGTGCCTCATTGCCTGGCTTGCAGGCAGCAGACCGGCCTTGCCCTCTCCTACTTCCCTTCTCCATTTCTCCCACCAAAAGAATGCACACATATTTTATAAAAACATTTTTTTAATTTGTTAATTTTTTGGGGTCTAATATTATATATATATCTATATTATAAATCTAACTGCTATTAACTATATAACTATTATAAAACCAATGGAACTAAATAATAGAATATCTAACACCTAGTCCTACAAACACACTTTAAAACTGAATCACTGATATCTATAAACTATAACTAAGCTAACTTAACTAACTAATAACTAACTCCTACCGAACTACTATAATCTCTCTCTCTCTCTCTAAATATACAATATTACACGGGGGGGGGGGGACACAGGGGGGGGGAACACAGACAGCTCACAAC